>JAJMBP010000005.1:0-429262 GCA_030565345.1 Suhomyces coccinellae | reverse complement strand
CCTACGGGACGTACCAGGCGGTGCCCGCCGGCGCAGTGCCCGGCCCTCCGCCACAGCCCTATCCCATTCCGCCGCCGCCTGGCCCTGGCGGCTACGGCGTGGACTACTTGAACATGGGGCCGCCCCGGGCGTCGCCCATGAAGCTGCAGGCACCGCCGGCGCAGGTCCAGATCTCGCCCCAGAGCATGCCCTACCCTCCCCATGCGAATCAGCCCCAAAATATCCCCCACCCCAACCAGAACATTCCCCAAAATATGCCCCCGAACGTTCCCCAGAACACGCAGAGCATTCCCCAGAACATTCCCCAGAACTCCCAGAACGTTCCCCACTCCCATCCCCAGAACGTTCCCCACTCCCATCCCCAGAACGTTCCTCAGAACATCCCAATTCCCCAGCTCCTGCCCCACCGGCCCCACGCCCCGGCCGGCTCTCCCGCTCCCCAACCCGTCGCCTCGTTCCCTGGCCCACCGGCGGCAGCCCAGACCCCTTTCACCCAGTGGCCCGCCCCCACCACCGTGCGCACCCCCAGCACGTCCTACCAGTCCTCCATCAAGGCATCCCCCTCCAACAGCATCACCTACTCCAACTCCGAGGCTGACTCCTTCGCCTCCCCCGCAACAGCAAACTCCCCCTACGCATTCCATGCCCGCACCAAGTCGTTAACTCAAGGCTCATTTCCTCAGCCGCTTCCCTCGATCCAGTCCCCCGGAAATCAGTTTAAGCCCCCTCTGTCCACCCAGAGCTCCCACATCAATTCTTCCTCCTACAACCCCGACTCCTACAGCGCCAGCGGATCGCCTCTATATACCAAGAGCTTCGGCACCGACCACTCCGGGCAGCCCCATGTGGACGATTCGGCCCCCGCCGCCACGCCCAACTCCGAGGACCTGTCTGCCGAGAACAACAACAAGAACTCCAACAATCCTAGCAGCCAGCTCGTCTCTGTACCTTTGGGCTCAAACTCCACGCTCCTTGTCAACCCCAGCGACGTAATCAGTGTTTTCTCCAACGCAAGTTTTTCACTCAATCTCGATGGACCCATGTGGCAGAGGCATGGAACTTTGTCCTATATTGCGTTGATCAAGTTGGATCCATTTGTCAAAATTATGCGTAGTTTTGGCCTCATGCTACTCAAGTCCGGAGAGTTGACGAATTTTATCAAGAATGAGTCAATGAAGAGGAGGAAAAACAGTGCTTACGTGGTGGATTCCTTATCGAGTCAAAGCACTCCGAACAGACTTGGCGCACTAGAAGATTCGTCAAAGGCAACCTCGCCGATGTCTGTTGAGGCAGAGCCCAATCCAAAGATGGAGAGCAGGCCGGAAGAATTCCTCGAGGAAGATGGTCTTATAGTTGACCGCATTCAAAAATCGACTGAGGACGAAGACGATTCTTCTGGAAAAGAAAAGGAAACCTCGGCAGAGGCATCATCGGAGTCTTACAAGAAGAGAAAGCGTGAAGACGAACACAGCGAAAAGGGAGAAAGAACTCAACATAAGCTGAAGTCAAAATCAAAAGGTTATTTGATAGATCTCTCCCAAATCCTTCCACAGGCATACGCAGCTAGTGCCGATTTGAAGAATCGAAAGGCATATTATGCAATAGTTGGAGATATTGCGCAAAAGATCCTTCCTACAAAATTGAATGTCTTTAAATTGTTTTGTCGCTTTTTCAAGTATGTGCATCCCTTTATTCCTGTCATTGAAGAAAATTCCCTTCAAGTGGACTTACAAGTCATTCTCCCTTCCTTTCCTATTTTGACTGAGGAGTACTATTCTGAAATTAATATCGATAGTGAAAATGCCTTACATACATTCGGAATTTTATTGCTTACTCTCAGATTAGGATATTTGAGTTTGATTCATAATGACGGAGCAAATAATGAGTATAATGAGGACGAAGAAAGCATTGTTAAGGATATGAGACGTATCAATTCTCAAACATTTGTTGGTATCCTTCGCTTGTGTATATCTGATTCGCTCATTGCTCTGAAGTCTACTTTCAAATTGGTCCAATGCTTAACAATACTTCATTTTTACCGTCAGGTTGTTCCAGATGATTGTCATGGGTTGGGAGGTGCAGACTCACAAATTCTATTTGGAGTAATTTCAACGCATGCAATGTCCATCGGTTTGAACAGAGATCCCACCCAATACGTGGCTCATGAGGCCATCCACAAGAGGGAATCCTTAATAAGGACTTGGCGATGCTTATGGTTTTACTTAACTCTTATTGATGCTTCGCTGGCGATTCATACAGGTAATGCTCTAAAGTTTCCTAGCATGGACATTTGCGACGTTGAAGCTCCTGTCTATATTGATGACATTACGGGAGAATTAAATGAGACTTGCAACAGATTGGTTGAGATTTCTGGGGTGTACCGGAATGTTGTGGATTTGATCTCAAATAATAGGCAACATCCCAAGGTTGTGGACCTCTTGGCTCAAACTAACCACCTTGAAAAGATCTTTTTTGACTTCTTTGGAAAGGACTTTTTCAAGGATTCAATTTGCAAACCAGCTCCTCCAGAACCCCCTAATGGTTTTGCAATGGCTTCAGTGGAAAGACAAAGAAGTTTTTTGAAAGTTATGAAATTTTGTGCATTCATTCAATTGAGAACCAATTTAAGTTGCATTTACTACATGATAGCCATCAATTACGAAAATCAAAATAAGGAGTCTAAGTCCCCTTCAATGCAAGCAGGCATTGAACTCTTCAAGATATTTGCCAAAAGTGTCATTCAATTGGTTTATATTATGTCTTATGTTCTCGATAATTCAGTTGAATTGTTTGGAAGAAACTATGACTATATTATAACTGCTACAAATGAAAGGTGCATGATCAAAACCCACAGTTTCCTCACAGCAATTTTTGTCAGATTATTGCACTACAAGAAAGACTGTACCTTGAATGTTTCAAAAAACCCTTCACTCAAGCCTCGGTTGGAATTGTTAGATACTTTGTTCAGCATTGTACTCCATGAGGCAGAGTTATTTGTTGGTAATTTCAGAAAATTGAGTCAAACTTACGTCAATTCCTACAAGATTTATGTGATGACTTATTTTGTCTTGAGACAATGTATGGATAATCCAGCTGTATTTTTTGAGAAAAGCTTGAATGATTCGAGATTTGACCATGAAGGAACAAATATGATGGAGTTCTTCACTACAATCGAGTTAGATTACTTGTGTAAATTATGTGAAGAATTCAGAGCTGCTAAAGAAGAGCAGCTCAAAATCAAAGCAGCAAAGAGACAAGCTGCCCATGCCAAACCTGTTGCTCAAAATGGAGTTTCGAGTAAAAGTTCAGTTCCGTTCAACATTCCTTTCCCAGCATCCTACACCCATCCTCCCACCATCAGCTTCCTCACAGTGTCGCCGTCAAACAGTCAAACACAACCAGACAGCAATTCCAGTACACCCAAAAATTATGTGAGTACACAAGGACCAGTTCGGTCTCAATCCGGCTCCGTTCCACTTCTGTTCGGCCTGAGGGAAAATCCTTTGGGCAATTTAGAGGAGATCAATGCTGCCGAGTTCGATCAGCCAGTGTATTCTAATTTGAATAATTTCAACTACGGAGTGTTTGAGAACCCTGAAGTTGGAAATGAGGATCTTTTGAAGTTGTTTGAGGTATATGTTGACTTCGATAAGAATGATTTGTGATGTATAATAAGTGTATTAGTATTAATAGATTTTCCGTGAGATTGGTATTATTCGAGAAGTGCCTACAGAATTCCTAACGTAGCATATGGAATATATCAAGTGCGCAGACGTAACCATCTAAATTATGCAATTTACTTTGAGAGATCAGATCGAGCTGAGCAACTGGTCGAGTTATATAATGGTCTGAAGGCTCTGATGCGTGAAATGTTGCGCAATCAAGACACGGGTATAGACTCTCAAGAGAAGCAGAGTTTAAGTGCGACGAGGGAACTAGCAAAGATGGAGTTAAGTAAGTAAATATCAGAGATTCTGAGACTGCGAAGCAACTTCCCCGAGTCGGCGACGTTTGAGTCTACTACTGCCGCAATTGGTCGACAGTATCGTTGCGTTGCAAAATATGCAATTCTATAACCATAGTCAAAACCATGAAAAATTGCGCTTTTTGAAATTTCTTCGAACTGGCTCGTATTTCGCCCCAATCTCGACCGGGGAGTGTAGTGAGCAAGCCCCACCACACTAGCTCCCTTTTCAGGTCCCAGGAGCCTAGACAAGTCGCTCTGTAATGCCCCCAGCATCGTTCTTGCAGAAAGGTGAATTTTGCAACTCAATTATGCACAATTGACAGTGTAATTGGGAATTACAATGCAAATCCCCCACCTAACGTGGGCATCAGACGTCAAAAAAACACTTTATTGGCCACTGCAACACAAGAAAGCCCCCTTGAATCCAAGACTTTTGCCCAGCAAAATGCATGGGCGTCGTAGCTCGTCTGTTTGGATACCTCTTAGGCACCGGTTTGGCCCTATAGGAGCCACACGGGCGTGCCGTTGCACGCCCCACCACAGCACCCCGGCAAAACAAGGCTCAGATGGACAATGCCTCGATCCCGATCCCGAACCACAGCACCCTCGGCCAAAGCCCAGCCCCAACTGCACAGCTAGCCCCGTAAAGCTCGCATTCATCGCATTCTCTGGTTTGTGCCCGGCATGCGCGGATTATCACAATACCATGGACCCTGTTCCTCCACAACCAATCACATGCCCACCTGTTCCACCTCGGGATGTCCGGCCGAATCCACCACTCGGCCGGAACCCGGTTTGCCCCACCCACCTGTCAAACGGGCAGAGCCCACGCCCAGCCCCGAAGGTGACAGGCCCGATATTCTAGCGCTGGTACCACGCCAGCCCTGCGATCTGTCTGGCGATGCAATGTTTCGCTTATTGCTGGCGGTGTTCCGCGAGCGTACGGCTTAGTGGTGGTTGCTTGGGCAAACGGCTCGTGGAGTCTGGGGGTAACTGCAGCGGTCTGGGGTATTTCTCATGAGAGAAATGGGTATCTGGCGCGAGGAATTGGCATGTGTGGAGACGGCGTGGTGGGTGTGTAAGCGGGAATCCTCGCTGGAGCTAGGGAGAATTAGTGGGGACTAGGACCAGAAATTAGCTAAAGTGAGAACAGAAACTCCGCGCTATCTCGGGCTACAGGCCTCCATTTCACGCCATAGATACCTCTGCGTGGTCGCCTTGATTCGGGCTCTTCAATGCATCTCATTTCGTCCTTGTAGCACCCCTGCCGCCCCTAGAATATGCCCCCTTTCTCCCTCTTTCCTCCCGTCTCGCTAGCCCCAAATCCTCCGCGCACCCCACCATCATAACTTTTCTCCCTAAAATTGTCCCCACCACCATCTCTTTTCTCCCTAAATAGCCCCCCATCTCTTCTTCTTCCACATTACCATGTCGGAAGTCCGCCAACCCAAGAAGCGAAGCCGGGTGGCTCTCAGCTGCAACTACTGCAAGAAGAGAAAGGTCAAGTGTGACCGCGGCAAGCCGTGCTCCTCGTGTGTACGATACAAGGTGCCCGACTTGTGTGAGTATCCCGAGCCCCACTACACGGATCTGGCCTCCGCCGGGCTGATCATGACAGAAACTCGCCATGAACGCGATCCCTCCAACCACATTGGCATGTTGCCCACGTTTTCCATCCAAAAAATGAACAAACAGGACTCCAAGCGCCAGAGGACCACTGGCCTGGTGTCTTTGGGACCGGGTCCCATTCTCCCCATGGCCCAGGCGCCGCTTGTGGATCAAAATCCGGGCCCGTCCCATCAGAACTCTGTTGGACCCGTACCTGTTCCGCCTGCTCTGGTCCTCCATCATCAACAACTCCCTCCCCAACACATGCCCCACCAGCTTCCTCAGCAGATGCCCCAGAACTTCAGTCCACCTCCAAACCACCTCCCCCAGCACTCTCACCAGATCTCGGCCCCCGTGGTCCCCCAACAGGTGCCCTACCAGCACTACGAACAGGCGTCGCCCGGTCCCGGACTCCAGTCGGAGTTGGAAATGCTCAAGGAAAAGATCAAGACCATCGAGGCGTCGCTCTCCAAAAAAGACCCCGAGTCCGAAGACCCTCAATTGGCGGCATCACCCAAGCTCAGAGTCTACTCCACCTCGCCTTATCCCTACCAAAAGCCACCCACTCACAATAGCGCATCGGCCCCTTCAGCCTCAGTTCCCTACAACTATCAGCCCTCCCAACCTACAGCCCCGGCATCAAGACTTAATTACCCTCCTGTTTACACCTCTCATATGCCCATCCAGCTTCCTCCCATCAAAATGCCGCAGCAACAGCCTGAACCGGCCACTCCCAGCCTGCACCCCGAAGAGCATCTTGGAGGCTACGCCGAGGCCAACAACGTGTACATGGGAGTAAACCCATATGCATCGGAAGAAGATGTGCTCAATTTTTACGACGGGTACAATCCGATCCATGTGAAGGACGCTGCCCGCAGAATGAACTTTGGCCCTTTTGCCTGGCTCACCCTCATGAAAAAAGACTCCGGTTTGCAGACGATGTGGAAGTTCATGTTCTCATCCAAGTTCGAGTCGTTCCGCCAGTCCGGCAAGCACCGCAGGGAGGTAGTTTTTTCGTCCATGGTCACATTGAAGCCTTTGAGTCAGACCACTGAAGACGAGGCTCTGGATGAAAACGAAACCGAAGTAGCATTTCGGGAACGTGCCATTGACCGTGACGGCGACAACGACTTGCGCAAATACGACAATGACGGCAAGAAGGACAACAAAAAGATTTCCAAATCTGAGACGATTCTGCTTCAGCGTAGCGTAATGAACAAAAATGCTATCTCATTGGGCTTGACCTTATTTGAGGGCCAAATTGACCAGGAGATGCAGTTGATCGAAAAGGTCAAGATGATCTTACCCACGAAAAAGGTCATCTGGAAATTAATTTCCAAGTTCTTCCTTACCGTGTACCCATATATGCCATTCCTAGATGAGGATAGTTTCAAGAGCGAAATGATCCGTATCCTTGGACCAGAGTCGAGTGAAGACAAGCCCTTGGATGTGTTGAAGGTGGAGAGGAGGTTGGATTTTGCCTATCTTGGAATATTGTTGCTTCTTTTGAGAACAACTTATGTATCCTTGTTTTCCAACAAGAACTGCGATAATGAAGCCAACTTAAATTCGACTGATCCATCCCCTCAGGCTCAAGAATTGAGGTACCTTCTTCAGAATCCCATTAACATCGACATGGTGCACATGGCTCAGCTTTGTCTTGACCAATTCGAGCTCCTCCGCAAGACCAATCTTGTTGTCCTTCAGTGTGCCTTATTTATGCGTTGCTATCACATGTTTTCTCCTGAAGATGGTGATGGCTCAGATGGAGGGGACAGTCAGATTTTCAATGGTATGTTGACTCAGATGGCCTACTCTGTGGGTATCAATCGTGAGCCGGATCATTATGAAGATAGTATCAAGGATAGCAAAAATAATAATTTGTGCAGAAAGATCTGGTTTTTCTTGATTATGAGTGATTTATCCCAAGCGTTTAAGTATGGTAATCCATTAAGCGTTAGCGAAAAGTATCATGACACCAAGATTCCATACTTCACAGTTGAAAATTCTAATGTCAGTGATACCAAATTAGAAGAACAGGTGATAGTTTCATTTGATCATATGCTGCAGTTCTACCAAAAGATTTATCCATTAATGGAATTGTGCTTGGATGTTAGGAGAACATACAAGCTTCCAAAAATCTTGGAAAAGATTAGTGACTTGGAACTCTTCATCGGTAGCAACTTTCCACCTTTGAGAAAGTTTGCTAAGCCTTACTCTGAGGAGGAGTGGAAGTACCCATTTATCAAGACCTTGACTTGCCGGAACTGTATGAGTATGAAAACTTTCCTTGTCACGGCATTTTTTCACATATTTTTGTTCTATGAAAAGAAAAAGGAGAATAATTTTGCCTTTTTCTATTTGAGAAAAATCATTAGTATTTCTTGCGTTGAATTAATTCCTTCTTTTTGTCCTTTAATTCTTAATAATCTGAATAATTTTGGAGATGCTGCTGATATGATTTTGAATCCTACCATCGAATCCACCATTCATAGAGTTTGTCAATTATTTGTGGGTATATTGGTAAGAGTGAATTCGGAGATATTTCGTATGAAACATAATCCAAATCATCATGAAAATTTGAGATCTGACATCCAGTATAAAGCAAAGTTTGGAAAACTTTGCAAATACTCAAAGGTTCAAGAACAGTTACTAAAATTCAGTATGGTGGCTATGTCTAGGTTGAGTCAAAGATATTACTACGCTTGGAGAGTAACCAAGGCACATACGTTTTTGTTGAAGCTTATAATTGGAGAGGACTTTTATAAGAGCATTGCGATCGATGAAATCACGTTCATGCCCTTGACTCTCGACCAACTTGATGAGTTGATCATAATCAGTGAAACTTCAATAAAGAAGTATGTGCGTAAAGCAAAGATCTTCCATGCTGCCAGTGATCTTCTTGACGATATAAATGAGGAAGATATCGAGTTGGGAAGTACTATTAGAAGCAAAGCTGGCAATGTCACACCTGTCAATGGAACAAAGGGTAAGAAGTACCGGTCTGGCAGAGGTCTCAAGAACAATGTTTCTTCTGTTTCTTCTAACCATAGTCCATATAATACTCTGGTTGGACTAACCAGCAATTATGCATCATCTGTTGACTCAGCAAACAACTCAGAGATGGAAGATTTCCAGTTCATGGAAAACGCTGAGATTGACAAGTTGTGGATGCAAATGGCTAACATCAAGAATGATGGAGTTTCCAATGGAGAATTCGACATGAATGGAAATTCTGAGAACACTTTCCCCAATGATGGTCACTTAGGTGCAACTCCAATGCCCTTTAATCCGGTAAATCTCATACCCACCCCTATGCTCAATCCCCTTAGTCCGGACAGTTTGAACAACACTAATGTTAAGAATCACCCTGCGGGCCAGACTAATCAAGGTGGTGATTATCAATTAAATTTCCCCATGACATCCAATGATATATTTAATAACTTCCCTATTGACCAATTATTGGGAATCGAAGGAGTCAGTGATTCCTGGTAGTATGCTGTATTTTTAATGAATATGTAAAGTAGATCAATGTAGACTAGAAAATAAATGTTTGTACTAGATTGAAAAAAAAAGCATTATAAAGAAATATGCTTAGATAGCACGCCGGTATACTTAAAAATCCCCGTGTATCTTCGCATGCATACTCGTGGAAATTTCTTGCATGTAGATGATTTGGGATGGTGGGGTAGATTCCAGATGGTTAGAGAGTTTCTCATCAGCATATAAACTTGAACTTTTCTGGAAATTATCAAATTTTGCAATTTTTGAAAAATAGAAAAATAAAATTCAGTGGTTATTGGAGAGTTCAAAGTACTAGATAGCACCCAGTCATCAGAGAGGGCCTTCAGATACATCTAATTAGGGTCTTCGGATCCGTTTAAATTCTCAGGCCCTAGAGACATACATCGCACGTGACCGCTTGCTTTACTAGCCCTAAGATGAATATCCGGGTAACATCATTGAAAAAAGTATATAAGGAGGGCATCTCTCTTTCAATCGTTAACCAACTGCGCGAAGGTCAGGCGATCTTCTCTGCGAAAGACATAGGATAGAACATCCGTGTGATATGACGACAAAACGCTGTGCACCAGTCAGAGTACTCAAAACATGATTGACCCAGTATACCCAAATTTCTGAATCACACGTATGTTTTATTTTATTACTTTTGCAGATAGCTAGGTTAGAAGAAGAAAGTTAGAGAGACTTTAAGAAGAAGGAAGTGTAGAAGAAGGAAGTATGAGAGGAAGTGGTCGCTTCTGTCGGACCTATTCTCCCAGTACTGTCGGATTGGCCTATTATTAAAGTATTAGATTTACTTAAAATAGTCAAACCAGATCGCACAGAAAGGACTCGAATCACCGCTTCACGGTGGGTCTGAGAATGGTAGTTGAACAGAGCCAGCTTTATGGAGTCCTGACGTTCTCCACATGCAGTTCACATTCACCTCCAGACTCCACACTTTTCACATTAGGTACTTCGCCGGTTCGCACCTCACATATGCTTCTCTTATCTCGATATAGCCAAATTGAATACGCGTTATTGCAGGTATAGTCTTGACTGTGGGACATCTCAGTGACTTCAGTTTCAGCAGTAGCAGAACTGAAAACCATCCGTGCTCAGTTTCCATGGTCTTGACCAGCCCCTTCGCTCATTAGTTCGCCACAAGTGCTCCATATCGAAAACACTCCTTCAGTAGCAGTGTAGTATGTATTGGTCCATCGCGTCGCGTCCTTCCCCTTTGACCCAAGAACCTTGGACACAAGCTCTTACAATGCGGATAGGAGCCAGGATCGGTTAAAGGAGAGAGGGTTTCTGGTCACGGTCTATTGGGTTAGCATCCTTGTTCCTGATACGTTTCCAGAGGAAACACGTCATGGTCCGTGTCAGAAAGGGAGGGAAAGTGTCCGTAATGGGAACTTGGATTGATCGAGGAACAATCAAGAGTAGGACAGATCCCCACATTCGGGAACGGTGTGAGAATATAGTACAGAATCAGATAAGCTTCTAATACCACGTGAGAACTCAGGAGAACGCCTAAACAGTGGAATGGATGCTACCATTCTAGATAGAAACCAATAGTTGAAATCTACTGGAAATTGAAATTGACAAACGAGAAGAGGAACTAGGAGATTCTTGGAGACCACTCCCGTACATGGGTCCCAGCAGTTGGCAATATTGCTTGAAATTTTCTACGTACGTGGGGGGTCCCAGTATTTGGCCATGAACCTTGAAATTTCAATTTCCACTTTACCTAAGTCATCGAAGCCCAAACGTAGTTTTGACTGAGGGTGTCCACAGGTCCTATCTCTGCATTTCCCCAAAGCAGCCGGAGGGGACAAGACAATTGACGTTGAAAATCTTCCTAGTACCCTTAACTGGAATATTTACAAACTTTTCTCTTGCTGTCTCGATTCTGTCTGCTTTCTCAGCTCTATTGTGAGGAACTCGAGAACCTTCCCTCTCCAATATCTTTTGACTGGTTTAGGAGAATTTACTCCGTGGACGCTGGCTCTTGTCTGCACATACCAATTTCGCTATTTTCAAGCGTGCCTGGCTATTGTGGCCCCTTCTCTTGCTATTTGTGTTGCAGATGTCAATTATAGCACCCTATTGTTCGATGGGCTGTGGGTGACATTGTGGCAGAAAATCAATACGATTGTGTGGCCACAGCATGAACTAGCAAGTGGCTAGAGCTAGATGATCCAATTGCTATTGTGAGCTGTTTCTCTACAATAGTCCGCATTATCGGGTTTTGGCGAACTGGGCCTGGTTTCACCTCCACCCACCCCCTACCAGCATTTACTCCTCTAATTGGCATTGTAGGAGCCTCAAGGTCTTTGTAGTGACACCAGGGCCTGACCTGGTCCCAGATTGAGCCGGCTGCTTAGCAACGGCGGCTTGGAGGAGTTTTCATGGCTGTTCCTGGAAGTCCTGGTGTCCGTTTGGATTCCGTGTTCTTGCTACGAATTACATTGCTGATAGTGCCAGATAATCGGATTCCAAGAAGAATGCACCCCCCAGTCGCTTGTTCACGGGTCCAATGCAGCCAATTTGCCCAGGTTCGACCGTGGTTGCTGGATCCACTTGTTTAAGTGTAATTGGAAAAACACCCACATCAATAGCGATTGTACCAAGCAACAATAGGGAAGAAGCGCGGGGGAGTCTGGCGGTCGAGGGGCCAGCACACCGAGGACAGCGCGACGCTCGACCCACCAGGAGCGGGCAAGCTTCTAGTAGTGCCACTGGAGTCGGTGACCTGGCCACAGTGCCTTCACAGGCACGCCAGGGCCAAGTGAAGGGACGGAATAAGGCTGAAAAATTTCCTGAAAAAGTGCTGCCATGGTCGCAGAGTGAAGAGCAGTGTGACAAGGAGAGAAGCTTCGGGGCACGCCGCTACACGGGCTGGGGATTGCACTTGAAGGAAGTCCTCAGAATACCGGGAAGAGATGCCGTGCGCAGTAGCAACTAGCTAGCACAGCTAGAACAAGAGTTCTTGGGTGTCTCGCGATCTAGCGAGCTGTAGAGAATTAAACCCAAACTGGACGCATGCAGCAGAACCACCCAGTTTGACAAGCTGCCCATGCACCTCCCCACGGGAACAATTGGCGATAGTGGCGGAAAAACGCTCCAAAACGGCAAATGGGCCATGGAACAATTGCACGCACCAGGCGGATCTGGTTGCTGGGGCACTCGGTGATAGAGATATGAGGTATAGAGAGGAATGGAGAGAGAAAAGGAGAGAGGGAAAGGAATAGAGAGAGAGAGAGAACAGAAGAGGGAAGGGCAGAGAGTGGGCAGATCGTAGAGAGGAGAATAGGGAAGGGATGTAGCTGCTTTGGTTGCACGAGTTTCGTTGGAGGGCCAGCACCTCGGACACGGCGTCACTCAGCCCTGCCTCACTACTACAAAAATAAAGAGGAAACGGTACGGAGGTGAAAAATGTGAAGGGTGACTTTAGTAAAGGGTGAAAAATGTGAGGGTGACTTCTTAAAGGGTGAAAAATGTGTAGGTTGAAAAATGTGCAGGGAGATTTTATGGAAGGTGAAAAATGTAAAGGGTCAGGTTTAATAAAGGGTGACTTTATTAAAGGCGACTTCAATAAAGGCGACTTCATAAAGGGTGACTTTTGTGGATCGGTATAGGCGAAATTGTGATATTGTCAGGCGAAAATTTGAAAGAGTGAACGGAACTGTGAAAATTGACATGCAAAATGCCAATGCGCGTAGTTGGTCTGGACCAGCACTCAACTCCCTTCCCTTCCCAGCCCTGCCTCCCTAGACACGCTCGCTCGGCACGATAGGGCCAACAGTTCCGGGCGCCTGTCCTCGCCTAGGAGTCCAGCCTGCCAGTCCTGGCTGGAGCCAGAGTGTTCCTTTGTGATCCGGGCTCGTTTTCGCTGGCACCGCGACGCGTGTTATATACCCATTTCAGGAGCAGTGCAAGGGATAAGTAGACGATCCCCCAGAATATGTACTACGCGATTGTTGACGTTCCTTTGACAACCCCTGGCGCCCCGAAACGGGCGGTGAATGGGCGTGGTTTCCAGGCACTATGCAGCTTGTTGATGTTGTTTGTGCCAGCAGCGTGGACCCAGTGAAAAATTCCGTATATAAGACCCCACGTCCCTCCAGGTCTATCTCCTGCCATCACCATCGACCCAGCCTCCCTTCAGCCCCTAGCCTCCGATCCTTACCATGTCTGCCCTCGACCAGAAAGCTTTGAACATCTTCGTCAACTCGCCCATCACCCAGGACATGATCCACAAGATCGTGGTCACCACCCTCCAGGTGTTGCCCTGCCAGGACACCAAGACCCACACCTACGCCGTGGGCGGCGGCCAGAAGCAGTTGCCCTCGTTGATGACCTTCTTGACCAAGTTGGTCCGCTACACCAACGTCTACACCGGCACCTTGATGGCCACCTTGGTCTATCTTGACAAGCTCAAGTCCAAGTTGCCCAAGAACGCCCAGGGCTTGCCTTGCACCCGTCACCGCATCCTCCTCCTGTGCTTGATCCTCCTGTCCAAGTTCCACAACGACCTGTCCCCCAAGAACATGCACTGGGCCAAGTACACCGACGGTCTCTTCTCCACCAAAGACATCAACCTCATGGAGAAGCAGCTCCTCTACCTCTTGAACTGGGACTTGCGCGTCGGCAACGACGAGATGATTGCCGCCCTCGACTCCTTCCTCGACCCTATCCGCTTCGACTTGATCAAGTCCTCCAAGGTCCGCAAGTACCTCTCCAGAAGAAAGGAGGAGGGAGAACTCCTCCAGCTGCCTCAACAACAGCAACATCACTACAGACAACTTTCGTCGTCCTCCATCCTGTCCATCGCCTCGTCGGTCATGGACTCATCGTCATCTTCGCCCTCGCTGGTGTCCTCTGTGGGATCTCAGACCCCCGAGGTGGATCCTGTGATCGAGATGACCGCCAAGAAGGAGGAAATGGAGTTAAACAAGTTGTTGCAACAGTTGAACAACAGCCACATGCATACCAAGAAGCACATTGCTTCTGCATACTGATTAACGAACGGGATAGTGTAGTTTCAGGGTTACTACTTTCAATTCTTCTGTACAAGTATATTATTAAATGGATTTTTGGTTATTGTGACAATGTAGATAAGGCAAAGTATCAATTGATATTTCAGCTCCGGGGGCATTGAGGCGACTTGCAAGTAATATTTCACCTTCGTTTGTGGCAATCTACGAGTAATATTGGCATCGAGGCGACCTCTATGTAAGAATATTTCATATCCATTGAGGCGATGTACCCAGCGACATTTCACTTCCAGCCTCTGAGGCGATCCACAAGTTAGAAATTATTCACTGCCAGCCATTGACTCTACATGTACGTCATATTTCACTCCCTGCCATTGAGGTTCTCTCTCTCTTTCTGTTAGTCACTTCCATCAGACTCTGGCGCCATGCCCATCCCAGCCCCCATGTTTCACCAGTTAGACCAAGCAGGCCACTGCCAAATCCAGAACACACCTCAGCCAGGTTCCAGTGTCGTGCCCCCAATTGCCTCAAAGACAGCTATATTGTCTAATGCCTTGCCATACTACGAGGCATTCTGCCCACGCGGACCAGACCAGGTGAAGGTGTGCAGCATCACCTTCCACCCGTTGCCCTGTATCTGATGCAACTCCACGCTTTGCACTCCTCCAATGCCATGGGCTGTTTCTCGATTTTTCCTGTCTTGGGATATAGACCTCGGGTGTATGCATATGCATGTAATTTACCAAGTCCGACGCCGTATAATAGAGCGCAGAGGTTGAGGCGGAGGAGCTACACGAGCAAAGTTCAGGGCGAAAACGTCCAAACGGGCAGTAGTGTACACATACCAAGGCTTGGCCATCGGTTAAATCACGCCAACAATAGGAAGGGCCAAACCGAATAGGCGTTATGGCGATTACTGGGAGGACCTGAACAAGTGGCATGGACACGGAAAATAATGGGTGTATACGGCAACTGACCATACGCTCGAGGATAAGCCTGAGGGTAATAATGGGGCGAATAATGGCTGGAAAGGCGCCACCAGAAACGGTAATAAATTGTACCAGTAGAAATGGGCATATAATAGCAGAGAAAGAGGGAATACAGGGATACATAATAGCATCGAGAGGAATAATAAGCACTCATGTAGACGGACAATACGCACTGACACAGTTGTGGAAATAGAGATTCCGAGAGTGCTTTTGGGGCAATTAAGTAGTATGGAACGTACATGTAAGAGGAATAGGGAATTCTGGGTGTATCATATTATGGGATTAATGTAATAGGGGAATATTCAGGGGAAACGGGAACAATTGTTATCTGGAATCAATGCAATCAAGCCTCTCATGAGGGGGCAGGTTGAAGCGGTCTAGAACGGGCAAAAGCCCTTCTCCTGGACCCATTGGCCGTTGGGCTTGATGATGGTCTATGGGAAAAGGCGGTGGGCTGAGAAATGGCCACACTAGGAGGAGAAAGGGCATGAAATGCTGGTAGAGGGAAAAGTACTCGATAACTAAACGGTGTGTAGTAAGACGGAAAAGAATCAGCACAGGGAAGGAGAGAAAGATACACTGAAACCAGGATATTGCTACCATATTGCTAGCACAATAAGTCCTGCTGAAGGCGGAAGTGAATGCATTAGTGGAAAAGAGACAAGCATGCACTGAAACTGTGCACGGTGAAAAGTTGAAAACGGAATAGATGTGCACTATGTACGTTTATAGAAATTACGGAGACAATACAAGACGCGCCCTAAATAGCATGTATAATAGAGAAAGCAATGTGGGGACACTACCTTGAAAATGTATACTATAGCTTCGATGGAGAAAATATGTACTATTGATAAGACGCTGTATCCATATTGGGGAAATTTGAATAATTTTCAAATCCTAAACCAAAATGGCAGTAGGTTAGATCTGCACCCATCTAGGTTGGTGAACTCATCACCGGAGAAGTCCAGTGCAGTCACAGGTGCCAATAATAGAGCGATTGGATTCTAGAAAAGTAGGAATTTTCAGAATTGGATAGATAGTGCAGTTGAAATTAACACAGCATTACTGGGTATGATAGCAGGATCGGAAGAGGCGAGAAATGCATTCGGGGTGATTCCGCCCCGCAGAGTCTAATCTAAGAGTCTCCAAACTTCCCAAACTATGCCTTACTCCTCGATTAGACCTTCGTTCTCAGGACGCCTGTGATCTCATCACTTTGTTCTTAACTCCAGACATATAATATGTCTCTATATCCGTGAATATTTACGAAGTAATTACTAACTCTGGATATAGTTGCGGATTTACCAAATCTTGAGATTCAGGGCACTGAAGATCTTCTCATGTCGAAGTGGTTTTTCTTTTTCTAGTCCAACACGGAATCTCCCACATACCTAAGAAGCATGTTTATTTTTCCTATTTTAATATTTGTTGCATTAATTCCCATAGAGGTGAAATCGCCATGTACCTAGATAAAAATATAGAGAACAAACTGCACCATTACCTCAACGCATTATTTACACACTACAAGCAGAATATAACTTGTTAGCAACCCAAAAATTCATTAAAATACTTCTTGATAATGAATTATCAATATTTTAATAGTCCAAGGTTTCGATTGCTAAAATTCTCAAGTGCTCTCCACATAATGCCAGAATTTTAAAGTACCAACACATTTTCTTTCAAACTTGCCTAAATTCCAATTTAGACCGTCACACTGAGCCCGCTTCTTATACACTTTATTTCAAAGGAAGCAATTCGGAGCCCTTATCTCTTGTATTTCCCAACTGTTGTCGACTTCACTCTTGCTGACTGTACTTTGATTTTGATAGGAATCGCTCCATTGCTTCCCCAGGTTTCGCAATCTCTAATTAAATCCACAGATTATTGCGATGTCCCGGGATTTCGCCAAAAAAGTAAACTGACCGAACACTCTACTGTCTCCTGACGCCAGAATAAGCCCCGAGTCTCCCATATACCCGAAGTAGCCTTCTGCCAGTGCTTCTCTCCATGACTCCCCGATAAAGGATACGTCACGTGATCACATTCCACACCCCGATACCGGTGTATCTACGGCGGTTTTCTCGAATACGACCAGACCAACCCGGCCAAACGCACCCACAGAACACCCCAAGCCCATCAAACTACCCCCTTACCCCCCAAGTTTGCCCCGAAACGTGCCTCGCCACACTTTCTTCCAGTCTCCCCATTCGCGCACTAAAAACAAGTGATCCTATCACCATCTCCTACTTTCAACTTAGCCCCAATGAACTTGCTCAAATACATGGGCTCCTCGCTGGTTCGGAGGTTTTCTACATCCCGAACCATGTGGAAGGACGAGAAGTCCAAGCAGATGCTCAAGAACTTGGGTTTGTCGCTCCAGAAGGGCAACATTAAAGCCGAAGAACCGGACCGCCAGGACAGGGATGGGGGCTCCGAGACCGGCGAGCTCTCCAAACACGGCAAAATCGACGACAAGTCCAAGCAGATACACGAATCTTCCAGCAAGAATGGCCGCATGGTGATGTCGTCGTCGTCCGAGTACCTCAATAATATGGAGAGGCTTAAGGGAGTCTACGATGTGGTCTCCCACATGACCACAGACGACTTGATGCTCCAGCGAAATCTCGACCAGGACCGCCAGCTCTTTGCCCACAACTCGCACCACTGTTTGAACAGAAAGAGCATCATTAAGCATTTGCCGGATGAGGTGGACTTGTTCGACCCCGATCAGCTTCGGCGCATAGAAGACATTTACGAGAAGTTGACGCTTCTCGACACCGACAAGTCGGTGCAGTACAAGTACTACAAGCGGTACATCAAGAAGTACAGCGATCCGGTCATGGTGATGATCCAGGAGTTCAACGGAATCAACAAGAAGTTCAAGCTGTTGCGTCGGAAAGAAATGGAGAGCTTGAGCTTGAATCCTGCTGCATACTACTATCAGGAGAACCTCCTTGACGCACCCTACAATGTTATTGGGTTTGATACCACTATCAGTGGCTTGCCTTTGCGCAGTGGAAAGCATAAGATTACCGAGAAGTTCTATCCCCAAGAGTTTGTGGAGGACTTGCAGATGTACCGGACCAAGATCCCCATTTACAAGCGAGACCTTGACTTCATCGAGCAAGATGAGGCCAGTCAGAATATAAACCCCAAGAAGGTTCAGCAACTGGCGCAATCTAACGGCCAAGTCGGCGATTTATCCACATCAGAGCAGCTCAACCATTTCTTCAGCAAGATCTACCATCAGCTTGAAATCCCCCAGCATGCCATTAGTGTCAGCTCGGTCGAAGACTACAACTGTCTTGACCTCAACAACGACATTATGATCAGAGTAGAAAACGAGATTCTTATGATGAAGAAAACTTTACATCACGAGATCGAAACAGTGATGATGAAGCAGTCGTCGAACTCGCGTATGATGATCTACAATAACCTCAACCAAATCCGCCACAATCAATACCGTTTGTACGAGACCAAATCGTCCGATTTGATCGGCTCAAATTCGGTGATTGTGGTAAACCACCATATCAAAGAGCTCAATTTGATTCCAAACTTTGCATTGGTGCTCAACACTCGCAAGCAGTACAAGAACTTGCGTAACCACCTCTACAAGATTTTCCTCATTAATTTAGAGGACCAGATTGACATTCTTTTCCGCATTAAGTATCTCAACGAGAAGGAGATGAACCGCTTCATGAAACGGCTCGTGAAGAATATTGGTCATACCATCAAGTTCAAGCTCATGAAGTTGTTCAAGCCAGTATGGCGGCGTCCTGCTGGCGAAGCTGGTGACCTCGATTGCCTCATTTTCCGTCCGTACCTCAACCATTCAAACTACTTCAAGAGAATTTACTGGCTAAATAACCAAGCACGCGGGTTCAGCGACGGGACCAAGAATTCTCGGTTATTGCGCAGGGGAGCGTTGGCTGCCAACTGGCGGTCTTTGGACAACTTGATCGAGTATTAGGTCCTGACCCACCGACCTGCATATAACCGATGAGCCTCACACGACCCACAGTGAAAAATTCACCACTACAACCATCCAACTTCAACCACCATGGCTTACAAGAAAGTGGGGCCTCCCCCCAAGAATCTTCCTCCATTGCCTCGGTTAAAGATCAGAAGACCCACCGTGGCCAAATCCACCAATCAGTGCTTCGTTCTCATGTCCTCCTTGTTGAACTGCTGGGCTTCCAACGGTGAAGGAGCACTTCAGTGTTCCAGCTTCGAGCATGACTTGAAGTGTTGCATGGAGGTTCACAAGCCTGAGAAGCAAACATGGAGTACCATCAACTACCATGCTGGCCGTTTGTATCCCAATTTGAGAGGTAAGGTCAACGATTAGGCACATCTGCGGTGAGTGCCAAACTGGTCCTGAACTGCCACGGACAGGCAAGTTGTGATGTATATAGATCCCGGGTATAGGTAATGTCACGTTACGAGTGCAGGGTGTAGGGAAATATGGATGGAGAAAGTTGAAAGGAGAGAAATGGAAGAAGAGGAAGGAGGAATGGAGATAAAGAAGGGGGTATAAAATGAAGGTATTGAACGAGAAGTCATCGAAATAGACCTCAATCTTAATTTCGAATGCAATATCTTGATGAGGTTTTAAGACTAGTGTTGACCGAGGAATCCGAGAATATTAACCATACGAACTTGTACATCTCAGGTGTAAGTGTTCCGACAATATTCTTTTGTCTGTGAACACTCTTCGGATATCTGGACCAGTTCGGCATATATGGAAATACAGATCAATGAATATCGAAGGGAACGTATGCATTCACCTCAAAGCACCAAACCTTTGGTTGATTTTCTATAAGTATATGACTTAGTTGGTTCTTCTGTCGTTTTGTAAGCAGGTCATATATTTTCAGATAATATGCTGACACGCATATACAGATGTTCGAGATACTAGTGGAATGACTAGGTAGAGTCACTACTTCTCTAAACCACAACTTCGAAGAACTGCCTGGCTATAATATCGTTTATAGACTCAAGACAAAATAGGGAACGGCGACAGAATTTACAGAGTTATGAACGTAACATATTAAAAACGGAGAGCTCGTAAATCTTGGAATTCCACTGTATGATGAACCCTGCTTTCAGATAAACTTCAATATATGCGGAAGAACTTCAAAGAATTTAGTACCCATTTCCCTTTACAAAATAATACTACCCTTGGGCCCCAAAGTACTTATCGTTGCTGTTAGTATTGAATTTATTCTGCTCTCATACTTCTAGTAGTTGAAAATTGTGAATGAAGTCTACTTTGAAAAGAAAAATCAAGGCCAATTACAAAAGCAAAGTAAGAGTTGAAGAAGAGCTTCTAAATGGGATAATTCATCAGTTGTGGCCAATAATTAGGTATTGCGAAAAGATGGCACCAATACCCAAAATCGTACAACTTTTACCGGGTCGAGCTCCAGAAAAGCTGGATTAAATCAAGATGCCAAGAAGCCGGTTTGCTGGGGAGGCCACGGGATTTGGTCGAGGTGGGAGAATAGGGGTGTTTTACTTATCTATTTAGGAATGAGGCTGGTGTGATCTAGTCAGTGCATGGCGAATCATGCGCAAATTATGAGAAGTGTAAGAACATGATTGAGTCATAATTACAGACTTCAAACAACACAGTAGCAAAGAAGGTCGAAACTATAGGGCGGGGCAGATAAAACGGGGACAATAGAAGAATCAATTGACATAGCCAATTCTATCAAAATCAAGTAAGAGACAACCCTACAAGATAGAGCTGGGGGTCTGATACATGCAAATAGGTGGCGGAAATTGTAGTAGTAGAACTAATGTGAAGAGACCAGGACAATCACCAATTAAGCCCATAGTACACTTCAGATGCAAAACTACCCTCTAACCACCCCAAAGTACAGACAAGATGCAAAATCACCCTTTACCCCAAAGTACAGAACATGATGCAAATTGCCATTTCAGCAACCATGAGTAGCTAGCTCCTTTACGCCGTGCCATCCATGTGCCTGTCATTTACTTGCCTCGCGTCTTCAATCTACTACCTGTCTTGCCTGTTCCCTTTCCAAAGGGGCTTAAGCTGAAACTACCCAGAGTCTCGAACCAACAATTCATCCACAATTACAATCTAATTGTTGAGATCCCACTAGTGTAAGTCCTGGATCTTGGTGCTAGTCCTCCCTCTCTTTTTTTTTTCATCTCTGCTGGCCATGAAGTTTAAACTAGAGCAGTGTCGATTTTGACACTGTTCTAATGGTCCTAGCTTCGGAGTTTGCATTCACCGACCACGTCTTGGCCTTCAGCGTGGAGCGCCAGGTTTGGGGGCCAAGCCCCCAATGTCATGTTCCAAACAATCACGGCACAATCTATTCATCGTAGCCAAGCAAACTAGTGTGCCGTACCCGTAATTTCAGATGACTTTCAAAAGCCAGAAGCAAAGCTCACTCTGGCCATGTAAGGTACCGGAGGAGGCAGAAACGGGCCGGAAACCACAGGAACTGGCAGTCCCGGTGCAAGCCGTAAAGAAGAACTAGCTACAAAATAGCATCCTCGAGCACCGATCTCATCTCAGATAAACCCATATCTTGAAACTAGGACCAATATTATGCCATCTTCGCATGTGCCTACGCCTAACATTATGAGCATTATGAGCAACTTCCGCAATGTCCCTATGTTCAAGACAAAGCCGTCCACAAGCACCAAAAAATAAGCCGAATTACACTGCCAGACCACAAAATACTACCACATGGACCCACCCTCCTCCCTCCAAGACTGCAGGGCCCTTGATCCTAACGGTATTGGATCACTCTTCTCTGCCTGTGGGCATTGTTGAGTTTGCACCCACCGCAATGGAACAAGAAGGAAGAGGAGCAGCAGGCGGACCTAAAGTCTCCAGCTCTTGGCAAGGCCCTCTATTGTACTGGCGGTGTACTGGTTTGTTGTACTGGCGGTTTCTGGTTATTGTACTGGCGGTTTCTGGTTATTGTACTGCCGGTGCACTGGTGACCTGATGGTGATGTTGGGCACGCCGGAGTCTTCTTTACGCAGGCCGCAGCAGCGAGGCTGGGGATGATTGGTGGTAGGAGAATGTGTGATGGGCACAGTGCACAGAGAATGCAGAGAGAATGCAGGGAGAATGTAGAGAGCATCATGCAGAGAGAGAATGTAGACAGGAGATGGATGCAGGGGACGGAAGAAGAACACTAGACATATATACATACAGAGACTTATAGAGAGCTTCAGTGCTAGCGACAGTGGTTCCGGCTAGGCCTGTCCTGTTTGTTACTTCCCCTCGCACTCCTCCTCCTCTCTCCTCTCTCGCCTCGCTAATTTGCGCACTCTCGCACCGCGACTTCCCCCTAGCTCCAGCCCCTGCCACCACCATTTCCGCCCGCCAGTCACACTACCATAGTCGCACCAAATCCTCGCTTTTACTCCATCGCCTCCACTACAACTTCTCTATCACTCTCTTCTTTCTCTCCAGCTCAGGGAGAAGTGGCCCCGTCTCGTTTCCTGCCGACCTAATACGCCCTCCAGCACATAGTCGCCGCAACAGCTCGCCACCAAATCCTAATCCTTCCTCCAAAGCTCCAAAACTCCCCGAATACCCTCCACTCCAGTCGCACCCCCTCCGCTACCACCATCCTCCTAGCCCTCCATCGAATGCCTCCACCACCATGCGCTTTCCCCCGGTGCTAACCCTCCTTATCCTCCTCGTGTTCTCCTCCGTGCCGCCAGCGGCAGCGGTGTTCCTCCAGTCCGACTCTTGCGAGCTCGCATCAGAAGGCTTGCCGCTCCAGCCGTTTGTGGTGGACGGCGCCTTGGACGAAAAGAACAAGGTGCTCAAGTTCTTCATCAACTCCATGGTCAAAACACCCCACTTCAACGGCACCGACCGGCGCAACGCGTCGGACCCACACTACAGCGAGCTCCTCAACCCCGTCGTCACCGACGTGGATCCATTCACCAACCGCTTCACCACCCTCCGCGTCCAGATCGACTTTATGGGTAAGACCTTCATCGACCAGAACCTCCGCTTCTGCGACATGGTGCTTGTCAAGGACACACGGGCCTACGAAACAGGTCCCCGTTTCGTCCGTCCCCAGCCGGCGCCAGGCCTCCCTAAGATCCCGGGTTTCCGCACGCCACAGAGCCAACACAACGTGCTGGCAGACCTGCCGGAGAGCGATCGCAGCATTTTGACGATCGACTTAGACTCCGACGGCGAGTCGGACGACGAGGGCACCATGGTCGACGCGGCCAATCCGCCCGACAAAGTGGACTTGGCCGGGTCCAACCTGACCATCGAGTACCTTTTCACGAAGATCGCGCCCCAGTTGGACCGGTGTCCGTTGTTTGACGGCGACTCCATCATGTTCTACTACGAGGTGGACATCTCCAAGCACTTCCACCGGTTGGGGTCCTACACGGTGCAATTCACCGTGGTGTCCAACAACCGCAACTCCGATGTGATCGGGTGCAGCCGGCTCTACGTCACGCCAGTGCAGCCGGACGTGCTTCTGAGCTCGTTGGTAATTGGTATCGTGGTGTTGCTCGTGGTGACGGGAATCGTCAACGGCTTCACCATGGTGTTCTCGTCGTACCAGGAGTCCTCCAACCCGTTCTTGTTCAAAGCGTCGACCATCTGTAACGTCGACTTACTCCGCCAGTTGGATGCCACGGTGCCACGCATCATAACCTACCTTCAATTCGCCCTCTTCATTGGTGGTCTCGACCTCCAGTACCCCGGCTTCTACCAGCCAGTGGTGGGCCTGCTTCGGTGGTGTGCCCTCCTTGGCTGCAACGTGATCCACTCCCGCCGCCGCGGCCGTGACAGTGCCAGGTCCAAGGGCAAGATCTCCCATCTGGACAATATTTACCGCACATGGAGTCTTGGCGGCCTCAAGCGCCTCACCGTCATGTCCACCGACTACACCGACCATTTCACCTGGGCCAACTTCATGCTCTCGTTGGTCATCTGGCTCGCCATCCAGGTGGGCTTTATTCAGACCCTCCTCATGCTCAAGCGTGCTGGCGATGCCTTGGTACGCCGCTACTGGCGTGACAAGGCCAAGGTGCGCTTGTTGAACGACCGAGACCTGGACGCCTTCACAATGCTGCGCAATGTGTGCTTCTGTTTGGGCTACGTGTTGGAGCTGTTCTTGCTGTTGTTCGCATTGCCGTTCCTCGTGCTCACGTTGTCGGTGTTCTACAGCCTGGCCAACGTGTTTGGCCGCCACATCTTCACCAACTTGCGGGTGATGGAGCGCAGTGCTTTCAGTGCGATCACCCCCTACGCCACCATGGTGGCGCCGTTTGTACTCTACTTTGCCGCCAACAACAACCGCACCCTCCCCGATTTAGGCGGCCTCAACATTTCCATGTTCGATCCAGAGAACAACATCACCAGCGTGGCGCACGTGGTGTCTAATTACCGGGATGTGCCCCAGCCGTTGTTGATCATGGCATCCCTCATGTTCGCACTCTGGATCGGCTTGATGGCCTACTTCATCTTCAACTACCTCGTGGGGTTCCGGCGCTGGAGCGTGTGCGCCTCCGCCAAAACCTCGCGTCTCTACACCTCCATCAAGACCATCTTGCTCTGGGGCTTCATGTACCATACGTATCACCCGGCTCGGTTGTACTTTATTGTGTCCACCACTTTCCTGTTGTTGGCCAAGCTGATCATCATTGCGTGCTTGCAGAATAACGGCTTGTACCAGGTGATCATCTTGATCATCATCGAGTTCATTGATGTGGCGTCCTTGTTCATCATCAGACCAAATTACGTTTCGATGCGCTGGGTCTCACCTGCGTGGATCTTGCCAGTGGTACGCTTCATCATAACTGTTCTCTGCATCGCGTACATTAGGGAGTTGAATTTGAGCGAGAGCGCCCGTACCTACGTGGCGTACGTGCAGTTTGTGTTGCACGTTGTGGTGGCCCTCGGGTTCTTGATCCACTTGGCCTACTGTTTCGCCCGGACCATCCTAAGCATCATCCAAGTCCACCGCGACCGCCGCCAGTACTCCAAGTACCTGTCCAAGCACGGGCGTGGGGGCAGCATGGAAGACTTCAAGCGCGAGTTCGAGTACCAGCCAGTGCAGGTCCCGAAGAATACTCATAAAGGTGCTCAGCCTAGATCCAATGGTGGTGCATATGGCAATGGTCCGGATTCGTTTGGCCCTGATTCTTATGGCCTCGACTCCTTTGGTCCTGATTCCGCTAAGTTTGCCTACTCTCAGCCTCTCAATCGCAAGACTGACCCATTACAGGACGAAGACGATGACGATGTCGATATCTACTACCGTTCTCTGCGCAACAAGACTCCGCGCATTCTCGACGGCGACTCCATCGAGAACTTGCCCTCACTTGAGTGCCAGGACGGCTTATTCGATGTGGCATCCTTCGGTGTTAGCTCCGACGTCCAGTCTTTCAGCAAGCTCGAGTACCTCTCTAACTTGCGTAAGGAGAAAAACGACTACCGTGTGCGTGAGGGCGACTACATCTACAAGAAGTACTTTGTGGACGACTCCATCGACCCCGAGATGAAGGCGTTGTGGGATGCCAGACACCACACGACACCGCGTTACCACACCACCAGCGACGCCCGCGAATATGATCAGAAACCGTCTTCTCCCCATTCGTTTGCCTCTTTCTTGGGAACTTTCAACCCCTTCAAGTTTTTAGCTCCCAAACCGGCGGCAGAGAAGGGCTTCCACGTTTCGAGGCCCAAGAAATTGGTGGTACGCCAATTAGAAGACATCGAGGGACTTCACGATTCAAGCAGTGACAATCTCTCGTCATTGGACTGCGGTGACGAGCATGCCATTTCGACCACTTCTGAAATCTCGACGTTTGGTGACTCCTATTCTCGGTCGTCTCCAGAAACCGAATTGCTGAAAGTCAAATCGAGCTCCCATTAATAGGCGTCAGAACCCTCCCCTGATTTTACTGAAAAAAAGGAAAGACTAAGCATAGGACAATTTTATGACACCCCGGATCTAATTTTACTAATCACTGAATATGGCCAAGCTTCAATTTCAATTCATGCCAGATCCATATACTTAAACTCCACTACAAAACTACAAAGTATAGAACCACATTATGACTTCGGATCCAACGCTCACCAGCAAGAAAATACTTCTAGCATGTTTCACTTCTATATAACTACATTTGGGAATTAATTAATAGACAAATACGGATATTTTGAATACTGTAGAAATTAACAAATTGACATGTTGAAATTTGAAAAGAACAGTAAGTTTGAGACCTGATCAATAGAAATTATCATTTCCTGAAGTCAAAATACTCATGAAGTTTTTAACATGCTGGCTTCTACATAACTACATTTGAGACTTGGTTTAGACATTCCAGATATTTGAAGAACTGAAGCGTGGTACTTGAAAACGCCACGTTTAGCTTATTGACTTCCACCTTGTAAATTCGCCCCAATTTCAATTTGATTATTCTACACTTCCTCGTACCATTACATTCATTGGTCTGAAATTTTATCTATCCATGAGCTTTTCCCTGTTAATCGAAACAACCGTAACCTTGTCTATCCTAATATTGCGATGAATTAATATACATGACAAAAAATTAAAATGCAATGTCATAAGAACACTTTTAACAATAGAGTGAAGTAAATGAAGAAAATTATTTCTTCAACTATTCTGTTTTGGTCTTTTTTTGAACCACTTCGTCTTCACTGTTTGACTCATCACTGAATCTCTTCTTTATGATATGTCTAATAAATTTCCCGTCGTCAATAAACTTGTACTTGCCAAGATTGTTGTTGAAGGTGTTTTCAACATCTAAACAATTCTTGAGAGATTCGTACTCAGACTTGAGAACGATTTCTGCATAAGCTTTTCTAGTGGCAGTAACGTCATTTTCAGAAGTTCCATTTCTTGAAAGCTTCTCAAAGTCTCCATCAAAGGGCTCACTGGCCACCTTGGGATAGTCTTCCATTCTGATTTTCAAAATATTCTCATAGTTTGCCAAAAAAATTTTGGTTAATTTCTTGGATTCAATGAGTTGGTAACACTTCTTGAAAACCCGACTGATCAATTGGAACTTAGGTTCATATGCCAATTCATCAAGAGAGTTGATCCGGTGAATCGAGGAAATAATAGTCAATATTTGAATCAAGAAAATTAATTCCAAGATAACTTCTTTGGTCTTGAAGCAGTCGTATGAATCCAAGACTATTTCAACTGCTTCTGACTCTTCTTGCTCAAGTTCAACGACCTTGTTCAAAATAGAAAAGATTTCGTTAATAGCCTCGAGAGTCAATTGGCCGTGTTCAATGAAGTAGTTTCTGATGATTGAAAGTGGAATTTCGCCGAAATCGTACTTGGAGCCAGTGGATTCGATGTAACCATATCTTCTCAAGATCTCACTGTTGGGGTGGTCGGAGTATATGTTGTAAATCTGTTCACCTTTCTTGATGGGGCGAATGCTTTTCATAACCAAGTTATCCTCTGTGTAGATTAAGCTGGCATTGTGTCTGTTTGTGTCAGCGTTCAATGTGTCAGCCAAGGGTATCATAGACTTGAAGTAGTCGTCTCTTTGGACATCGTTCTCTTCATAGCTGTCATTCTCTTCAGCATCCTTGATTTCGTGGTTTTTGCGGACTTGCTTGCCCTCGTTGGTGCCATTCTCCTCTGAATTCTCATGGCCATTCTCTTCCTCTTCGTCATCTTCGTCATTCTCATCGTCGGATTGGTTTTCAAGGCGATCCACGTCGAAGGAGTAAGACATAATGAGCGTGGCAATTTCATGGTAATCGTTCAAAGTAGTACCTTTCAATTCTTCCAAGCCGAAGTCCTCAAGGATGATTTTGGGGTACAACTTAGTGAACATAGCTTCGGAAATGTCCCTGCCAATGCGGTCCACAATCAAAGAGGGATGCAAGTGTTTCAACTCCTCGGCAGACCAGAACATCAACTGGTTGAAGGTGTAGTTCTCGGAGTCCACGATAGGTAACATGGCGAAGTAGTCGGCCCAGCGCGAGGTATCACCCTTGACCTTGAGCTCGTACAACAAGCAAATGATCAAGGCCTCCCATTGGTTCAAGGCGAAGAGCTTGGGACGAAGGTCAGGGTAGTCCGATACAAGCGAACAGTTGCCCACATTGAGCATGGCGCTTCTGGGGATGGTGAAGAGCAGAACTTCGGCGGCGATGTCTTCGGTGGCGACGACACCACGGCCTTGGTTGATGGCCCGGAGATCTTCGATGGCGATTTTGGACGAGAAATCGACACCTTGGGCAGAGAGCCACTTGTAGAAGGTGGCGGTGGTGGTGTCAAACGGCATGTGGATGAACGATGAAATGGAAGCACTAGAGGAGCCAGGAAGAAGCAGTTCAGCAGGCGGAAGAAACCAGACGATAAAATACAGAACTAAGAGCTGTCACCGAAACCTTGGAACGGGGAGTATTGGAGCTTGGAGAAAGTGGACAACGGGATTCGGAGCCTAGAAAGGATGGGTGCAAGCTAGCCAAATGGGCCGGCACGGCAACAGAAAATGCAGACTGGGACAGACAACAGCACAGATCAACCACTGCACAGGGGACAAGTGAAAGAAACGAAAATGGGTGGAATACAGCAAAGAAGACAAGTACACACAATTGGTTTTGGAACAGAGTCTGGCAGTCGCAGTAGAACAGCAGGGACAGCCAGGGAAAAATTTTCGGGGGAAATCTGGGGACAAGAAAAGGGAGAAGGATAAGGGGATGGACGGGGGTTTGGAGAGAGAGAGAAAGGGAGACGGCGAGGGTGGCAACGTAGGGGGAGTGGAGGAGACGTTTGCTACGGGATTGGTGCGGTGGGGAGGCGAGATTCTCGTCGCTGTAGATTCCAGATGGCGGTGTCTCGGTGACGAGAGATAAGGCCAAGTTCGGGTCTAGCGAGGGCTGGTGGCGACATGTCTAGCGAGAGCTGTGGTCAGCCTGGAGCCAGACGTCCCTACAAAGTCTCGGTGGGAGCAGTGCGCAGCTGGGGGCGCTGGTAGCAATCATACTTTACCGAGAGCAAGGCAAGGGAATTAAAGGTCTACAGAGATGCCGCCAGGGCCGCAGTTCTGGAGCCAAAATTGGGGGTAGGAGTGCCCCGTGACAGGACGTCCAGGTTGCACCTGCGCATGTGGCTGGTTGATGTGGCTGGTTGCTTGAGGCTGGTAAAATTCTATTGAATGGAGGACGGTGGATGCAATGGAGCTGGTAGTGGGACGCTGGCGGTGCGCACGGCTGGTTCGCGCGCGCCAGGGTAGCGGCACAGGCTCTGCCAAATTAGGGAGAAAATCGTACTCCAGCAACCCAAGCTCGGCAGTGATGAGATGACACGCTCGAGGGCATTCTAGCAATGAAATTTGGACCCCAAAAGTGGAGTTTTGAGCGAAAACGGCCGCCTGGAAGTGGTGTGAGAACCTCCAGTGGGTGCGACTGGAAAGTGGCTGGGAAAGGGAAGCACGTAATTGGAGAGCTCGGAAGTAAAGATGAAAACTTCCACCTCGTCTAATTCGACGCTGCCATTTGCTTGGGCAGACGGTTTTTGTTTTCTTCAAAATTCCCAGCCAGAAAGCCGTGTCAAGTTTTTATCTGCACCTTCTGCAATAATGCCCTAATACAACACAATACGTTTGGGCTCGGGCCAGAAACATACACGACGTAGGAAGGTTGAAGTCTATGTAAGGGCCAAGCACTAACTTGCAACCAGGTTGGAATTGCTCGTTAAAAGGTCGTTAAAAGGTCCCAAGCAATTTTTGTTTTTGACATAATCCGAGCTTGAGAAGAGCCCTGAGTACATACTATTGTGGCAATTTGGTAATTGCTCATAACAGACAGGGTACTTCAGTATGACGTATTGCGAGTGTGGGCATTGGTTGTAGTTTCTGTTTGGCGCCGTTTGCGGAAAGGCTCTTACTGTGAAGAATTTGAATAAATTCGAATAGTTGTGGAGTGAGTGCAATAGTTGGGGATTGAGTTGAATTTAGAATAACTTTTGCTATAGCTTGGGAATGCTCCAAGAAGTCCGAAATGGCCTTCAGCGTACCTTGGTTGACTTGAAATTTCGATTGTTGTGGTCTCTTTTAACTCAGTCCATTAAATCACTAATGGTTTGATTTTGAAGTTAGCATTTCAGGTGGACGCCTATGGGTCCATCATTTTCTTCTTGATATATTCTGGACTACAATGTGATGCCACTCCCTTCACTCTTCTTTTATCAAACACTCCAGCGCATTTAATCCACGCTTTCTATTAGTCTTCGCCTTCTCTCATTATTACAATGCTTAAACATTTTGGTCGTAAATTCATCATAGAGCATACCAGCATATCGGCATGAAAGAGTAAAAGAAATGCATACGAGGAAAACATGGATCTTATGGACCTAGCCACATTTCTTTGACAAAACCTTGAAGGATGGACATCATCTCACCTAATCTTGTCATATTTCTCTGACAAAAACCTTAGATGGAACCAGACTATTCAACGGATCGGACAATCTCCTCGCCCGTACAAACTTGTCGTCACTGGTGGCAACAGCCAACAAGTTATGGCTCAAATCGATTCGGGCGATACTTTCTGGAAATTTGGGATACATCTTGATTCTCTTTCTCTTCGCAAGATCCCACACACAAACCGCCCCATCGCCACCTGCAGTGTAAAGAGTACCATTTTCTGCAGATGCTAGCGAGTTCACGGGATACACTTCGTCGACTTCATCGATTTTATTGTAGGAACGATGACACTTGAATGTGAACCGGCGTTCTGCCTGAATTTCTGGAGCCAGATCGAAGCATTCGAGCGAAACACGGCCGTCCACCGTACCCACTGCAAATCCCAGGCCGTCAGCGAGACATTTGAGGTCTTTTATTTGGTATTTGAGACCCAACTCGCGGCACTCATATGGTCTCAGAAGCAGGCGGATGTCGTAGAGCTCGATCTGGTTACTGTTAAGGCCCACGGCAACGCAATTCTTAGACGAGTCCATGGTGAAGATTTTTGCAGGAACATTGGTGTGGGATTGGGGCCGTCCGGCGCCTGCCTGGGTCCTCAACACCTCACGATGTTGACGGATATCCACCACGCGGAAGTAGCCATTGAAAGACGAAGCCAAGATGGAGTTTTCTTCATCTGAAAGACGAACCATACGGTTGACTCCGTTGCTGATAGAATCGTGGGATCCTTCGGAGTCCGCAGCCACCGAAAGCACCGGGTGCAACTTGTTGTTCTCCTGGTCCAATTGTAGGATGGAGCCGTCCAAGCACCCCACGAGAGCACTTCCACTGGCATGTAGCAAGCTCAATGGGGATTCTGGACTCGTCAAAGTGCTCTGGAGGTCGGCTTTGTCTGCCTTGACCTTGGAGACGTCATACACTAGGACCCGGTTGTCCCAGGACGACAAGATGAGCTGGTTGTTCGGAGTTATCTTCATATCTGACACGATATCGAGGTCATGAGGTACCTCCAACTGGGTGAAGTGGCTCATGCTGGCAGGTATTGGTTAAGGAAGACAGAATGGGAAGATGGAGAGATGTGTTCTGAGGTTATGGGGTAATAAGTCACCATGTGATGCATCACGTGGAACATGTCACTAGAGGAGGAAGAGGCCATGGCAGTTGCCTTGTTGGGACGGAACGTGACTAAATGGGACGGAGAGTGACAGGGCCATAGGGCCAGTTCGGAAGTGGAAATATGGGGCGTATTGGGTAATGAACTTCCGATGTTGGTGATGTTGGTGATTTTTCATTGAGAGTAAAGATCAAGGTGATGCGGATTTGTGGTGATTCGGAGTCGGAATGCCACTATCGGATGTGTACCAGTGTAGCTATTCTGAAAAGATAGGTTGGTAGCTTGGAAGTGACTATTTTGCTAGCAGAACACGGAGAATTCGAATTACTAGATGATTAATGCTTAGACTGGTTAAGATACTTGAAAAAGTAATACTAGAGTGATATCGACATAAAATTAATCAGATACGAGACACCTACACTTTATTATCTCGATTCATTTGAGTATATCCATGTGTTTCTGCTTTCATTAACTCAACTCATTAATTTTAGCCTCCTTATTTAAATGCTATTATTTGTATTCATATTCTTTTCATTAAATAATTCTATATTTTACAACGTCTATGATCTCAATCTATGCCAGAACTCCAATTATCCCAATCCCCAATTATCTTTCCTCTTCAATTCGTCTCATAGCAACTGTTTTACCCTCGAGCCTACGATTCTCTGGTATTTCTTTCACTGTCACCTGCCCAATTTCAAGTTTTATAATTTCTCCTGGGTCCTGGTCTGGCTCTACCCATTCGAAATTCTCCCCGTGGGTTAACCAAAACTCCAAAAACCGCAACTCTTCGTCCAATTCATTCAAAACCATTTTGTGTTGATACAATTGGGCTTTAAAATGAGACTCCAATCGCACCACCTCGGGGTCTTCTTCCAAATGTAGAGGCATTTCCAATATGTACCCATTTTGGTCGAATGTATTCATATTGCTCTCCTTACGAACTTCGCTGTGGTGAAAGTTCCGTACATTGACTTCGTTGTGCTCCTCATAATGGGTGATTACCTTGTTCATGGCGATAATTTCCTCTTGGTGAAGATTGTTGTACCAAATAGTGTTGTAGTATCTCCAACTTAGTCTTGAAAGATTGGTAATGAGTTTGGTTCTAAATAAACCAAATGCAACTGTCGTCCACAATAAGGAATTCGCGGCCATCCAAACGTAAAATGGAATCAATGGAAGCAAGATGCTTTCCACAATGCTGAGAGTTGAGACGCTTGCAATAACTAGGCCTATCGTCTTGATTGCGTGTTCTTTTCGTATCATGTGGAAAGCTGGGGAACCAAAGGTATTTCCAATAAGAACAAATGAATTGTAGTAGTCCTTGTGATCTAGCAAGCTCGTGAGGACAGCGTAGACCACAGATGTATCATGGGTTGACTTCTTTAAGTGATGAGCCCAATTTGCCTCACAGGCCAGCAAAAGTGCCTGTGGGTCCGTGGGTTTTGGGTCTGAATTGATGTACAACTTTACCAATGCACCGGAGGAGGTAAACCGAGTCCAATTGTCGCCATTTTCCAAGAATTTGCGTAGTTTTTGCTCTAGAAATGCAGAGGTAGGGCTCTTTATTCCAAGTGTATGGGCAGAAATCATTCTATTTTGCTGCGAAAAAGACATTTCTTTCACTTGTAGATTTCTGCTGGCCCTGATGCAATCAGCTAGTAGTGATTCTGGGTCGAGGGACGATGGTGGCCGGGTCTTGAGTCGTTTGGAGTAGGTCTCGTAGTTGAGGGGCAGACGAGAGTAAAAGTTGGTGAAATTTCGCCTGAAAAAAAGGGTCCCTGGGGTTAATGAGGGTGCAGAAAAGGTATTTCTGGTGCTTTGGGGCCGAAAAGGCCATGGTGGGGGCCTGGGATGCATGGGATGTGCATAGCGTTGGGAAGGTAAGATCTGGTGATTTGTGCAGGTTCTGTTATCATTTGCCTGTGTGCAGTCTGTTATCATCCATCTGCGGCTATATGCTTATATGCAGGTCGCTAATATCAGCCAGTTAAGACAGGCTGTTGTATTAGCTTCGAAGCCGGTCTAGACGGGAGCCACAGTCCGTGACATTACACTGCAGTGTAGGAACATTTTCTCCTAATTTGGTCAAGGCAGGAAAAGCACCCGCCGAGTTACGCCTGATCACGTGCATAATCACGTGACTGGATCATACCCGTTCTGGCAAAATAAACACAACTCCATCTAAATCTCCAACTATTCCCCCTTCTTTCCAACAATGTCCTCCTCGACCCCTCCAGGGACGTCCCAAGTGCCGGTATCGGACACCAGTTCCAGCCTTCCTTCTCCCACTCCTTCAGGCTCCTTCAACGTGTCGGCCCCTCCTCCTTTTCACAGCCACGCCAGAGGCCCTTTTAAGGACCAGGACGCTGGTTCTAGCAATTCCTCACAGTATTCCCACGGGTCTAGTGGATCTGATGGTCAAGCTTCTCGTAAGAGCATCGCCAGCGAGTTCAGGGGCTTCCAGCCGCCGCAGGCGCCCAAAAGCAGGGCCAGCCATGCCACCACTGGCAACAGAGAGCTGTACATCTCGCTGTTTTCTGACTACTCGGCCCGTATTGACAATGTTGATGATATGGGAGCACAGCCACGGCTCGTGAAGCTCGTCCCAGGCCACGAGGAGATCGCGGCCGCCAATGCCCACCACCAGATCGCCGTGGACTTGGCCGATCTCCAGCTGGAAGCGTCCAGTGTCAACTTTGGCAAGCTCCCAACCCTCCGCAATCCCGCCCTGAAGGACGATATCGAAGCCAAAGTGCTGCCCGACTATTCCTATGATACCAATATTGAGGCAGCCGTGCCCAGCCGTTCGGCTCGCCGCCCCAAGTCCGAGATCATCACTGGGTCGCCTGCCAGTGCATTAGCTGAGTCTGTGGAGTCCAAGAAGAAGAACAAACACAGAAAACACCGCTCAATGGCCTTGAGCGACGACTTGGATCAATTGATGAAGACTGCCAGCAATTTGGAGTCGGTGGGCGATGAGGAGCACGAGGAGCCATTCCAGCACCTAGAGCCACAAGAAAAGCCACAGGAAGCCAAAAGCGCACCCCAGCCTGCTAACAGGGTTCCCTCCGTCAAAGCTGCCCAGCCAATCTTTCCGGTGCAGCCAGTATCTAGCAGTGAAATCAGCCTGGTCGAACAACCCGAATATGGTGCTTCTGCTGATGATTCAGTTCTCACCATCGTGAAACCCAGAGATCTCCAAAATTTGCCTCCTAGACCCTCGCTGGACAACTTGAAGAGAGCAAGAGAAGTCAGCAACGCACTCAAGGACGAATTGCCAGTAGAAGAAGGCCATGAAAAGACACCCGAGTCCATCATACACTTGGGAGAAATGCCCTTGAGTCCTACTGATTATCACACTTCCCAGGAAGACCCTCAACTGAATATTAGCGAGACTCAGAAGCACCAACAGGACGTACCTAGGGTACAACCTGTCGAACTAATCCACAAGCCTGAGCTTGAAGAAGTCCACGATACTGAAGACCCCGAACAGTACGAACAAGAACTTGACCATGACCAGCAAAGTCCTAAAGAAGACCACCAAGTACGTCAATTGCATGAGAAACCCCAAGTTGTGGAAGGTTTGGCGGAAGAAGTACAAGACAACAAGTCCTGCCTTTCTGGGTCCTCATTCTATCCTGAAAGCAGAAAATACTCCACCGGTAGCTACCAAGTCAAAAATACCACTCATCCTGTATTCGTTAGCCAGGAAGCATACCAAACTCCTAAAGATGCCAAAGCTAATGATGATGACGAATATTATGATATCGGAGAACCTGTTCTTATGCATAAACCTTCCAGAGGTAAGTCCGTAAAGGAATCCATTACAAACGCCACGCACAAACGAAGCAAAAGCAAGAGTAAGAAATTGAGGAGCGCTAGAGCTTCAAGGGAACTTAAGCCTTTCAGTTACAATACTTTGATCAGTTTGTTGGAGAGTATGAACGGTACCATTATAGGTGAAGAATTCAGTCAATTGAACTTGCCTGTAAAGGAGAAGCAATTGATAGAGAAAATAGTCGATTCTTTGTCTAGATTGACCCTGGATATGGTCATTGACGAACAAAGATACGAAATCGGTATCCAACGTTTGGAAAAGGCTCTCAGGGTCTTGGAAGGTTTCATGTAGGAAATTTGCTCTTCTTTGAAATCATGTTCCATCATTTCGGTCACTTGGTATAGAGAATACAAGAAGCAAATGGATAGAATTTTTTTATTCACCCCAGTGAACATTGAACAGAGGATGAAGGTACGGGATTATTACATGTTGGAAGCACTCTGTCGCACTATAGATACATTAATAATACATTATGACTAAATTTTGTCGAGATAGAAAAAGTGAACGAGACGATTCGAAGCATTTGTCCTAGGCCTAGGATTTCTCCAATTTCAGATACATAAGAAAGCAATTGGAAACTTTCAGCATGACCTCTTCGACAAGCTCAATGTTCACTAAAAAGTCGTAGTTCAACTTGATTAAGCTTGGAGGTTGCGCTTCAGGACTATCGGAAGTGGAAGTAGTTGAAGAAGGGGTCTGTACTTGAACTTGGCTGGATTTTTGTAATTTCTTCTGGCATTCAACATCAATATCATTGAGAGCCTTGAATATCAATTCAAAAAGACCTTTGTACTTCAAATTCTTGGAATTCAAGTTGTCCTTCAATGAAATCTTGATAAGGTTCTTGCTAGATTTGTCAAACTTATTATTCTTGTAGGTCATCGTTATCACAATCTTATCTTTCAAAATTTTCTTTGGAGATGAGGGGTTAATGTGGTTGATATAGAAAATAAAACTCAATTGGTTCAAAGAAACTAATTTCACGTCAAAAAAGATCTTAGGGACATTCAAAGCTCCAATTCGAGGCATATTTTCGATTTCCCTGAAGTTGCGTCTTGTGGTTTGAATGGAATTCAATACAGGGTAGAAATCTTTAAGATATTTGATAATTCCTATTATCAAATCGGAATCTCTGGTTGCAGTTTCTTTAGCCGACGTAACGGCTTCTCCCTTAGCCTCACTTTCGGCTGCCTCTTTAGAGTGCTTGGAGAGATGGTAATGCTCACTCAAATATCTGTTCAAAAATATCAATACCAAAGACAACTCCGTATCTTTAGATTTGAGCTGCTCCTGATCATTCGTTGTAATCGCAACATCCAAAATCCTAGACAAATCTGCATCACGACAAGACTTGGTAACTAATTTGATGGCTTCTGAAGACTTTTCCGGTAACTTAATAACTAATTCCTCAAGATGATCGTCCACCTTGATAGTAATATCATTAATAGTGTTATCAACGACCTTGATGTTATTCTTATTCAATTGATCCAAAATCTTGATTAATTCATGAAGCTTGTTCAAACTGTCAAAAATTAAATCGAGAAAGTTTTTTGAGCTAGAAGATGACTCTGAAAATTCCAATATATCTTCAGATTTTCCAGTTCCCCCCAACCTTGAACTAAGGTTAACCATATCATTGATTTCGAAACGACTGTTAACCTCATCTATTATTATTGAGCTGTCTGTTGAGTTTTTTATAGCAAGGTTTCTCAAATTACCAAATAATTTGAGCTTCATCTGAGTTTGCTGATTCACATTGATCAAATTTATCTTTAAAAATAAACTTGTCGATGAGTTGTATACTGGAATGAGATCATTGTTATTGAATAATAACAATATTGATTCATATGAAATGGGAGAAATACCTCTTGGGGACTCAAAAGGCTGTGCTATCTTATCTCCTTCATCCATGAATTCACTCATGAAATCATCTCCATTTAATTCTTGTTTGATTTCTAGCTCTTTCTTGATTTCAGTTTCATCGCTATCAGATAATTGGATATTAAACTTCTTCAATACTTCATCTACCTTTCTGACCTTCAAGTATCTGATGTTTCTTATTTGCAATTCTTCTAGAACCATATGATCAATGATCATATTGGAGCATAACTTAGATAAGCTTGAGAAGAACTTAAAGTCCAAGGCAATAGTTTGACTATCTTCATCAATCTGGTCACCAATTTCCTTCATGCAAAGCTTTTGGATCCATTGTATTTTCCAATCACCATTAATAGATTTGATTCTAGAAACCCACCAATGTGTGCTGTTAGTGATACCGTTGGTAAGATTCATCAAAAACCAAGATGATGGCCAATTCTTTCTCCGATAAAATTGGATTTTTGTCAGTGTTACTGGAATGTTGTCCAGCAAGAAATTGAACAACTTTGTAGTTTCATAATCACTCAAATTGATGATATCATTATTGATCCACTCAGTAGTAAGCAAACGGTTGTGAATTTCTTTATTGAAGGTTTCCAATCTCAATTGTATGAGGCAATCAACAACGTTATTGATAAGATCTTGTTCGCTGATAAATGACTTGTTCTGGATCTTCGAAGGAATTGAGTTGATTCTTTTCGTGATTTGATTCTGGAACGGTGTGGGGTCGATGAAATAGAAGAAACCTGTTGATGGATTAATTGCAAAAATGGTTGATTTTTTTGGAGATAATTTAATTAGCAATTGATGTGGAGAAATATAGGAAATCTGTGGCTCTTCGACGGGAGAACCTGTTGAAACCCAAGATAAGAAAAGATTGTAGATACTTGAAATCAAGCCTTCGGAATGCTTATTAATGATTATGTTTAGAATCAATTCAATACTCAAGTCTGATTCCTCTTCGTTCGAAGACTCTTCTTCGTCATCACTAATGGCTCCTGAAGGCGACTCCTTGAATATGTCGACGATACCATGATCTTGGACATATCTTCCATTTTTGAACCACCTGAAATTCAAGTTATAGGACCTGTCAATTCCAATCTCAATAAAAGACTTCCAGTTTCTGGATAAATAGTGGCCACTCCAGTAGTTTATAATTATGAGTGATTTTCCATTTTGATAATTAAATGTGATACTTCCTTTCCACTTGGAGTTGGATGTCAAGTCTCTTAATTGCTTGGCAATCAAATACAATTTGAAGGAAATGGAATATTTGTGAAGAAGGTCATACAATCCGTTCAATCCTTGATTTAACAAAATGTTATTGACCACTTTCTCGAGTTTTTCGTGTGATTCACGTGGTAATCTAGTAGTGATATTGTTATGTCTATGCGTTATGAGGGAAGTCTCGGGATTAATACCGAACAAGAATTTGAAATCAACGAAGTAGAATGGCGACTTGTAGTAGTCTTCTTCGCTTTCAATGACTATATCGTTGGCAACAGTAATGGAGACTTGGAACTCGTTGGGTATGGAGAAAATGATACGTCCGTCCTTGATGTCGTAGTCGTCAAGGAACCGGTGTGGAATATCGGTCAAGGCCATTCTAGTCATCAAAATGAGATTTAAATCCTGCAAGACCTCGAGGGTTTTTTCTGGGGAGATCTTAGGCACTTTGATGAAGTTATATGAAGGTAGCTGTGGTCTTCCCTTGAGAAGGACTTCCAACGACGTCACCAAATCGGAGTTGGGGAGCTTTGCACCAGAGAAACTGTTTAATGCATTTAACTGAAAACTCAACTGTTCGAAGTGGAACTCTTGCATGCGGAACCAATTCAAGAGGTCGATGAATTTAGAAACATCCTTCGAGTTGGCAGCCCATTTGACCAAGGTGTAGAGCTTGATGAAGTCCTGTCTGAGGGAGATGATGAGCTTGAGAAAGTTCTTTTTGCGTGTCGAGTCCGACTCGGTGTGCTTGGTGCCGGAGAGGTTTTCTATTAGGGTGGTGATTTGCTTGTAGGCTTCTTGGGTGTGGAACTTGAGAATGTTGGACAAGGGTACGATATTATTAGTGATGTGTGGAATTTCTGGCGGGAGTTTTCCCGGCGTCTGATTTCCATTTATCACGGCCTCCGACATGATGTGTTCTGTAGCACGAAACGGCGGTTTTGGGGAAGAGTACAGGAGGATTGACACGTCCGGTGACTAATTAGAGAGATGCTCCAGAGTAGGTGCTGGAACCTAGGGAGCTCGTCCAAACGGGCGCTAACGGTACAGGCAGGGGTTAGGATGAATGATTGGTCCGTTTACCGATGGAAAGGGGGTTCTTCGTGACTAGTTAGTGGTTGTGATGATGGACCAGCGACAAGGAGATTGATGCCGAACAGACAGTGCTGGAGACGGGCTTCAACCGGGATCACAGTGCTAGTTGGGTGGAGGGGTGGACTAGGGTCACGGGAGGGAGTGGAGGTGAACGATTGGATCAAATCCACCGGTAGAGAGATGGTTCAATGAAGACTTGGAAGTGAAAAGGTGATGAAATGTGCGATAGTTTTAGGTAGTGGGAGTGTCGCGGTGCAGTGCGACAGTGGGGAGACTTAGCGAGAGAGTGGGGGAGAGTTGGTGCGAGAGCGGGGAGGCCTAGCGAGAGAGTGGGGGAGAGTTGGTGCGAGAGCGGGGAGGCCTAGCGAGAGAGTGGGGGAGAGTTGGTGCGAGAGCGGGGAGGCCTAGCGAGAGAGTGGGGGAAACCCAGGGAGAGGATGGGGCTGGAGTGAGGGTAATTAGCGAGAGTGTGTGGCACGAAGAGGGACTATTTAGCGAGAACAGTGTAGCAGAGCACTCTTCTGAAAAATAGAGGGTTAAGATCTAGGCTAAGTATTCAAGGGGAAATCAGCATATTCTACGGGTGAAATACCCTTTCTGGGTTTCCTGGCCTATGATTATTCATGGTTGGAAGCCGGCTGGCAGAAAACACCTGGGTCCTCGGTAAATGATAGCACCTGAGACACTGTCTGTTTCTTTTCACTAGAAGAATCGGCCGCAACTGAATTTCAACCAGTCACTGGGACCAGAGATTCACACAATAGGTACGTTGTCGCTATTATGCTTCTTTTGCCTCTCTCGGCACGTCCATGCTGTAGATTCTTTGGGGTGTAGATTTTTTGGGAACTCTTTCACAGTCTGCCGATTTATACCGAAAATTCATTTCAGTACCCGAAACCCAGTAGGCAGAATTTGGCTCTTCCTCCTCTGGATGTGCTGTATTATAGTTCCGCTGTGAGTTCTGGTTACGACAGAACTCCTTGTCTCGGAATTGCATATATGAACTGCCTTGTATTAATATTGCTCATCTTGAAATTGCCCATATTACATATGTTTCTCGTCATATCCATGCTCTGTCTCAGACTTAGTAGGTCCGAGCCGTGATTGTTCTAGCGTGTTTGGAACTTATTGAAGCATTCTCTTTACCTTTCCGAACTCACCCATCTCTGTTAGATCTATCTTGATGGGTTCAAGACCTCCGTACTTGCCAATCCAGAATATTCAGAGTATTTCCATCATATTCGTTTGCACTAATTAATTCCCTACTGCTCTGCTCACTTAAACCCGTTAAGCATGTGCTCTTATACTCTACATTCCATCGCCAGGCTTAATGGCAATTTCCTAGCGTCGTAATCTTAATCAAGAAAATTCAATCATTAGCATGCTTTCTTCCCTCCTTCTTAATGCTGCTCTCTGAGTTTAGGTTTTAGGCTTTGAGGCGTAGGTGCTATCTACCACGAACGCTGTATATAAGTTATCGCCATAGTTTGCGTTCCAATCTAGATTATCAAATATTCTAGTTTGGGAAAATTGCTGTAGTCCCGACATCCGAGTTCTTGGCTGGATTCTGTTTCTTCCGGCAAAATTGGAGCTGAAACATCGTGCTGAGCTCGGCTAAGATTTGAAGTGCTTCTAAATGAAGTGGCTGTGATAATGACAGGCTTCCACATTTTGTCCTCCACCTATTGTACTGTACATGTAAACACTATACATGCTACTCTGCTGGTTCTGGAATTGAAGTATTCCCGCCTCTCTTCTGAGAACTAGCTATTGGCTTGACTTAGTTCAAACTCTACTGGTACGTGCAGATAATCCATACTCAGTTCTTATTAATAGTCGACTCCTCTGCCATCTCTGCCTGTTTGAAAACAAGGCTTGAAAAATGGGTCTGGAGCAAGACGTGTACTAGAATTTTAAACCTACAGCTGAATTAAAGGAATTATTATATTCTACAATACAAATATATTACAAACATAGACAGCGTGATGGCGTGAACGAAAGACCTAAAGCGAAGGAATTTGGTTATAAGGAAGTGAATGGAATGGGTTAATGAAAAGATTATCTTCTCGGGAAGAAGTGAAGTTTGGGCATCTAGAATTTCGAAAAATCCTCAGGAATGTGTTCTTTGATCCAACTGAAAGTCTCATTTTGCAACACAGCACCAACTGTAGCTCTCATTTCCTTTCTTACCAAAAGAACCTCTACCAAGCCTTTCAATTGTTCGATTATCTCTTTGATCGAAGGATCTACCGACTGGTCATTGAGATAATCATTGACTTTGAACCAATCCCAGTCAATCATTGCTATACGATGAGCGGAATTTTGCTTGGAGAGTTTTCTTTTGATAACTGCTGGAGATACTCCAGATGACTGAAGTACCGACAATGGGGGGAGGTCGAAAGGAAGACGACTCTCTAAAATTGCGTAAATTAAGACACCAACGGACCATGAGTCGGTCAACTTACCATTATACTTGAGACCCATAAGTAATTCTGGAGGAATGTAATCTTGCGATCCACATCTGGTAGAAAGCAATTGATCATCTTTCTTCAATTTTTTCGACAAACCAAAGTCGGTCAAATTGATTAATGGAGACTCTGACGTACGTGCTTTGTCAATCAAACTTTGGTAGTCATAATTAAGTAAAATATTCTCCAACTTAATATCTCTATGGATGATATTCTTGGAGTGCAAATACGCAACCACCGCCACAAGTTCACAAACAATTCTTCTGAGGATAGTCCAGTGCTCTGGCAGATTGATATCCTTGTGCTTGTTAAGGAATTCATAAAGATTTCCTCCCGAACAGAAATTCAAGAATAATAATTGATCCGAATTCATCTGGAGGGTTCTGTACTCCTGAGATGAAGGGTCGATAGCGCTACTTTCATAATTCTTTTCTGGAACAATCTCAGTCTCACTATCAAGCACAAGCTCGGATTCAATTTCTTCCTTGTCAATATTTAAATTGATGTTGTAGTCAATCAAATTAATGGTACATGGATGGTCTAGTTGATGAAGGATATTGAGTTCCCTCTTGATGAATGATTTGAAATTCGATATTTCGTTGGAGTATTTGGTTGGAATAGTGATTATCTTGATAGCAAGCATCCCCGAGGGATTTTGAGCAAGGATTACTTTGGAAAAATTACCTTTACCGATTTCATCCACGAACTGAAAGTCCTGGTTGAATTTTGGCGAATGAAAAATATGATTGGCATATTTGGAAGTATGTGTTTGAATTAGATTCTTGCAAGGTGATTCGACGGCAGACTCTGGTGATGTAGCGGACGATGAGGCAGAAAGGGATGGGGGAGTTAATGGGGAAGTTGCACCGGAAGATTTATCTGAATGGGAGTTTGGGTTTGTGGAAATTTCCAAAGGTATCTGTACCGGATTTGAGACAAACCGCTTTTTCGTGTTGGTTGCGCTATTCTCCAAGAGCGAATTCTTTCGTCCCAAGGCAGGAATAGGTCTGTATTCGGAAATGACACGAGGGGAAAATGCAAGATCGGGAGTGTTCGTGTTGAAATTGTCCGTAGTGTTGATTAGCTCGATGGCTTCTTGGGCATATTGTCTATTTTTTGGGCTTCTCTTGGGGATAGAATCGAGAATGGGAAATCCGGCTTCCTGGGGGGATGAATATGCACGGTAACTGCCTGTGAAGCTTCCGTTGGGTAGGATGGGTGTGGGGAGTTGGGAAATGCTGTCGAACGACACTTTGGGGGGGTATACAGGTGATGGGGAGAGCGAGAGCGGCTCTCCTAGGCTGGGCAACCCCTGGAAGGCATTGGATTTGGAGGCGCCGGAGTTGACGGGGGCTCTCCTGGCGGACTCGGCGGCCACCTGGCGGTCCATGTTCTCGTCGCTGTTGTTGAGCGTCGCATTGAGCAAGTCGATTTTCAAGCTCGACGGAAACCTGGGGTTCGTCACGTTGGCCGGCCGAAACACCAACTCGGTGGGCAAGTCGGGGATGGGGGAAGGGGACGGGGTGGTTTTGGTTGAGGAGTCTGAGTGCATGATTGTGCAAAATGATGGGGTCGGCGGGAGATGGTCAATGGCAACGCGGAAGCACAAGCGGGTGTGGCCGAGGGAGGCGGGGGCGCTAGTACGTGGAGCGGAGCAGGGTAGGGCGGGCGCTAGATGGAAGGGCTGCTGTGTGCAATAGGAGCACGCTTATCGCTGGGATGGAAGATGGAGGGCCCTGGGGTGAGATGTACGCCGCTATCGTGTTTGTTGTGATGGGAGACAACGGAAACTGCGGCGGCGGAAAAGGGCACGGCGTGGGGGCGTGGGTCTAGGAGACGGGACTGGGGTGTTTGGGACGGCGACTGGCACACTGACCCGGGAAAGGAGCGTAGGGAGTAGTGGTGGGATGGGCGGGACAGAAGAACGCGGTCCTCAAGACAGCAAAGGTGGAGGGAAGAATGGCAAGGGAATGCAGCGAGAACAATAGGGGTGTCAAGCCAAAAACAGCGACACGGCGACACAGCGACACGGTTTGGAGGGAAGACACGGAGAAGACGGGGACCTGGGGTGGTGGAGTCAGGAAAAGAAGTGGTGTAAATGTGCGTGGATTCAGGCGATACAGATAGAGCAGGTGGTATTGGTGACGATTGGCAGTAAATGCAGACACGGATGGGACGGGGTTTGACACCTGGGCACGACGCAGACAGACGTGGAAAAGAGGTGGGGGTGAATGACACATTGCGGAGGCGACATCTCGGGGAAAATGCGACATGGAAAACGCAGGCGGGCCCCAGGGGCGGGCAGCCAGGGTGGAACGAGAAGTAGGCCCAGACGCTTCAGCAAGCACCGCCAGAGGGTTCGGGGGCCGTCGCTATTGAAGGAATAGGGGCATAGTGCTGGATGGGCAGGTGGGGCCGTTTGTTGGTGCTGGCTGTCTGATTCCATGTTGCATTGCCCTGCTGCATGGGGACATCTGCGGTGCAGGCTGAGAACGGCTATCGAAGCAGCGCAGTGCGCAGTGCGCAGTAATGGTGCAGCGTGCGATGGGCTCCGCCGCCTGGTGCAGGATGCGTCGGACCCTCAGCAGGTGTCAAACTCTATCTCGTAAACCATGCCAGCTCAGATCCACGACCAGGCTGGAGTCAGATTCCGCCCCCTGCTACTCTGCTGTGGGGGGTTGCCGACACCGTCCCACTCCTCCTCCCCTCTCCCCGGAATTCGGCTCCATGCAACTCACGGAGTAGGGTGTTCCCCGACGCAAAAACCGCTCGTCTAGCCCATGTTACATTGCACGCCTGTGAAGTGTTGGGCCGGCAGTGTCTCCTCAGGAGCAGCTGGCCAGAGAGGCACCTAGGAGTCGTGCTGGCCCCAGGAGCAGTTGGAGTCGTGCTGGCCCCAGGAGCAGTTGGAGTCGTGCTGGCCTCAGGAACACCTGGGAGTCGTGCTGGCCTCATCCCGGGATGGGCCACCCCGGGAAATCGAGGCATCGCGGAATAAGCCCGGAGAGAGGGAGAACATTGTGCATATGGAATTATGGAAAGATGAGTTCACCGTTACGAGCTGAGGAGCCGGAGAACTTTAGACTTTTGGAGCACGGGGCGAGCACGGGGCGAGCCCGGGGCGGAAGCGTCTGGCCCAGATGCGGAGAGGACACCACCTCGCCCAGGACTGGAGGCGTTCCAGACTACCAGGCTCTTATAGCCGGGGGAGGGCTGGATGCAAAGGACATTGGGTGGTTTTGTAGTCCGGACGTTTCGCCTGGGGGCCATGGCCATGTTCCTAAACCCGTAGTGGAGGGACTTGGAGCTGGATGCCGGTGGACCTTGGGGGTTTTGAAGTCCGGAGGTTTCGCCTTGGGACGGACCATGCTCCTAAGCCCGTAGTGATGGGCCTCGGAGCCGGCCCCGATTCAAGCCCTCTTTGGATCCAGCCATCGCAGCTCGGACCTGCGGTGCAAGTCGGACGACCATTGGCGGAATTTCTGGGGGTTTGAAGTGTCCGCACCCCGAGCCCTTGACACTCCCAGGCACACGCAACCCCCGGCATTGGCCACTTCTCCTCAGGAGCGCATGGACTTGCTTCCTCTGGCCCAGGGTCCGCCACACACGGCGTCCCACTTAATTACTGGTTTTCCCCCTCATGCCCGTTAATTATCATCCCGCTATCGCCTCTGGCGTAGTCATTCGATGGAGGTATTGCTCCGGCGGATTGCCAGATCTCGAGTTACCCACATTCCCAGTGCCGATCTTTCGCCTCGAGAAACTCCGAGGGGCCTGTCCCAACACCTGACCCTGGGCGACACCTCTCCTTTGTGGACGTTTGTTCCGAGGCCGTCTAACCCAGATCCTCATATGATGCCATTCGTAGTAATAATGTGAGCCGAGGACTCCCGGGGTGCCTCCGCGAGTTTTTTTATGGATTTATCGCACACACAGAGTATTCCGTCCCTATTACTCGTCCTCTACTCCACTACACCATTCATCGGTATCTCCACGGCTGTTTTGTGCCTATCGTACTTCATTTTGCCCTTCTCGTTGTATTTTCAACTTCTTACATGCTTGTATTCTTCATTCCTGGCCTCACGTCAGTATGTTCACGTCATTACTATAATCAGTAATTCTACTGTTCCTAATTCTCTACCCCATACTTCTCGCTGCCGTCAGTCCTTCCGTCTTGACGTTTTGACTCGGCTCTGTTCTCCCGGCACCGTTATCTCTTCTCTCTACTCATTTCTCTACATCTCGTCACCTACCTTTGCATTAATCATTATGTCGTCCCGACTCTTTATATACCTACCCAGATTGAATTAAATTACCGCTTTTCGAATACACAATCGGTACTCTTCTTGTTGCACCCCTCGCACTTGTTGAGCTCGGAGTTGAACACGCACTTGACCTTTCTCTTGCGACACGACACACACGAGCTCTTGCGGATGTGTCCCTCCAGCGACTCCTGGAGCGTCTTGGACAATGCCGACGAGAGCGACGAGAGCGTGCGCTTGGTTGGGGACTGCTCGTCCTTCTTCTTGGTCACCTTGTGGACCACATGCTTCTTTTTGGCCACGGCCGGGGCCTCGGCCTCCGTCGCAGCAGGCGACACTGGCTGCACCAGTGCCTGCACCGGCGACAAGGCTTCCGCGGAGACAGTAGCGGCAGCGGCAGCAGCAGCAGCCGAGGCCGAAAACGTGTAGCTGCCGGTGCCGTAGGACTTCTTGTTGTTCAACATGATGTCCTCCTTGGTGAAGCCCTTGGAGAAGCAGCACGCGAGGCCCTTGACATTACAGGACTTGCAACTCTTGAACCGGATCAACTTGCCGTTGGACACGACCATGTGCGAGTCCTCGGATCCGGACTCCTTGACGGCCTCGCCGCGCATCAAGCGTTCGACCTTCTTGTCGGACAACTCGCGGGGGTACTGGGCGGCCACGGAGGTGTCGAGCGCCTTGGTCACGATGGTGATGACGGCGTTGCACTTGACCTTGCGCGCGCGGCACGAGTCGCACGAGGGGCCCAAGCGCTGGCGGCGCTTCTGGTTCTTGTCGTCCTTGAACCCGAGGTCGGCGAGCGCGCTGCTGGTCATGCTGGGCAGCGACATGGGCAGCAGCGACGCCAGCGACGACACCTCTGCGGGCAGCACCAGGCGGTGCTGGTGGTGGTGGTGTTGGTGATGGTGTTGGTGGTGGTGGGGAAGATGGGCGAGAGGGGGAAGCGCCTCGACAGGGGCGGCCACGGGCGCCGTCTGGGGGAGACTGTGGTGGCGGGGGCTGATCTGGGGTTGGGGCTGAGGGCTCTGGTGGAGGTTATGGTTCTGGTGGTGGTGGTGGCCCTCGATGGACGCGATGGTGGCACTCAACAAGCCGAGGCCATTGAGCGGCACTGGGTCGCGGGCCACAGGCAGCACGCTGGCCTCGACGGCGGCGGCAGCAGCGGCGCTGGACGTGCGGTACGAGTCGCTGGACGTGGTGTAGTTGGAGAGACGGGTGAGTGGTGGGAGGATCACGGGCGGCGAGAGCGCCAGGGCCTGGGCCTGGGCGGCGGCGGCGGCGTCGTGGTGGATGTGTCTGAGGATGGGCTCGAGCGGCGGCAACAGCACGGCCACCGAGTGGAGGGGGAGGCGGGCGGCCTTGTGTTGGGACATGATGGAGTATGACAACAAGTCGTTGGAAGACGCCATGATGAAGAAGATGAAGATGGAGGGGGTAGGAGTAGTAGGAAGGAGAGCGACCCGGGGCGGGGGGCATCGCTATATATATATGTAGCGATGCATGTAGGCAGTAGGCGTATAGGTCGCGGGGTCGTGCGAGGAGAAACTTTTTTGGGGAGTTGGATTTCCTGGGGTAGGCGCGGTGTTGCCCGAAACCACGGGTGCCATGCACAGGCGCACCGGAGGTGCCATATGCACGGGCGTGGGTACCGGGGGTGCGCAGTTTCGGGGGCGGCGGTGGCGGCAGCAGCAGTACCGGTGGTGGTGGCGGTGGAGAGGAGCAGCAGCACCCCCGGTCTTAGGCACGTCGTCCGCCACCACCGCCGCCGCCGCGACTACCGGGGGAGGGGCGGTCTGCGGGGCGCCCCCGGCCCTCCACCGCTAGCGCCAGATCCGGGGCGCTTTCAGCAAAACCAGAACCAGGGCCCAGTCCGATACGACGACGACGACGACGACAACGACCACAAGGAAGACGGCGCCTCAGATGGGGCCACGGCCGCAAGCCTCTGGCGGGGGGGTGTGGGGGGGCTCTTGTCCCCCTCCTCCCTTTCCTCCTCTTCTTCTTCTGCCCAAGTCCGGAGGCGGCCACATCACCCGAGAAGGGCTGCGGTGCGGTTCCGAGAAATCAGGCGACTCCGGACTGCCAACGGCGGCGGTGGCAAGACCTCGGAACAGCCTGTCCTGGTCCCGCGGGTGCAGGCGAGATTTTCCGCCGGACAAAGTCGGGTGCGCTCGCGTACGGCCACCTTGCCAAAAGGCGACGACGGCACCACCTAGCGACCCCTCTCTGTCCTGGCATCAACAATATGCCATCATGCTGTCACCACCACCACCAGAGAACCACCATCATCTGCTTGCTATGCAACTGCTCCTACTCCTACTGCTGTTCCCTCCTTGTGTCTCTTTCTTACTCTCTTCTGCGTCTCTTTCCCTGCTGTCTGTCTCTTTCTGTCTGTCTCTCTCCACATTGTGATTGTGTCTTCCGTACCCCGGTCTGGTCGTTTCTGGTCCTCCCCTCCGGCAGCATGCGGCGGCGGAGTCTGTTTCCCCGTCGACCGCCTCTCCCCCCACCACCACTACCACCACCACTACCACCACCACTACCACCACCACTACCACCACCACCGACCGACGCCAACCGACCAACCGACCAACCGACCGACCGGCTGACCGACTTCCTTCTCCCCCTCCTCCTCCTCCTCCTCCTCTCTGCTCCCCTCCAGCCGACCGACAACCGAGACCACAACCGCCTCCATCACTCCTACCCCGACACACGCCCAGCCCCATCTCCGCGTCGGAATTCCTTCACATGACTCCCCGACTCCCCGGATGACTCGTCTCCCGCAGCCCTCCTTCGGAATTCGGACCTGCTCCGCAGCAGCCCCCCCGATGCCGTCCTGCAGACACCCCCGGCCACCCCGACTGCTGCCGCCGCTTCGGTCGGCAGTGAGGAGATGCATGGAGGGGTACGATTTCAGGTGCCAGTGGTCGACGGCAACACGCCCACACTGCCGTGGTAGTGGCAATGGGAGCATGCTGACGGCGGTGGCGAAGAGGAGGAGGAGCATCAAGAAGAAGAGGAGATGCGTGTGGGGAACCGACCGACTCCGCACGGCCTGTGCTGTGCTGTGCTGTCTTTTCCTGCCCTTTCTTGTATTGCATTGTATTGTCGTGTCAGAGGCAGGCAGTGGGAGTGGAGATGGCGGTGGTGGTAGTGGTGGCGGTAGTGGTGGCGGTAGTGGAAGTGGTGGTTGACACCGTTGGCGAGGGGCCGGTGCATGGGGGCTGCATGGTCGGCTGCACCGTCGGCCGCTGCCTCGAGTGTGGTCGGTATGTGGGAGGGTGCAGCGAAGCTCCGACCCCCGGGGCCAGCTGGCTGGCTGGCTGGCTGGCCGGTGGCGTCGGAGCCAGTGGATGGACGGCCGGCCGGTCGGACTTCGTCATGGCGGTGGTGGTGCGGGTCCTCTTCTCGTTAGCTGCTGGTAGCAGCTCGGAACTCCTGAGTCCGGAAGGCGGCGGTGGCGCGACTCATGCACATCAGAGTCCGAGTCCGAGTCCGAAGCGGGACCCGGACGCACGAACGCATGCACGCACGGTCGGTCGCGTGTGGGACGACGACGACGAGGGTGCGGTTGGTTCCCCTTAGGGAGTGGGCTGGTCCTGGTAGCGCGGGTGCGCGCCTTCCCAGAACGGCAGTCTCCCTTGGCCCGGAGGACGATGTCGGAACGTTGGGGAGCCGCGGCGTTTCACCCCGAAGACACATGCTCGGACCTCATCGCGCGGCGGTCACGTGACCCAAAAAGAAACGCGCAAAAATTAAGCCCGATACGGGGGTCGAACCCGTAACCTTTTGATGTCCTGCATAAGAGTCAAACGCTCTACCGATTGAGCTAACCAGGCGCTGTTGAGTTCCTCCCGTCTTCTCTGGCTATACCTTGTCTCAGCTACTCTAGCCAAAGATAACCCCAGGGTCTACACTCAGTTCCCAACAGGACCACCCCCTCCTCCCTCCTAGAAAGAATGACGACCCCGTCTCCGCCCCTGCCACACCCCCATGACTTCCTCTGTTCTTTCCCCGTTTCTCTTTCTCTCTCCTCCACGACTTGCTCCAGCCTCTTCCTCCGTAATTCATCTCATCTCCACCCATGACGTTCTTCTCTATTTCCCCGTTTCTCATTTTTCTAGATTTTTCACAGGATCCACTGTTTCTTGCCACCTACTCTCCGCCTACTCTCCACTTGCTCTCTCCACCTATACGATTACGATTGAAATTACACCACATTCCAACATTGCTGCCACATGCTGCCACATGCAGCTCCACGGATCTCTCAACGTTCCTTTCTCTTCCTCTCTCTCTCTCTCGTTATCTCTGTTCTCCCTCCGTTTCGGGCACGCTCCCACCGTTATACCTGTCTGCCTCGGCACGTACTCCAAGCACGTCTCCGTAAATTCCCAAACCGTCACACCACACCACACCCCGGCCCCAACTCCGGTTCCAACTTCCCCTCCACACCCAGACCACCCTTGTCCTGTAAACACCCCTGGGACTCCACTCCTTTGCAGAGGGAAAGGGCCGTGGTGGTGGCATCCTACGCCTCGCACAGTGCACGGCTTTCTCTACAGTTTGCACCCAACTCGGGAGGAGAGGAGAGGAGGTGAAACTGGAATTATATCCGAAGCAGCAATGCCAGCGGGCTAGGATGGAGTGTCTCTATACTGCCCGTTCGTCCCCGCCGACAACGACAGTGCCATAATGCAATTGCTTCGGAGTCCACACCATGCTGTCACGTGACAACACTCCACTGCTGTTTCCCTCTGTTTCCCTGCTCTGGGCTCTGGGAACTCGTCCTGGGACAAGCATGCGATAATGCCGTGCTGGCCCAGCCCCTTCCTTGCTCCCTCATCGAACCAAGCCCTCCCACGGGTGCATTCACGAGCGCATTCACGAGCGCATTCACGGGCGCCTCTTCTCTTGGCCGTACATATCTGGTGAAATTCACAGCGGAGACTCCACCACATCGTTTCACGCTCACGTCCATGTGCTTTTCGACTCCGAAAATACGCGATTGCCCCTCGTCCCCCTCGGCTGCTGTTCGTTCATGTCATCGTCGTACTTCTGGCCTGGGGATACCTCGTCACGTGACTCCAATCCAGGGCACCCCGTCAGTCAGCTTGCCGGCTTGCTGTGATCCAAACTCCTGATCCGACGTCTACTATCAGCTCACCGCATCCTGCGGAAACGCTCCGATCATTCCAAGGGCTCATTTAGTCTCCTGAGCTGTCGTCACTCCACATCTCTAAAGCCATCCCCAAATCACCGAAAACCACGCTAAATCTCCCGAAACAACGCGAGCACCACCAGCAAAGCTTCAGCCTCAACCCGGAGTAGTTTATAACCGGCGGATATACGCTGAAATTGCCTTTGGAGTCCGTGGCCCTCTAGTATCCGTCATCACCAAACCACTATCTAGCCCATCTGGTCACGTGACAAATCAATATTTACCTTTTCCCGTTTTGGTTTGCACATTCTTTACCTGAACCAAAACCCTCTATCTCTTCCTCCTGGCAACTCGAAACCTCCTTCCACTACCCTTCCTAGGTCGTCTGTTGTCAGTTCACTGTCCTAGCCTCCATTTCTCCCCGTGTTTTCACCATGGATTACGGCATTTCCCATCACCAACCCTTTGCGGATCAGCCGCTACAAGACCCCAACAAGACCGCCTCGCCCTCCTCCTTTAACTGCTCCTTCAACACGTCGCTAGAGCTCAACACCCCCATCAAGAAGATCCGAAATTTGACCATCCATTCGCCCAAACGCTCCATGTATCCCAGTCTAGACGAGTTCTTGACCAATAGTAGCAATGAGCCCAAGAATCCTACACCCCCTTCCAAGATGGCCCTTTCCATGCTCTCCAAGGGCTACTCCAAGCGAATCACCAACAACGTGCTTGAGGAGCTCAACATGAGGGCAAATGAGATCTCCAAAACCTTCAGCCCTCCACCCCCTTCTGCATCGACTTCAGAGCCCAGAACCTCACATGCCTCCAGATCAAGACGCTCCAAGCGCTACAGTGGTATCCACAGGTCCAAATTCAACAACATGGAGTCTATATCCACCCATTACGTCGTGGCGTCCACCGATTCGAACTCCGTGCAACCAAGTTTGTCTTCGTTCCAACAAATAAAACCCCATAACAACTTGCAGGCCCTGCACGTCCGGTCGTCTCCCATCAAGACCCTCGAGGCCCGGCGCTCGGTTTCTGATGAAGGAGAGTCCCATTCAAAAAGAAGAAGAACCCTTAATGGTCCTGACGACTTGCCAAATTTCAAACCTACAAGTATTGTTCCACCTTCAAAGGCCGGTATAGCCCCCACCTTGAGCGATATACCCTCCAGCCCCATCAGAAAGACCTCCCCTTCCAAAATTTCACCTTCCAAAAAGTCCATGAACCTTAACTCCATTTTAACCAGTGAAGATACGGTTATGGATGACGTACAATTGTCTTCAGAAAGAGACGTTTTCATCAAGCCATTTCCTCCTAGCACGAAGCTCCGTGTGTCGTCATTAGAACAGGCGGGTGTTAAAGCCATGCTGTCACCTAGTGGTCTTCTCCACAAAAAGACATTAATACCCACCTTGCAAAAAAAACTGTCCATTCCCCAACTCCAAAAGAAATCATCGATACCCAATCTCCAAAAGAAACCAAGCGTGACAAACTTGTCCTTGAAACACTCTGGAACCAGTCACGAATTGCACAAGAAGTCATCTATTCCCACTCTCCAAAGAAAAACTTCTACTCCCAATCTTAATCCCCCCAAACAGCAAATCAATCAGCAACCAAGATCTCCATCTATTCAAAGCAGACTCAATACTCCCAGTGCAGCAAGTGCAGCGAACACTTCTATTTCATCATCTTCTTCGTTCCATTTACCTACCAGTCGTTCCATGAGTCGGGAGATACACCAAAAACCACTTAGAACTTCATCCTCGTCGAAGTCCTTGAGTGGTAAGTTTACTGTACCACAGCTGAATACTTTGTACGACAAGCCCACCATTTCTTCCTCGCAGAAGTCTCTCAACAAGTTCCAGAGGTTCAAGGACCGTTTTAATTAAACGCCATTCCTACATGATGCCTACGATACCCCATTCAATTTCATACACACAGAATTACAACCCAGGTGGTTGAGCTGCCACCAACAAGTGATTTGCTTTCAGGAATCCGACATCAAACCCCTTTGATATATACGTGCATTCTACATAATTAATATAAATTGGTATACCTTAGATTTTGACCTCAACGGATATTGTAGACAATAAGCATAATAACCCGAGACCTCGCTAAAAGTAACATCGGGCAAATGATTTCAAAGCCAATTTCGAGTATAGGTTTATGATTTGCTGATCCTCACGATCACCGGCATTGTACCTCGAAATACTGATCTTCACGATCTTCGGCATTGTATTTGACCAACAGCTCATCTATTTTAATTGGTGGATAAATAAATTCTTCTTTATCATAATCTATAGCTTTGTAACATGGCATCACAACCAACACGACAAAAACCTTCACATAGCGACCTACAGTAGCAAAATTCACATCTTTTCATTAGCAAAATATAGACTTATAGACTCAGATCAATTTCAAATAAATCAGCTAGCGAAAGACTTACTTCTTGCAAGTGGTACACTCACATTGAGCACCGCAGTTCTTGCAGCTTTCACATCCAACACACTTGGTACAGGTACAGGCACAGGCAGACATTTCGGAGAGTATAGTAGTAATTGTAATTATTATTCGATAATAATGATGAGAACTGGGGGAAACCGGTGCCTTATTTATAGTATTTGGATCGACCTCCGGGGACCACAAGGACGCCCAAGGACATGCTAGATTATTCTTTCGAGGTGTTTCCGCACAATTCACTCAAATTAAGGTTTGCTGTGTCCAGGGCAATAATCGGACTAGATCTAAGGCAAAAAACACGCTAGTGCCAATTGCACTGCCAGCCGACAAAGAATTGCCTGATTTGGAGGGCCCATCCCAGGGCCAAGATGCCTGAGATATTTCCGCTGTTCTTGATAGGCGCAAAAGCATAATTTCGGGTATGAACGTCACTGGAACCAGCCCAATTGGACACCCCACTCCACTACTTGAATGCCACCTCCAGCATGACTGCTGACAATGCCGAGGAGGTACCTTGGAGCCCACACGCACAGCGGCGGCTCGATATAGCCATCTTGGAATTTATGAGACGGTAGCGACGGCAATTTTGCCTTTGATTGTGGACCCTGACTCCAATATGGATCGTCCACTGGCAAAAAGTAGAGAGGAAATTGAAGAGGATGGCCAGTTTGAGAATAGGTTGAACAATTAGCTGGCGAAAGTAGGACGAGGGGAATATTGCCCAAGAATACTAGAGCCAATATTGCGGGCTTCACGGAGGTCACAGGACTGCTATGTCGTGAGGAGATGAGTCTAGACAATTGGAAATGGTACTGCGGTATAATTGCCTACAGTGAGACAAATCCAATCTAGATCGTAGAACGGCCACAAAGATTCCCGTATTGTGAGAGAGTCTAGAATATGAATCCAGGCTTTGTATCACACGTGTAGGCGTTTGGTCTGTGGTTTGTACAGAGCGTGGAAATATCGGCGTTGGCCATCTTGACTACGATAAAGGTGAGTGGGGAGTGAAAGTAGTCCATCTGTGGAAATATCGGAGGAGATAATCGATTTAATAATGACTGATATGGATGTTGAGCAAGGAGTCTCTGGATGTGGATGTTGAACTAGGAATCTTTGTATATGGATATTGAACAAGGATATGGATATTGATGACCGATATGAATGTTGGCTATTATCTGGCTTGCGATTGTAGAGCAATGAAGTATTGGGTTGACTATTATCTGTAAGTTGCAGAGCAGTGAAGTATTGGGTTGATATTATTTCTAGTCTGGCGATTGAGCTACTGAGATGAGGTCGGGTTGACCGTTCTCTGTAGGTCTGAGATTGCAGAGCAGTGAAGTATTGGGTTGATATTATCTCTAGTCTGGTGATTGAGACTATTGAAATGGCTGGCCACTGCGACCATGCTGTCCATTTCGTTTTATCTGGAGATAAAACAAGTAATTAGGAACATAGCTGTAGGCCAAGATAGACCCCAACCATTACAAGAGACCCTATGCTGAAGCTCACACTTCTACGTCGTCTCCCAGTAATGGACCCTCCATTCTACATCAAGTATAAAAAAATCTCATTTATTCAAAGAGAGCATACACTTACTTCTGGCAAGAAGTGCAGACACAGTCAGTAGAAGTGCAGGTGGTGCAGTCCTTGCAGCCGACACACTTAGTACAGGTACAGGAAGAAGAAGACATTTCGGTTTGTTTGATCAGGTTGGAAGTATTGAAAGGTATTTGAATACTGAGGAGAAAGAGAGAATATGGGCTCCCTTTTATATTCTCTGGAATACGGAACCAAAAGCACGATCGTGTTCGAGACCAAAGGCTCTAATTGCAAGGGATCCCCAGCAAAGCACCTGATTGGCCCAAGTCTCTTGCCAAGAGCCTTGCTTCTAAATTAAGCCGGTTTTAAGTGCCACGATCATGCTGCGGAGACAGAAAGAGCCCGCGGGTCCCCGTGGGTGCAAAAAGACGTGAAACCCACCAATAGGCGATCAGAATTGCTCGGACACTCCGCAAAAGTCACACAATCCGCAAGCGTGTTGTTTCATCTTTTGGTCGTCAAGTCCGCCCGTTTGCTCCGCATGACTAAGTGGCATTTGGTTGGCCCATGGTAAAATTTTCACTTCAATCTGGTTAGCTCAAAGTGGTGGAGCAACTTTTGGTGAGGATTTTTGATGAAGTAGAGAGTGCACTAATTACAGTGGATTGCAGAAGAGAGAAAGGTATCATGAAGGGAGCAGGGTAGTTAGACACAGCCAGATGAGTTCACATATGTCATATCTAGGCTACGTCGAGTTCTCCGACTCTTTTCGTGCCGTTCGTCCAACAATAAGCATTTTCAGAGGCTCGAGCTATCCTAGAGCTTTGAGCCACGGAGATCAATACATACGTTGAAAGCTGCTGCACGATGAATCCCAACAGAGAATTGGGCCCTGGAGATCTAGATAGAGCAACGGGGCTTGTCAGAATTAGCAATTACGGTTCTAAGAACTGGACTCAAATACTCGGGAGGAGCATTGTACCCAAATCATATGTATTTTCTACATGAATTACATGGTACTTTCTCGTATATTAGCAAGGGCGGTCAAGTAGTTGGAATACACATATTTTCTGGTGTTTTTGCAAGCACATTGAAGCGTATCGTTTACGTTGCAGTAGTGGCACATGATGCAGTCTCTGCAAGTGGAAAACCACCTATGAAATAATCTCCTGAGCATTTCCATTCCGTACTAGTCTGTTATATCTAGGTCCTATGCAATTCAGTTATTAGTTACTTGGTAGATCCTGTGTTAGTGATATCAGGGCCTGTGTTTGTAATTAGGAATCAATGAATTCTTCTTTCTTTATACACCTTCAAACAAGCTTACTGTGGATATAATCACGGCATATCTGAGGTGATTTTTGCCAAGAGCAGCGTAGACCCTGTCCTGAAATCCGAGAACCTTATTCCTGGTGGCAAACCTATTTGAAGAAGACGAGATGCTTCCACGGGTTCCCGTGGGTGCAAAAAAACTATAATTCCACCAATGAGAGGAAAAGCTAAAACATCTCGAAAGCCGAGAATTCGTTCAACTGTCCAATGAAGATTCTAGCTGCAGGCCTGAGCCTTATTTCGTTTTGGAACCTACTTGGGTAAGAGAAATGCAAGTAGTAAACCAGGCTTCCTGAGTTACCGATGTTATATTGAGAGATTTGTGCCACAGTGAAATTTTAAAGTTCAGTAGAGGTCATTTTGCTGTAGCACTATTCACTCTAATCCAACCCACTGGAAAGGCCTAGAATTTCGAGGTATTATAGCTGCCACCACGTTCATGTGTGTTACTGAGTTAGAATTAAGCTTCTTGTGATTTTTGGGATACTGAATGGAGTAATTCAGGCTCTATTATCAAGAGTGAGTGACTGGAGTAGCAATTTGAGTGGATGAGAATAGTAAAGCAATTCCATCAAAACAAATTGCGTGAACCTAAGGTATCTTTCGGATGTTTCTCATTTTGGTAAGCCTAACACATGGGTGTGTTTCTGCTACTCATTTCCAAATTGATACAGAGCATGCTTTGTGCTTACAGAATTGAAAATTATCACTTATTATTAACAACGGTATTGCTAGCAACTCCACTGCAATATCATGCTAGCTATCACATTAATTCAAACAATATGAAATATTTATATTGAACTATAATTATTAGGTCCGCTGGGCCTACGGAAACACATTTGAGATTAAATAATCTCATGCAAGCTTTTGAATTTCTTCATACAAAAGCGAAGTTAATTCACATCTTGAAGATATTAGCTAAATCTTCAGGAGCTTTTGTGAGGCCAAAGTACTTCTTGTATTCCAATAAGAAACACAGGGTATTATTGCCTAAGTTTCTTCCCAAGAATAAATAGAGAACAAATGTATTGTCTTCCATCTCAATACTCTTATCTCCCCGCTTGTAGTCCAACATAGATCAAGCCGGGCTTAGTCTGTTGAAAGCATATGAAAAGCGTTTATGGCTTCATCACACGTTGGTGGGTTTCTACTTGTTCATCAAGAAGAAAGGTATTGGTAGTGAAAAGGAAGTCTTAGTATTTTTCATAAGTAGAGAGTATTAACCTAATGATTTGAAACGTTGTCTTTCCGAAAAATCCTAAATGGGAAGACAAAGCCTCGATAGAATCAGCCTGGATAAGGTGAGGATCTGGGTTAGATTTCAGTTTTTGCGATACGAACTGAAACCCACTAACCTTAATATTTTAGTTTGAAGATAATGGAAATAACGGCTCATTCCCAGCATTCCACAATTACAGGGAAGGAGCCGGAAAAGGCCCCCACAAGCTTCTACAGGCACTAATAAACCAACACGGTCTATGGTTTACAATCTTTAGAAAAAAACATAGTATTATCAAATTGCTTTGATACACCAGAAAAACTAAATACTTGAACAGATCAAGAAACCCTGAAAAGTATCAAGAACAGAAAATAGAAAAATAAAAGCTATCAGAATCTCACAAGAACTGCCACTACCTCACTTCTTCTCCTCACACTTGCAAACACACTCAGTTGCAACACAGTTCTTGCAGTCATCGTCACAGCCAACACACTTAGTACATACGCAAACACAGGACATTTTTTGGAAATTGATTATTAATTAAAGGTGCTGTTCATAGGAAGGAAAATACGCTCTTATATAGTTTTCTGGAGTGGGGAAAATCAACAGGACACACGCCCTAAAGTATGGGGAATGCAATCGAGATTAGTAATCTACATACAAGCCTTAATCTACACCAATTTGGAATAGTCTTATCTGAAATAGAGTCAAGTCACTCTGGATTGATAACAGCTAAAACATCTGCATTGGTCTCTCACTCAGGAAATAGCTTTAAGCACCATTAAACCTCTCTTGTAAGATGATTTTAAAGTAAAGGCAGAATCCAACGGTATACACGGCTGGGAGAATCGAAGATTTGCTTACAAATAGACGTTGACGAGTTGGCACGAAGCCTTGAATAAGGCACGCTTTCCCATCCGGATTTGCGGATTATCACAATAGAAATTGAATTTGAGCAATCTCTTACTTCGACACACTCGATTGGTTCCCATTCCTCGTTATTACATAACATCAGAATTCTGAATATATTAATATTAGTTGTACTAACATACAGACATTAGGAGAGAATTAATCAGAAAATGTTGGTGTGCAATTTGATTTCACCAGCAATAGACAACTTCTGACTGGCCTTCCACTTCGAGCCAGCTTCCAAGGTGACGTAATCGTGGACATGGCCTGGCTCGACACAAAGCATGTTGTGGAAACCGGACTTTGGCTCGAAATCGGCCATTCCCTTGGACTTTTCGATCCATGGGTTCCACACAACGGTGTCGGGCAAGTTGTCTCTCTCGACATTGTGGAGCACCTTGCCCTTGTCGATGATCTGGAACGATTTATCAGTGGGCACCTTCTTGTAGATTCTGTCGAACTCCTCGTGGAACGACACCGCGGGGGCCTTCTCCTTGTATTCCGAGGCCAACAACTGGTCGTAGCAGGTCTGGTCGATCAAGTTGTTGACGAGCACGTCGGTGATGTCGGGGACTCTGAAGTAGGTGTGGAACAACCACTTGAAGTCGAATGCTTGCTTGCCTGAGTTCTCCACCTCAATGGTGGTGGTGAGGGCGTCGTCGAGCGTGATGGAGAGGATCAACGTGAAGTCGTACTTGCCTTCGCCCCAGAGCTTGTAGACTTCGGGGTCCACCTGTTCGGGGCCCAAGCCGAACTGGATGGTGAGAGGGTTCTCGGTGGTTTGGCCAAGGAACTCCCACACCGAGTTTCTGGCGAACCCGTGCTGGTTCAACTTGAAGGTGGCCCGCGATTGGTCCTTCTCCTTGCCGAAAACTGGGAAAACAAGGGGAATTCCTCCTCTGACGGGCTTGGATCCATCGAGCTTAGCGGCTTCACTCAACCACAATTGCTCATGGCCCTTGACCTTCCACGAGTAGATGGTGGCACCGTACTTGAGGATGGTGACGGAGGTGGAGGGGTCGGAGGGGTGGGAGAGCACGACTTTGGTGGCGGTTTCCTCAACAGGCATGGCGAATGGGGTGTAGAGAGGGTGGAGGCTCGGACTAGAAGAGAGGAGCTACGTGGGCCGAAAAGGTCACGTGACACGCATCACGTTCTATCAATCACGTGACTTCCCCTATTGTCGGCGGACCCGGGTGACCACAGCCTTCACTCCTTTCCAAGTGCTGCCATTTTCCACCCTCTTTTCTTCCTGCCACTCCCATTGACTCCCTCCTTCTCCCCTTCTGCTCGCCTCTTCCACGTCCACTCCTCCCCCATTCACTCCAGGTCTCCGTCTTGCTCTCTATTGTTCAATAGGGGCACCATTTGAAGCGCACACACCCTCCAGTTTCACTACTGGCTGGCCAGCACACGCCACTCACAGTACTACTTGGGAAGTCCCCTTTTCACAGCTGCAAGTTCCACAATTTTCCAGACGCCAGTTCCAAGTTCAAAAGCTCCATAGTTCCTGTCGCTTCTTTCCGTCTACCCTCCCCTGTTTGTTGACGTTGCCGGCACTCGAGCCTAGCGTCTATCCTCTCCGTTTCCTCCCTCCTGACAGCGACATCCCGCTTCCGTTCCGTGTCGCAAAGTCATCCGTGTCGTGTGTCGCACCAGTCATCCGTGTCGCCCGTGAGTTTCCTGCTACTAGCACAAACGAGCCTCTACTCTGTTCTGTTGATACGCCAGGCACCACAACCGCCCGGAAAAGAGCTTCTCCCGCATAGCAGCTGCCCCCCGTTGCCGCGCCCCTCGGCCAGTCCCTTTTTCGCCCCGAAAACTCATCTCCCAGGTCCGTTTCTGCACCTCATCGGTTTGTTGATCTTGTTATGATGTCTGCCATCCTCCGGTCCAAGTTGGTCCAGAAACCGTACCAGCTCTTCCACTACCACTTCCTCCTGGAAAAGAGCCCCTATTCCACCGTGTCGGACCTCTCGTTCGAAACCGACCCGGCTGTGTCCATCGACAAATTCAAGCATCACAACTGGACCATCCAGGAGACCCTCCACTACAGTTTCCTCTGCTCCGTCATCTTTTTCGTCTATGTGATTTTCCCAGCATCATTCCTCATCAAGACCCCCATCTTGTTGGCGTTCATCCTGTGTTTTTTGATACCTCTCACATCGCAGTTTTTTGTTCATGCCCTTCCAATTTTCACTTGGTTGGCCCTCTATTTCAGTGCCGGCAAAATCCCCTCTGAGTGGAAGCCTGCTATTTCCGTGAAGGTTCTTCCCGCTTTGGAAACCATCATGTACGGTGACAACTTGTCCAACGTGTTGGCCACCATCAACACCTCATTCCTCGATATCCTTGCATGGCTTCCATACGGAGTGGTACACTTCAGTTCCCCTTTTATTGTTGCTCTTTTTATCTTCTTGTTTGGCCCACCTACCTCGTTGAGGTCATTTGGCTTTGCCTTCGGCTACATGAACTTGGTCGGTGTGATGACCCAGATCCTTTTCCCTGCTGCTCCACCATGGTACAAGCTTTTGCACGACTTGGAACCTGCAAACTACTCCATGAGTGGATCCCCTGGTGGTTTGGGTAGAATCGATATTCTCATGGGAGTTGACATGTACACCACAGCATTCTCCAACTCTCCAGTCATCTTTGGCGCTTTCCCATCTCTTCATTCGGGATGTGCTGTCATGGATGTCTTGTTCTTGTGCTGGCTCTTTCCTAAGTATAGAATTGTCTGGTGGGGTTATGCTACTTGGCTCTGGTGGAGCACAATGTACTTAACCCACCACTACTTTATCGATTTGATTGGTGGAGCTGTGTTGTCATTAGTTGTTTTCCAATACACCAAATACAACCATTTGCCCGTGATTGACCCCACGAAGTTCTGTCGTTGGTCGTACAATCAAATCATCAAGGTTGATGTTCAAGCTGAAGACCCATTGTCCGTTGCAACTTACAACTTCAACGACATTGAAAGTCAACAGACTAGAACCAACTTCCCTTACATTTTCAACCAGCCTCAACATGACACATTTGAGATGTCAAATGTGGGTACCAGATCGAGGCAATCTTCAAGGTCATTTGTTCCAATTATTAATACTCAAGCATCCTCACTTTCTACTTCACAAGCAGGGTACATCAGGTCATCTTCATCGTTAAACTTGCAATTACAGGAAGTCAGTGAAGTTCCCGCCGTGGTGGAAGAAGAGTCCGAAGACACGTCTTCGATAGAGAACAGTGCCACTCCCTCGGTATTCGATGAGGACCACCACTTGATCAGCTCGACCACTTCCACCACCTCGTTAGAAGACTTGGAATCACCTGTCAATGATGGCAGAGCGGTTCCACTTCTTGCCACTTCTTCTAAGAAGGCGAGCTATAAGTCTAAGTGATTCCATTCTTCCTCCAAAACCTCACGTACATGTCGCAGTGATGTGACGACAACATAAATGCACTTTCTCTAACGATCGATGAGGACTTGCCAACTAATGCCCTAATAATCTAATAATCTTTTAATAAATAATAATATGTGTATGGTTCAACATTCAAGTGTAGGAGATATTATCGTATTGTACAGGGTGTGGACTAAACCCAGGGGATAAGGACTAAACCTCGGACTGGGCTAACTAGATTACTATTTTTCTTGAAAATATGAATATTTGAATAATTTTCAAATTATCAGCCAATAAATGACCTTGCATCCCGCTATCCTAAGCTACGGCTAAGTATAGGATTAGGGTGCTGGATTAGTGGCGGAGAAGATCCTAAGAGGTGGTACAGTTCTGGTGACAATCTTCCTTCAGGGGAACATAATGGACCGACTCCTAAGCCTTGCTTGGAAAACATCTTTCCACACTATTATCTACCAGGTCATTGATTAACGCCGTGGCAGGTCTAATTTCCCGTGTGACCGTGCTATAAATAGTATCAGGGACATATAGTCATCTGGTAGATACAATTTCATATGGGCCCAGCAGTGAAGGGTCTATACAAATGGGCTCATGGGTAAAGATCGAAAATAATAGTCTAGCCGAGATTGAGATTATCAGCGGACCACCTGGCTGGGAAGCTTTAGGGCGTAGGTTCTGACACCATGTGAAGGACGAGACACTCCCATTGGTAGCAATCATGGCCCAGAAGAGCATGCTACCTGCCCATTCTGGTGAAGTCCGTCAGAACCTAGTAAGGTTTCCCCGCGAAAGCCTCTTTTACTATCACTCGCCGGCGGCGGCTTCGGCTAAAGTCCCTCCAGTTTTCTTGTCCAGGAAGCCGCCCAAAACAGACACCCAGCCAGAGTCACCGCTTTCGGGCTGGTCATGTGCTGGGGTTAGGCACCGAAGAGAAAGATTTCTTGTCGTTAGCATGCGGTTATTCAATGCGATCTTTCGTGGGGGCCAACAATAGTAGAGTTCTACGGTTAGGACCTCGGAGCCGTCCACTCTTAGCCAACAATTTGCGCAATAGGTTAAGCGAAGTACATGCCCCTAACTAGCCCAATTCTAGCAAGTACTCTGCCAGAAAAAAATTGCACCAGCAACGCTACTACTACCATCTCTTGCATACTCGACGGGCCCTAGGTCCGTCCAGTGCGTCCCGTAAATCGGCATGCTTTGTTGCTGGGGAACACGACGAAAAGAGACTACGATGGTGGGCGATTGTTGGGGGACCATATGCATATTTCAAACTCGCATTTTCATGCTTCGCTGTGCAAGCAACCCTGGCGGTGCTGGGTAAGTGCTGGGTAAGTGCTGGGGAAACTATAGGGCCCGTTCTCCTCACCCCGGGCCGGTAAGCAGAGCAAAAGTGACAGCAGGAGCGGGTCGCGGAAACCAGAGTAGCCAAGAAGCTTGGGGCTGTCAAGTCGATCTAAGTTTATGACAGGAAGTGCGGGGGAACGTGAGAGGCAGGAAAAGAACAGGAGCGTGGAGGAGCCGGCCCGGAAAACACACTGGCACACAGACCCGCCAATGGGGAGCGGATCTTGCAGAAAAGAAACAGTTGGGGTGGAGCTATGACGTAGAAACCAAAACACTCTGTAATGTTCCGAAAACAGTCGCACAAAACGCCCAATTATAATCCTACTCCACACAGTCACACAGTGACAATTGCTGCGAACACACATGACATGAGGGTGCAGAACAGGTGCAGGCTGCGTCATGCACTATTGCGGCATGGACCTGTTTTGACATCACACCCCAGGTTGAACCAGGGATCACGTCCCCCTTCCCCCGACACCCCCCCATTATTTGTTTTGATGCAAAGGGTTATCTGCCTGGCGCCCATCACGACGCGTGAAATGAAGAGGTTGTTTAGAGCTCTGCTGTCCAGGGCTTGGGGTGGCAGAGGCAGACACGAGCATACCAACATTGGGCGAGTGGAGAAGAAAGCGTCCGGAAGCAGCGGACACAGCGGGACCCTGACAGAGACAGCCAGCACAGTGGGGTGGTGTGGGGCCGCTGGTGGAAAGCGGCGGTTTACCAAACACAGAGAAGGCTGGTTCGGGGCGCTTGTAATTACCGTACTGGCTGGGGCCGATCATGTGCGTGCACCAATTTCACCATGTTGCATTGTCAGGCACCAGGTGGGAGTCCCGAACCTTGCATGATCATGCATACGTCAACGCGCGCCCGTTCCCAATGCGGTGAAACCCACGCCGCCTGCAGCAAGGTATTTTTCTTGGAAACAATAAACTTGATAGAAATAGCGCTACAACCTATTTTTGAACCCTGGAAGTTTCAGCAATCTGGTTCGGTTTCCTCACCCATTTTTCACTATAAAATCCCCCCATCCTCCGCCGTTCTTCATTCCTCATCAACTATCCATTCGTTAACAATCACAATGCTTTTCAACACTGTTTCCTTCGCCGCCCTCGCCGCTGTTGTCGTCGCCGACCAAACCTTCACCTTGGTTGCCAACGGTGACGGTATCAAGAACGTCGCTGTCACCACCGACGGCTCCAAGTTGGGCTTGGACAACGGTAACGTTGCCAGCATCACCTTGCAAGAGCCATCTGGTTTCTCCACCGTCGACGGCAAGTACTTGGGTCTTGACACCAACGGTATCAACTTGACCACCGAGCAAGACAAGGCCTCCAAGGACTTCGGTATTGCCAACGGTGTCTTCAGAACCGGTCCAACTGACGGAAGCAGCGACTTCTGGGCCTGTAAGGCCGACAAGGGTTACGTCGTCCAGATCTTCGATGCCGGCTCCTGTACCAAGGTCGTTTTGACTCCAGGTAGTGGTGCCCCAGCTTCTTCTGCTGCTCCATCCTCCTCCGCCGCTCCTTCTTCTTCTGCTGCTCCTAAGTCTTCTGCTGCTCCTCAATCTGAGGGTACCGTCACCAAGACTCAATCTTCTTCCACCGTTGTCACCAAGACTGAGTGTGGTCCAGAGGTTACCAACTGCCCAGCCAAGTCCTCCGCTCCTCCAGCCCCAGTTGCTCCTGCTAACAACGGTGCTGGTGCTGTCGGTGCTGGTGCCGGTGCCATCATCGCTGCCGCTGCTGCCATGATGATCTAATTCATTTCTTTCTATCCTGTTTGAAAATAAATATTTAGCGTGAAATATTGTAGCTGGAATCTATTGGAATGCACTATGAATGCTCTTTGTGTAGAATGGGCCCGCATATTAGCAATGTGGGGAAAAGTTTATGATTGAAAAGTCTGGGGTTAAGTGTACACTTCTGTTTCTGGATTGCTGTGGAAAATTGCAGCTACAACAGTAGAATGTTCCGAACAGCAAGCTTACATCGAGACACGGGAAATTGGGTACCTAGAACAAGAGGCACGCCGGTGAAAGAGTCAAAGTTCATAGATAATGCCATTTTCTCAGATTCTCTGTCTGCTTTGGGCATTGGATTGCTACATGCGGAATTCATCGTAAGTTCTAACTGGGTCTAGACACGAGAAGGAGTCAATATTGCCGAAATGGCCAACCTGGCTATTGTATCATACCTCTTTCATACGAGAACGGTGTCCAGTATTTTCCAGTGCAACATACAACACGTCAGTAATCTTGCCCACTGTCACTGGCATCGCAGATACACCCCATATTTTCAGGCCTGCCAGCCCTCTGACTAGATCAGGCAAATTGCCTGCATTTACGGGTGACTATATGGGCAGGTTGTTGAATTTTTTATCTAACTCCCAAAAAATCAGGCATTAAAGCACCACGGGCTAAAGAGGACCACGTTGGCACATTACTTGCATGACCGAGCTAATTATAGCAACTGTCTCCATTCCAGCTCACTTCCTCACCGATTAAGTGATGCTGCTACCAGGTGATTGTTTCAGGGGAAAATGGCTGGTTGGTGCAACAGTAGAGATCCTCTTATGCCTGGACCCTGAAGTGAGAAAGTGCGAATTGGGAGCCCTAGACAGAAGCGTGTTGCAGACAGGATAGAGAGACCTAGACAGGATAGGGAGCCCCAGACAAGATAGGGAGCCCTAGATAGGATGGGGAGCCCGACGTGGATAGATTACGATGTAGGTGCTCAAGTAGACCACAACAAGAACAGTCAAAGATGAACTTATGTCATGGGGCGACTTCGCAGAATCGCGAGATATTTGTCTGCAAGCACGATGGTGCCTGAATTGGTCTAAAGTCACGGAAAACAGGTCAAGCGCCATGCAAGAAGGATATACCTGGTTCCAAGCCAGCCCACTGGGAACGGGTGTTTTGTAGAAGAATCTATGGTCCACATTTGGGCCTGCCATGCATGTTTCGGACGCAGGTGTCAAACTTGCAGGATCTGAAGATGTTTCGAAGTGCCAGCCTCCATCATCCACAGCAGGTCCCAATTCTCCATGCATGAGGTACGCTGTAGCCTTCCATGCTTCGATATCGCTCGCTTGTTCCGCCTAGCTTGGAAGCTTCTCTGGGTCACCACGGCCAGCCCTTGCTAGTCTACTCAACTACATGTCACTCCCAATAAAAGCTGCGCCTCTCATGACAGGTCCATGCTATCTCTACTGACACCACCACCTGCGCCTTCCATTCTCCTCCTCGTCTCCTCTCCCAACCTTCTATTATTCTTCTTCTCCTCCTCGTCTCCTCATCTCCTCCTCTCGGCCCAATCCGCGAGCCTACCCAAGAGAGAATCGAAGATCCCAGTGCGAACCCTGGCACCAGCATCTCGGTCCACCCTAATTGGACCGTCACGGAGCTTGTTCCGAGGCCGCCCCGATAACGACCATCCTCCCCAATGCAAGAGCCGATCGTTCCAAGCATGCACCGAGGTGCGATCCATTCCAGGTGCTCACAGTGGCCCGTTCCATGCCGTGGCTCTGCCCGTCCTAACCTTCCGTGCAAAGTCCGGCCATCCCAGTCTCGGCACTGTCCGCTAATTACCGACCCAAAGCTGGCCTCCCGCCGCACGCCGCGCTAATCTCTCCTGCAATCATCGAACTAGCCACTACTAGTGCTCGCTACAGCGAGCTCAGAACTATAGGCCCAGGGGCATGCGACAGCTCGCACTACCACCCCAACCAGCCCTAAATAGTCCAGCCCCACACACTCCAGCACCACTAGGTTCCCCAGAAACGAAAGCACCGCCCAACCCCGGCCCCCTACTGCACCCACCAGCCCTCCGTCGTCGGTGTCGCCGCAATCTCGCCAGCCGTCTCGCTGCACGCCCCCCTCCCGCTTATACGTCTATTGTCCCTATTCTTCGCGGTAGCCCTACCGCGTCCCTTGGGAAAATCAAATTTTTACCACCACCGATTGTTCACTCCTTCCTCTCACTTTTCTCCTGTTGTTCTTCTGGTTGTGCCCATTACGATAGTCTTCGATAGTGTGGAAAGTACGGCAGTACTTGTCAAGCACATCGTCCATCGACCTCACAGAGTCCGTCCCCTCCCCGTCGACCTCCTGCCATCATCTTCATCTTCCCTTATCGTCGACCTCCTCCAATCTGCCGCCTCTCCTTCCACCAGCCCATCCGCCGTCGTCCCCGTTTTTGCACCGTCCCCGTCCCGCTCCATCCCCATCTCCACCCACCACGGCCGTCCCGTCATCTCCTTCCTCGCCGCCTGTTCCCCTAGAACGCTCCTCCCTCCGCTCTCTAGGAAATGGACCCCCTCCAATGGGCCGCCCTGGTGGCTGCCTTGATTAAGCGCGCTAACTCCCACAACCAGATCGAAGAGTTCACCGACCACCAGGCCCTAGTCCAGCGCATCCTCGCCACCGCCTCCTCATGTACCTCCATCGCCCTGTGCCTCGCCGGCATGTACATGTTTCTCGCCATCGACCCCCGCCGCCTCATCTTCCGCCACCAGCTCATCTTCTTCCTCCTATTCTTCGACCTCTTGAAGGCCATCATCCTCCTCCTTTATCCCACGCGGGTGTTGTCCCACTCCACGTCGTACTTCAACGAGCGCTTCTGCCAGGTCGTGGGCTTCTTCACCGCCACCGCCGTCGAGGGCGCCGATATCGCCATCCTTGCGTTCGCTGTCCACACCTACTTGCTCATCTTCAAGCCGCAGCTCAACACCAAGGTCAAGAACTCGCTGCGCATCGAGGGCGGTCTCTACCGCTACCGTAACTATGTGTACGCCCTCTCCTTCTTGATCCCCCTCGTCATTGCCGCATTGGCCTTCGTCAACCGCACCGGCTACACCTCCTTGGTGTGTTGGTGCTACCTTCCAGAACGCCCGGTGTGGTACCGCTTGGTGTTGAGCTGGGTGCCGCGCTGGTGCATCATCGTCATCATCTTCACCATCTACGGCCTCATCTACATCCACGTCATCCGCGAGTTCAAGACCTTGGGCGGCGTGTTCACCACCTTCCACAAGAACCACCAGCACACCTTGTTCCCCAAGCCGTCGCACCCGGAACAACCGTCATTCTACCTGGCCCTCAAATACTTTGTGGATAGAATTACGCCCCGCTGGATCATCCCCGATCACTCGCCATCGCCGCCATCGCCACACAACCACTCCACCTCCACCGCCGCTACGAAGGTGCCGGCCAAAAACGCCAATTCGGCCGACAAAGATGACGAGGAGTCCGACTTTTCGTCTTCACCCGTCCACGTTGACACCGAAAACATCGTCTACGACGCCCATTTCCACGCCGCCAACTTGGATAAGTTCCGCAAGCGCCAGAAGATCATCGAGAAGCAGATGAAGTCCATTTTCATCTACCCGTTCGCATATATCTTCATCTGGCTCTTTCCATTCATGCTCTACGTGACGCAGATAAACCACGAGGAGAAACACGGGCCGGTGTACTGGTTGAACTGCATGGGCGCCTTCATGCAGCCGTTCAACGGCTTCGTTGACACCTTGGTGTTCTTGCACCGTGAGCAGCCCTGGAAGTATACCATCATGAAGAACTTCGAGAAGGAGCACATGACCAAGTTGGACAACTTGATCTACCACGGCTTCAGCAGCAACACAGGCCCTGATGGACCACCGCCACAAGGCCCAGCAGGCCGTGATGAAAGCGAGTCAATCGCTACCAGTGCTCGCTTGACAAAGAACTCGTTGAGTGCCAGCACAGCCCTTGTCGACATAAAGGAGTATCCCAAGTGGAGACAGGTCTTGAGCTATCTCCGACTTCCGTTCTTTGCTCTTCCCACAGACGAGAGCGTGGCGGCATTCCAGGCCCAATACATCAACCACAAGTTGAACAATCCGCAAGAGCCTAGTGCAGCAGAGCAGGGGCACTTGAAATTCATGTCCAGAGGCCAATCGAACGGTGCAGGCACCAACCAATTGGACACTGCCAACAGACATGACTTTTCCAACATCTTGAGCGGCGATTTACGGGAGTCTAACTTCCGTACCAACTTAGAGAACTTCTCCTTTAATTACAACGGCAAACTGGGTAAGGAGGTTCATTCCAACGAAAAGAGATCGTCATTTGCCGGCGCATCCACCCGCAAAAACAGCATTATATCGTCGAGCAAATCGACCCGTCTGAGACAATATTCCACTCCCGAGCTTTCGGAGTCTCGTGACGGCCGCAAGACATCATATCCTACCAATCACAGCTTCGAATTGAAGCCGTTGAGTAAGCGTTCCAGCGCAGGGCCTCCTGGGACCCCGGCTAGAGTACCCATTACTCGCGCTTCGGTTAGTTCCCCCACCGTCTTTCCCGAAGAAGATATGGATTTCCTTGAATTTCTTAGAAAAGGGCCATAACCCGGACACAGACTGGAGTCTATACTGATCGAATTAATTAATTAATAATACTACTAATTATGAAGATGTAGAGATATTTTTGCAGAGGATGAATGAAGCGATTCAACCTAGTAACAGTAGAGGTTTAAAGAACTACAAAAAGCAGAGGATTGTGAAGAGAACTAGTTAGAATTTGATATTGTTTATTTATTATCGACAAGGTTTGCTCACTACAGGGATTGATAAGAACTGCAGCTTGAAACGGACCCTTCGAAAAACGACCAAAAACTAGTAAATCCAAAACAAGCTGAATTTCTATGAAGCAAGTCCGAAACAGCTCAGTTTTCACGAAGTCGAAAGAACCTTCTATTAATCGAAGCAAAATCTTTCTTTTTCTGCATAACTTCTCTTGCATAGGCGATGCCTGCCTAGGCTTCTTTCTCAGGAATCTCTTGTCTAGACTTCGCTTACATTTTTCGATCCAGACTTTCATGTTGGTCGATATAGTTTCAGCTAGTAAAAAGCCCCACCTACATCTTAAGGACTTTTACCTGGGTATTAGGGTCCCAACATGGACCCTAGCAGATCGGCATTGAGCATGGACGGTGTTACCAATTGGGAAAGCCAATTCCATCTATCTGACAATCGTGAAAGTTCCATTGGTTCCATCTACTATAATAGGCCCCACCGCACGGCAGGACTAGAACCAAGAGAAAAGCGAAAATAAAAGCACCCCGGTAATTCTCCGTACCAGCTTGTGGGGCCATCGGGAAACTCCGGCACCGGCAAATGGTACTGAGAGAATTCAGAATTGAAGACTCATGGGATAGAGTCCATAATCTGAGCCTGAAATACCCCCCATAGTATGCCTTATATACAGCGCCCCTAGTACACACCTTACGACGACAAATACTAAACGACGGCACCACCAAGGTCCGTTAGCTCGTTCTCATCCCTTGAATAACTCCTCTCGATAATCCTTCCTCTTCTCTCATCTGATCGTTCTACTTAACGTTTCAGGTCCTTACTGTTCCCGCCGTGCCTGTATCGCGCCATAGTAGCGGTGGTCCGGAGGAGGAGCAATAAATGGGGCCGATGAGCCCCATTATCATCTTCCACGGCCTCGTACATCGACTCTGCATCCTACACGCTCGTCCCAGATCGTTCTAGTACCATAAATAATACCCTTCTAGCCCGTTCTAGTCCCGTTCTCGTCCATTCTACTCCTCCTAGTCGCAAGTAACAGTCCCGTTCATGGATCAGAAGAAGAAGAAGTACTACGAGTCGGACGCCGGAGACGGCACTCGCGCCATCGACCAACACGTCAAGGGCCTCCAGCTAGCACTCACGCTCATCCTGTGCGTGGTGGCCTTGTTCATCGTGGCGTTGGACGTGACCATCGGCTCCACCATCATCTCCAACGTGGGAAACAAGTTCAACTCGTTCGAAAAGGTCGGCTGGTTGACCACGGCGTACCTCCTCCCCATGGCGTCGCTCCTGTCGTCCTACGGAAAGGTCTCCATTGCATTTGGGCGCAAGACCGTCATGGTGGCGGGCCTCGTGGTGTTCGAGGTGGGCTCGCTTGTGGCGGCGTTGGCGCTGTCCATGAACATGCTTATCGGGGGCCGGGCCATCCAGGGCGTGGGCGGCGGTGCCGTCCAGGCCATGGTGGTGGTGATCATGACGGAGCTGGTGCCGATGTCGCGGCGCTCGCTAGTGTACATGTTTGTGGGGGTGACGTACTCGGTGGCCAGCGTGTTGGGCCCGTTTGTTGGCGGGGCGTTCGCCACCAAGGTGACGTGGCGCTGGTGCTTCTACCTCAACCTCCCGCTCGGCGGCGTGGCGTTGGTGTTCTTGGTGTTCGGATTCCACCCTCCCCGGCCCCAGGGTAGCGTGCGCGAAAAGTTGGCGAAAATCGACTACATAGGGACGTTTCTCTTGACCAAAGGCTTGGTGTTGGTGCTCTTGGGGTTGAGTTTTGGCGGTGTGGACTATCCGTGGCGCTCGGCCCAGGTCATTGCATGCTTGGTCTCCGGCACCGTCTCGTGCGTGATGTTCTGCGTGTGGAATTTCCGCTGGTCTTCCCACCCCATCATCATGCCCGAGCTAGTCTCGGTACCGGCCATCATCGCGGTGTGCGTGTGCGGGTGCGCCAACTACCTGTTCTTCATGGTCATCACGCTCTACCTCGCCACCTACTTCCAGGTGGTGTTCGGGGCCAGTGCCCTCCAGCTGGGCATCGACAGCATGCCGTTGATCGTGGCGGTGTCGGTGGCGTCGGTGTTCAGTGGCGTGGCGTTGCGGTTCTACCGCAACATCAAGATGCTCGTGGTGCTCGCGAACGTGCTCTGCCCGCTCGGCGGCGGCCTCTTGCTTCTTCTCAACACCCACTCGCCAGTCAAGGACCGCATTGGCTTGCTCATCGTGGGCGGCGTGTCGGTAGGGATGCAGTTCCAGACCACGGCGCTTCTGGCGCAGTTGCTGGCGCCGCCGGACGTCGAGGGCTCGTTGATCATGGTGACCATTCTCCTCAACTTCCTCAAGTCTGCCACCGCCGCGGCCGCGGTGTCGGTAGCGCAGTTGATTTTCCAGAACACCGGCGAGGCCTACTTGCACCAGGCGCTCCATCAGCTCGACCCGGCGTCCCCAGACTACCAGACGTTGCGCAAGATCCCTGCACGGGCCCTCCTCTCGACCCCTCAAATGATCCATGCCCTTTCGCCCCATCTCCGTGCCTACGTCCTTACCCACGTCATGAAGGCCATCAAGAACACTTTCTGGTTCGCGCTCGCGCTAGGGGCGTTGGCTCTCGTTAGCTCGCTCTTCACCACTGGCCGCAAAATCCCACGCCACCAGGACGTGTTGAAGAAGGAGGACTTGGAGGCACAGAACTCATCGGAACAGTCGTCCACCAACCTCGACCAGGTCAAGATCGACAACCTCTACACGCTCACGGAGTTGCGCCTCGTGGAGTCGCGGCGCTCCCAGTCCAGTGTCATCATGACCATGGAGGAGATCGACCGTATCATGGAGTCCAAGTTCCAGGAATCGTTGCGGTCGGACCAGAGTCGTACTTTGGCATTAGACGAGCTCACCCTGCACGACTCGCACCATTTGCACCCAGCGCTGACGTTGGCACCATCTGATATGGATCTGCGGATGAAGCGAGGCGACTCGTGGGGAAAGCCGATGGAAATCGACACCAGGATGAAGCGAGGCGATTCGTGGAATCAGAAACAAGAGCCCGATAACAATATGGAGGAAGTTACCGGAAACCAGACTTCTGAGAAGAAGCTCGGAGCTTCTTCAAATCAGAAAGAAGAAGGTCCGGAGAAGAATTATATTGAGAAGTCGCCTGTTGTAGACCAAAAGGACAAATCATTTGGGTGCAAATTACAAGACTCCATCCAGGCCAACCAATCACTAGAATTGCAAGAGATGCAGCCAAACCAACAGGAGATGATGAACGCACAGATGGAGCAAGAAATGCAGTCTACTCCAAAGAGAGCTTCCAGGGATTACGACGTCGAGCTGACTCCTCGGTCGTTGGATCCCGAACCCATATCCAGGTCCAGGTCGATGCTCATAGACAAAGACTCCATTACCAGAAATTTGAAACAGGAGTTACCAAGGTCTCGGTCGATGCTAGATATGGAGAAGCTGCTCTCAAGACCGTTGGAAAATAAAGCTGTGGTTTCTCGGTCAAAATCGATGCTAGACCCCAAAACTCACTCTTCCAAATGTTCGGTTGATGACAATAATACTACTGTTTCCAGCTCTCGTTCGATGCTAGCTGTCGAGAAGGAACCCGTTCCCAAGTTGGAAGATCACAACTCCATTTTTGGATCAAGGTCTTCCAAGCGAAATCTGATCTCAAGATCCAGGTCGATGCTAGACGTCGATAACCTGCCCTCAATGTCAGAGAAAGCCAACAAAAACCTGGCTTCTGCGTCAAGATCGACGCTGGACGTTGATGTATCAACTTCCAATTGGTTGAAGGATCAAAATAAAAGCATGATATCAAGATCAAAATCGATGTTAGACATCGATGAAAACCCCAGTTCATGGTGGGATAACGAAAAGCATCCTTCCAAACCCGTTCAAGTCAAAAAACTGACACCAAAGTCGATGCTATAGGTTGTTACAAACCTCAGTAGAGATTTTTAGCATTTCCCAATAAATTCTAATACATTACATACTATACAACAACTAAAACTAATGTCCACTCAAGTCAATTGAGCACTTTTTTCCCCACTTCTTCTAAGTATAACCGAATTTGAGCGTTCAACCTGGTGACCTTCAATTCAGTATTTCGCACCTCCATCTGATGCTCCAACTTCTTTTTGTTTATACTGCTCTCAATTTCACTTATGAGCTCTTTCTTCTTGGTATACTCCTCTTCCTTCAAGTTTCTTTCCTCAACCAACTTGGTGTAATCTTTTCTGTAGTTGGCCAATTGATGCTGGCTCTTGGAAATCCGCTCGTCTGCTTGCACTTTGAGCTTGTTGGTCTTTTCTTGCATGTTCGCAAGCTGTCTCTGGATTTGCTGTATTTGTCTCGATAAGTCGGTGCTCTGGAGATTTAACTGTTCAAGATGCTCCTGACTCTCTGTGAGCCTGGCCAATGCATCTCTTTCCTTGAAAATATCGTGCGATATCTCTTCTAGAATGCGGAAGAGGTTTTTCAACTCGTTTTCCACCAGCTGGATGGAGTCGATCGTTATCGAAACGTTCGAGTCACGGGTATTAAAGGTATTATAGGACGCCTGAAGCTCGTTGGATTGAGCTTTCAAGTCATTGATGATCTTTTGGAGAACCACCACGTCTGTCTGAGAGTACAGCTTCAACCGATCCAACTCCTTGGTGGATTCAAAGACCAAGTACTGTATGTCATCCAATTTTTCAATCAAACGGGCCTTTTCCTCCTTATATTGACTGTGCTCCAAAGTGACAATTTCTTGAGACTTCTTGAGTTTTTTCAATTCTGATTCTAGTTTCAGATTGTAGGAATGAACTTGTTTCAACGTGGCCTTTTTCTGATTTCCACTGATCTCGATCCGAACCTTAAGTTCGTTCAACTGGTTGGCTATGGTTGCGTTGTCCGATTGGACCTTGCGCACCTTCTCCAAGCTCGATTCGCTTTCCAACACCAAGGCTTCACATTCGGCAGAGTGTTCTTCACGGAACCGGGCAAAGTTGACCACAGCACTCAAAATACGCCTGGTTTTGTAGGGATCCGGTCTCATGATATCCATCAACGTCAAATCATAGACCCCGCAGCCTTGCAAGAACTTGTAAGCAGCCCTGTACAATGCGATCACGGATATGGCCGAGGCCGTGTCGTCGTCTTCTTCATCTTGATCCATGGATTCCGAGACTTTGGGGTCGTTTTCGGACCGGCCGAAGCCGTTTTCGCTGACCTTCACACGTTTCACGATCGACTGCGCCGAAACTCCCATGAAAGTATCCAAAAACTGCTCGAATAGAGACTTTATAAACTGACTGGTGGGTTTGGAAACTAGCTCTTCGGTTGCAATGAAGTCACAGCTCTGCAAACATATGGTGATTTCCTTCGAATCCAAAAGGGGAAATGCATCCTGCTGGGTTAGCTGAAGGTGCCGGCGATTGGACATGTTGCCCTGCCGGTACATGGTACTTAGGCGGGACATGTTTGGGGTTAAAAGAGGAAGTGCTAGTTGTTTACAATTCTGTTAGTGTTTGGTCACGTGTGAGATATCGCGACCGTCCTGCATACAAACCGAGTTTGGGGCAATATATAAGACTAAATAGATAGGTTACTTCGAACGGACTAGCAGAAGTAGTAGATACAGCAGGTTAGAACAGTTAGACGCTACGTAAGGATGATATTTACGTGCAATTTTTTTTATTATTAAATCCTTTCAATTTCCATCTTGATGTATTTTTCAGAGCATGACACATGCATCCATTCTAAATCTGAGACCTAAGAAGAATCAGACGTAATAAGAATGAGACACCTAGGCGAATACTATTGACGATTATGTACATAGGCAATATCAATAGAACTATCAGTCCACGTCCACTGAACAAAATATAATGAACCTCAATTATATTAAATATTTGATGGAGCAGATGTTAATCCCTAGGTCAATTGCTTTGCGTAGATTTTGGGATGGAGAATAACGACACGAGATGACTTCAAGGTCAATGGAGCTATTCCTATTCATCATCATAAAATTATGGTTTCATTCCATTCTACAAGTCTTTCATTATTCGCGTTTGCTTCAAATATGGTCGTAGATACCACTGGGGACGGAGTTTGAATAATCTCCATTGAGCCAAGTGTTTAATTGATAGAGATCATAGATCTATACTCTTTCAGCGGTCCAGATGGCACCTCTGCACACCAACTTGATTGCTTCGGTTAAAAGCAAATATGGAACAGCCTTTTCGGCATCATGCTCCATGGCAGTATCAAGATGCTCCAACTCTTCGTCTCTAAAAGTGCTAATCAAGTCTTTCAATTCGGCCAACTCAGGCGAGGTTTCGATGTGACGGTTGATTTCATCCTCTGTGAGCTTTTTTCCTGTTTCCTTGTCGTAGATGGGAATATTGTACTGGTTCATCAACACTCTCAACTGCTGGTTGTAGTGCCCTCCAATCACAGTTTCAACAGCAACGGTACAAGCCATGGCGGCCTCTTTACTGATCAAGGCAGTTCCAGCACCCATGCCGAAGGCTCCAATTTTCCACAATGGCGTGAGCAAAGAAGGTCTGACCCTTCTGTCAGATTGCAAGTTGTTGAATGTATTGTGATGATGTATCTCTTGATCCCACATGTGTTGCAACACTGGCTTCAAATGTGGATACTTGCTTGCTAAGACAGCATACTGACCCCTGTAGATGAAGTTGGCGCCGAGTTCTCCTGCCTGGTCAACCCTTATGACTCTATCAAGAAAAGCTTTCTGAGCCTTTGACAATGCACCATATTCGACGTCTTTTCCATAGTACTTCTTGGTAGCTGCTTCCTTAGCGTCCTGGAGCACACATGCAGAGGATGTTATGTTTCTTTTAGTGCTTAATGTGGCTGTCCTCAACGATCTAGATAACATGGTTCTTCCTTTCAAGTGGTTCGATACTTTGAGATTTTGTGATCGCGCTGAAAGCAAGCCGGATGCGAAAAATCTACACTATGTTAGCTATAATTGAATATACTTCGATCAATTACTTGTGAACGCGCCGAAGATTTTTAGCATGGAGATACCTACCATGTAAGGTACTTCTTGCGTGTCTCTCGAATTGGAAACTGGCTTATTTTCATTGGCAGGAATTCTGAGATGGTAGAAATTTTTGTTAGGCACATCTTTGACCAATTGCCATTTCAAAGGAAAAATTCCTTTCCAGCGGGTTTGTTCAACCCATATGTCACTTGTTTTTGAATAGTCAATGTCCGACTTCATTTCAGCTACTCCACAGAACTTTCCACTTGAATTTACCAGGAAAAACAAAATGACCTTACCTCCTTTGCTTGTCGTAGCCTTATAGGCATTGCTCAACCTCTTATTTCCCAATTCCGTTGATGCCCAAATTTCATGTTCGAGCGAAGAATTTACGTCAAGTATACTGTATGATTTGATGACAAAGAACCTAGAACCCGGGGGCACCTCGAATTGATCCCCGCGGTAACTTTGCAAACTAAATGGCCTGCTTGAGTTCAGTCGGGCATTATATTGGTTTCTGGGATGCACCTGACGCTGGAACTCTTTGTAGCAAGGCTCGATTCTAGAATTGATATGGTTAGTTGGAGGGAAAGAGGTTTTGTTGACTGGAGCTGGTTTAATTGTCCCGTTCAAATCAGTTTGGGGACTCGTGCCGAGAGGCCAATCAGCTGTGCACAACGAGTACGACGTGGACCAGATGTTACTTATAGCGGAGCTGGAAAGATCTTTGTGATGATCGAGAATACCAGCGGCTTTCATCAATGAGATTGTTTTGGGAGTACAGAGCCTGGAAACGGTCGATTGTTGTTCGATGGTCCAACTGAGGTCCTGTGATGGGCGCGAGTCAGAGTCGAAAAAGCCCTTGGGAAGAAGATATCCATTCTGCATTATGTGAAGAGAAGAGGTAACCGATAAGGAACAAGCATTCGAGGAAATGTATGGCTATATATAATTGTAGTAGTTTTTGCAACCAATTAACTTGCAAACAGACTTATTACTGACCCATTCAAACTGCAATTCAGAATCTACCACCCTAATCTGCACTTTATGACATCATCCTGAAACCAACCTGTAAAAGCCTTGCAACATCTACTTTACTTTGTTGTTACCATGTCCTATAGAGTTCAGCCTATAGATCATGACTTCTTGGAAAGAAAGTCCAAAAAAGACCGTTCCAGCACCAAGTACTCGAAATACTATAAAATCGACGTCGATATCAGCAAAATAAACCTTCCAGTCATTAAAGAATGGATCACTAAAGAAATCAATGAGCAGTTACCAGACGATGACATTGTCATTGACTATCTCTATGAGTTGCTCGTGGCCAATGAGGTAACCCCTGACATCAGAGGCATTCAGGATCAACTCAAGGATTTCTTGGGAGAACAAGAGTCCAAGGTCTTTTGCGAGAAGTTGTGGAAACTCATGATCTCTGCCCAAAAGGACAAGGACGGAATCCCAGAGGAAATTCTCCAGAAGAGACACAAGGAGTTTGATGAGCTAGAAAAGAAAGAAAAAGACCAGAAACAAGCATCTGAAATGAAAACGAAAACTAAAACGAAAACAAACTACAACAGAAGTTCCAATACGGGCAGCTCACACGAGAACAAGTACGATGACAGCCAATCCAATTCAAACAGACAAAACTATAATAGACATTCCAGAGATAACAAAAATTTCAAGGACGTTCCCAGGTATCAAGGAAGAGGACACCACAACAGCGAATCAAACGATAGGGATGATAGAAACCTGGAGCAAAGAAGGCCAGGAAGAGAAAACTACAATAGAGGTAGGTACTCGCAGGGAAGCGATACGCACAGAGATAGATATGCTGAGAGGAATGACAGGATGTCGTCGCGTAGAGATTCGCTGGACATTGCTGGTAATCACAGAAAAATCGATTCTCGTGAAAGAAGTCCACTGAGAGGAAGTTAGGTCAATTGTTTTTAAAAGGAATTCATTGTATCAATTCACAAGAATTGATATGATCTACTGCAGGTGAATATTGAATTCTTGAAGTCACTTTACTAATGAATTGATATCTTCATTCGGATTTATGACAAAGAGTTAGACATTCTTTTGTTGGAAACGGAGGATTTCACAAGCTATCGAGTTCATACAACGACAAGCTATATTTCTTCAATAACCCTTACACCTCATCTGCCACCTCTTACTTGTTGAAATTAATGGAAATTATCATCTCGGAGTACAAGAGTCTAAGCGTCTAATATTTCCATAAACAGCACGACTGGGCCAGTGCACAAATATAGATCTGGAATGCATGGATATCCCAAAAGCATTGAAATCTAGCTGCATTGGCGGGACTATTCAGTCCATACATCAAATTCAGCAGACACCATGAAAGTAAATTCAAAAAACACACTAAAACCATTACAAATCCGCACAGCACATATTTCCATAGAATTTTACCAGTGTACGTTGCGCGTGTTTTGACTTTAGAATCTAATATTCAATTGCGCCAAGTTATTGTATAGTGAAGCTTGCTTCAAGTTCTTCGGGTCATAAACTCCTTGGGATTTTTACAATATTAAGCAGACTCAAAGCAAAGCAGCATATGCTTTGCTCCGGTAATTTTGCCAAATGACCTATATTTACAATTTGTTATTCTCACCTTTTTCTGACTCACTATGGACGGCTAAGGTCGTGCGAGAACCAAGGAAATAACCCTCCTGAAGTCTTTCGAAGAATAGGTGTCCACTCCAACACACTTCCATTTACCACTCTATCCAATCTAAGCGACCAATTATTACCTCACATATTATTGTGTATCAAAGGTAAGGCAAATCCTCGCATTTTTCAGTCTTTATCCGAACTGGAAACCTATAAACACCAGACATAAGATGTCGGATAACAAAGAACACCACCACCACCACCACCATCACCATCATCACCACCAATCCAACTCACAACATTCGTCCATACCAATAGACCCCAATGCCAACCCAGCCAACAGAATAGGAAAGTACCAGATCATCAAGACCTTGGGTGAAGGTTCGTTTGGTAAGGTCAAGTTGGCCCAACACTTGACCACTGGCCAAAAGGTGGCGTTGAAGATCATCAACAGAAAAACCTTGGCCAAGTCCGACATGCAAGGCCGTGTTGAGCGTGAAATCTCCTACTTGCGTTTGTTGAGACATCCCCACATCATCAAGCTCTACGACGTGATCAAGTCCAAGGACGAGATTATCATGGTGATTGAGTTTGCTGGAAAGGAATTGTTCGATTACATTGTGCAGAGGGGAAAAATGCCCGAAGATGAGGCCAGAAGATTCTTCCAGCAAATCATAGCCGCGGTTGAATACTGTCACAGACACAAGATTGTCCATCGTGACTTGAAGCCAGAAAACTTGTTGTTAGACGATCAGTTGAACGTGAAGATTGCCGATTTTGGTTTGTCGAACATCATGACCGACGGTAACTTCTTGAAGACCAGTTGTGGTTCTCCAAATTACGCTGCACCTGAAGTCATCAGTGGTAAGTTATATGCTGGTCCCGAAGTGGATGTGTGGTCTTCAGGTGTCATCTTGTACGTCATGTTGTGCGGAAGATTACCTTTTGACGATGAATTTATTCCAGCTTTGTTCAAAAAGATCAGTAATGGTGTGTACACCTTGCCCAACTATTTGAGTCCAGGAGCCAAGCATTTATTGACCAGAATGTTGGTTGTCAACCCATTGAACCGTATAACCATCCATGAAATCATGGAGGATGAGTGGTTCAAACAGGGCTTTGAGGATTACTTGTTACCACCAGACCTTTCCAAGAGCAAGCATAAGAAGATTGAGATCGATGAAGATGTCATACTGGCATTGACTATGGCCATGGGATACGATAGAGACGAAATTATAAATGTCATCGAAAGATGTAACAAACAGTCGTCTCCACAGAACCAGTCTAATGAGATTTTGGATGCATACTTGTTGATGAAGGAAAACCATTCCTTGGTCAAGGATTTAAAGAGAACTAAGGCCGACAAGGTGGACTCTTTCTTGTCGCTGTCACCTCCTCCATCCTACACCAATAGTTCCTCTAGTTCTGCACCAGGAGTGCAACAGTCCTTGACATACCAGACTTTGGCTACAGTACCGGACTTGTCTACATTGCCTAATTCGACTATAGCCATCTTGCCATCTTCCTTGCCCTCGATACATCGCGCTTTCATGACGGAAAACAGCACCCAAGCCAACATCAACCCTGTTTCCACCAAGAAGCTGAAGACCAGATGGCACTTTGGTATTCGGTCCAGATCATACCCATTGGATGTGATGGGAGAGATCTACCGGGCTCTCAAGAACTTGGGGGCGGAATGGGCCAAGCCTACGGAGGAGGAATTGTGGACGATCCGGGTGCGTTGGAAGTACGACAATTCTGACGTGGATGCTCCCAACTTGATGAAGATGCAGATCCAGTTGTTCCAATTGGAGCCCAACAATTACTTGGTGGATTTCAAGTTTGACGGCTGGGAGACTGGAGTGGAGGGAGCCACACAGGACGTGGACGAGATGTTGTCGTTTTCGGCATACCCATTTTTGCACTTGGCCACGAGGCTCATCATGGAACTTGCGGTGAATTCGCAAAGTGGATAAGTTGGCTAGCCTGAACCAAGAGATGAGAGAACATTAAAGCGAGGCCGTTCTAGTGAAAGACCATTTAGATAGAGACTATCTGCTTGAGGACCACCATCGTGTGGGAAAACACCAATGCTAGAGTTTCGATATTCACCAGATTGAATTTATTCAAAGCAAACTACCTGGCATGAATTTGTGTATTCAACGATCTTCGAGGCGTGCAGAATGAACGGCAGCGCAGTGCCGAGTCCGAGTCGCTATTCTCGCCGTTGTCTACTCGCCATTGGCCAATTACCTCGCCGTCGTGTCTCCCGAAAACCAACTGAATCTGCCTCTCCACCCTCCTAATCTCTCCATCCAGGCTCGTCTCCATACAGTCTCAGATTCTCCATACAGTCCCATATTCTCCATACAGTCCCATATTCTCCATAGCTCCAATTATTTCCATATCTCCAATTCTATTGCGAAAATTCTCCAGGGCCTGAAATGCCTCCACATGCACACCACACTACTCCTTCGACTCCTTGCCTCCTGCCAATCTCTATAGCTCAATCCCCTGCCCAAAACCCGTAGCTCCTTCCATCTCTTCGTGCCACAAAACCCTCCTGTGTGCTGTTTACCGTGTTTCGCCCAAATAGGCAAAATGTTCAAGTAAACAACTGGCCTCCACTGCAGACACAACGCTTATTGTAAACAACCTGCCATAAGTGCATTGGCGCTGACTGCGACTGTTTAGATTTTCGAATCGACCACTTTTCTTTCCAGCACAACTCGGCCTTCCAGACCTTCGTTGTTGCAGAGTCTCGACCACCCGTTCTTTGGAGTTACCAATTCGACCACAATCGCAGCAAGTGCAATTGCAGATTGCGAGTTACAGATTAAACAGGTCGGAGCTTCCAGTGACTAGGAATCCGCTTGCTTGCAATTCATGTGCAATAATCCTCTCCCTCATTAACTACCACCAGTTCTTTCCCCCAGTGGCCTCTTCCTTTACTACGACTACTGCTCCTACGACACAGGCATTGACTACAGGTCCTTCTAGTACACCTATAGTTCACGCATACCGCCACCAGTCCAGTTGAATCCACACACACTGTCCGTTGGCTCACTACGCATTCCTCCGTGTGTCTGTTCTCCCCCCTCATTGGCTGCGTCACCACCCTCTAGTGTGCACTCAATTCCACCCAGCTGCGCTTCGTCTCCTGAGCCCATCACTTGCTCCCGTCTTGCAGGTTAACTCGCCCGTTTTGCAGGTTACACCCAGGCCCGTTTACTAGTTACCCCCAGCCGTTGCTGGTTAACACCCTACCCACCTGATCCTACTACATCTCCTTCTCCCGGCACCATGATCTCCATCGACCTCCGCCAAGACAGGCCCGACGGAGACGGCGCCATCGCCCTCAACGACGCCATCAAGTGCATTTTCAAAGCAAAAAGAGCCACAGTGTTGACGGGTGCTGGCATCTCGTGCAACGCAGGCATCCCCGACTTCAGGTCCTCCGACGGCCTCTACAACTTGGTCAAGGCCAAATACCCCAAGACCATGGTCAAGGGCCAGGATCTCTTCGATATCTCGCTCTTCCGCGACCAGCTGTCGCTTGCAGTGTTCTGTACATTCATGGAGTCGCTCTACTCCTCCACCCTCAGTGCCAAGCCCACCGAGACGCACAAGTTCATCAAGATCCTCAAGGAGAAGAACAAACTCCTCCGGTGCTACACCCAGAACATCGACTCGCTCGAGAAAGACATCAACCTCAACTTGGGCATCAACCTTGCCAACTTCGACACCGCTAAGAACTTCAACCAGAACTGGAAGAGCTTGGACGTGGTCCAGCTTCACGGTAACTTGCACAAGTTGTCGTGCACACACTGCTTCGCCAACTTCGACTGGACTGAGAAGTACCAGGCACAGCTCGCCAGCGGCTTGAACCCCGAGTGCTCCAACTGCTTCACCAAGTACGAGGAGCGCTTGTACTCCGGCAAGCGTTTGACGGGAAATATCGGCATGCTCCGTCCCGACATCGTGCTCTACGGCGAGAACCACCCACAGGCCGACATTTTGGCCCAGGGCTTGAACGTAGACTTGAAGGCCAAGCCAGACCTTCTCATTGTCATGGGAACTTCGTTGAAGGTGGACGGAGTCAAGAAGCTCATCAAGTCGCTCTCTACATCGGTGCATGCCCGCGGCGGTAAGGTGGTGTTTGTCAACATGACGCCGTTGGCCAAGCACTGGGAGGCTTACTTCGATTACGAGATCTTGAGCGACTGTGACGCCTTTGTCAAGATCCTCAAGAAGGAAATCCCCGACTTGTTCTTGACACAGGAACAGTTGGACTCCAAGAAGTTGAAGCATAACACCGTGAGCCACGGCTGCGTTGGTTCCGAGCACATCAAGCTCGAGAAATCCATCAAGACCGAAAAATCCATCAAGACTGAAAAATGCACCATTAAGTCAGAAAAATCCACACACATCAAGGCCGAGCCACTCCAGCATGTCAAGGAGGAGATCTTGACGCCGCCGGCCACGCCCACCAAGCGCAAACAACGGCCCGCTCTCAAGCGCAAGTCGCCGCCTACATCCGCGGGTCTGTCTCGCCAGACCTCCCCCATACCCTCCATAAAGCGGGAGTTCGACATGCCATCGCCGCAGTCGAGCTTCGACGAAAACAGCCCACGAAATGTGCCGTTGTCTTCGTTATCCACCTCGATGAACCAGCATCACACCTCCATCAAGGAAGAGGTGTACGAGCCGACGCCCAAGCGTGCCCGGGTTTAGTGTATTATAGATGTACCATAGACGCCATTTCTTTCAAGCCATTCGAAAGCCTGTAGTTCTTCTGTTCACGCAAATAGTCACACTCTCGCTTCCTCTTCACAAAATAACATTACTGTGTAATTATAATGCATTTATATTTACATCCTGCACACACAGTCCCCATATAACCTCTCCATTCAGGACCCCTGATTCTTTCGCCAATGGACCAGGTGTCGAGCTTCCTAGAGGGTATTCTATCGGTGGAGGCAGACGCTGCTCTGGGCTCCATCACCTCCGACTTATCCGGTTCCAATGCCGATTCTGTGGCCAATAATGCAATCATAAATAGAACGTCCATGAATCTAGGAGACCTAGACTTCTCTTCGTTTTGGACCTACAACAAGGCGCCTGAGGGCTCTGGTGCCGCTGCAGGTGCCAGTGCTGATGGATCTGGCAATACTGCCACTTCAGGATCGTTTCTGGCGGTTCTGGCGGGCCTTCTGGGCAAGCTCAGCACAAACCCATCCGTGCTATCGGACATGCTAATTGAGAAGATAATCCAAATGATCATCCCGTTAAACGTCAAGGGCGAACTGTCCAGTGCTGTGCTTCAAGAAAGAACCGAAATGCAGAAGTCCCGGCCCCCGTTATCGGTAAATATTATGTCCAAGAATTCCATCCAGTTGAACCAGCGGCTCTCGCCGGCATTCTACATGATCGACAACGTGATCCTGCTCTTCAACTGGACCAGTCCAGCATTTACTATAGGCGCATTGCTCTTGGCAACTCACCTCATCCTCAATCCCTACTTGTTAGGAATGGTTCCAGTAGTGCTCGTCATGAAGAACTTCTTGGTGCCCCATTACTTGAAGATATACACTCCCGACGAGAGCTTGGTGCCCGGAATATTCGAGTACAACCCCATTCCCGCAAATCAGGCTCTAGCAGAATATTCAGTGCCAGGACCGGTCCCCGAATTGTCCCGGGAGTTCATTCTCAATTTAACGGACTTGCAGAACCACATGGTGCTCTATATCATCGCCTACGACTTCTTCGTGTGGTTGACCACCGACTACCTCTACTACAAGCACGAAAACATCACGTCCATCATTTTCTTGGGCCTGATCTGCATAGGCATCAACAACATCATCGTGTTGCCTAGAATCCTTCCGTTCCTCTTGCGGAACACACAAGCATTGAAAATCGTTGCCATAGTGCTATTCTGGGGATTCACCATTTTATTTCACCCTCATGTTCGTGGAACCATTTTGGAATGGATTTACAACGAAGATACGAGGATTAATATGTTGGATTTGACTGACAAAATAGAGCAAAAGCTCCTCCGGGTGCTTGTGGACGAGAGCAAGCATCGGGGCACCAAAGACTCCCCAAATGAAACAGACGAAGTTCAAAAAGAAGCTGAAATATACGAGCTTCAGCGCTTCGACAAGAAGACTAACATGTGGACACTTGTGGGGTTCACCGACAATTTTTACACAATTAACGTTTCAACACGAAAATATAATCAGCTAGTGAAGGCTAAATTTAATGAGAAATACGAAGAGAAGGAAATTAAACCCGAAGTGATACTTTCAGAGTTCATCCGAATCAACAAAAAGAAGGCATTGAAAGACGTGTTATCTCCCAAGGGATGGAAATTTCTCGGAAGCAAATGGATCATGGATCTTGACGCCAAGTCCTGGGTGGAAAAGAATTATTTGGAGGACTTGGTGATGATAGATGATGATGAGAAATGGGTCTATGACTTTCGTGGCGAAGAGCACGAGAAGCCGGACGAAAAGGAAAAGAATACTGAAACAGACACCCAGACGGGCAGATGCCAGGGCCCAGATTACTTCAGACGGAGAAGATGGATTCGTCCATGTTGTCGTGAAAATTTCAAAGAAGAAGAGAAACTGACCCAATGATTTACGAATAATAAGTATTAACCACATGCATGCGATTGAACTAAATGGAATGTAGAGTATGTAGTTTAAATGGACTTGCTAGATCAAGATCCTGTTGACGTCCTATATCGATGGTTGAGTCTATACACGCATTACTCGATGTGCCAATTTCGGTTGGTTGAATTGAGTCTTCGATTTGAAGATCCTTCAAATAATTGGAAGTGACTCCATGTAACTCCTGATAAATATAGTGTATTCATTCACCAATTTTTTGAAAAGTACTCTCAACTCATTTTTAGGCTGGTGACTCTCTTTGAATAAAATGAACACTGTTGGATTTATTCTGTCTTAATGATTGAATGTCTAGGTTTGTACTAATGAGTGAATCTTCCAGGTAACCTGCTTTAATCACTAGATATTTACAGAGTTATGCTGTCATTTTAATGAATATTTCCTTCTGGATCCTGAATCAATGAAAATTCAAGGATTATTTTGATTCCAACGATTATGGAACATCTATAGATATATGCTGAATGGTGTCATGCTAACAGTATCAAATAAATTATGCACATGCCAGCAAATGCAAGAAATAATATCTGTTTCTTCACTTCATAAATTCCATCAAGTCCAACGAATTCAAGCCCCCCAGAGCTGCCTTCTGCTGCTTCTTCTTTGCTTCCAATAGTCCACCCAAAGTGTTGTTTTTGCGCTTTTTGGACCGTTCTTTCGACTTCGATACCACTTTCTTAGGCTCCGAGTCCGTTTCTGGTATTATCTCTTGCTTTTTCTGCACCTGGACTAACAATCCATCGAGTTGTTTGTATTTGCATTGCAAGCACTTGTGCTGGATGCGTCTTCCCGGTATTTTGGGGGCACTCTCTGGCGGCACAGATGGCCGGGACTTCTTAGACTTCGACTTGTGACGATAGGCGATGCGGATACTGACGGTAAGACCCGGGATCCAGAGTACTCCACACTGGGCACAGAACTTGTGAGAGACTTGGGGAGGATAGTTTATGATATTCTCTGCATTGTGGCGAATGAGTTTTGCAGAATAGTGTTTGCCCAATGGACTGAACGGCACTGCATGTACAAGATTGTATCCATGTAGACTCGTGTTCTGGGTAGGGTGTAGTTCCATTATGGTGATTGCGAAGAAGAGATGGAGATGTCTTGAAATATATATACAGGTCGATGAGACCAACTAGATGTAGTGGTAAATAGCAGAGAGGAAAAGAAGATGATTATAAAAGGGAGAGCGACGAGGGTTATGATTTAAGGTCTAATGGAGTGATTTAGTATTACAATGTAATATTCTGCTATATGCTTTCCTTGATACCATTAAATTCATTTGGTGATTCATCGAACTAGCAGAATTAATTACATATCTTGACATCGCAGAAAATTAGACATAGACTGCGGAGCTGAGCAGAATGGAAGAAGATTCGAGGTTTGGAATTGTGTGGAAGACATGCATTTTGTTGTAGTAATAGAACTGGAGAAATTGTTTGAGAAGAGAAAATAGAAGCCAATCATTTGCATGGTTTATTGCACCTTCTCGGGATTTAACAGTTACAATACTTTTTGCCCTATAGCACGGGAAGTGAACGTAAGAGCGACAATTCCAGTCGTTACGAATCGATAACGAATCAGGAGCTCAGTAAAGCGATTCGCATGAGTTTGGAACAATAAGAGTAGATTATGAACAGCCTCTTTTGTGTATGGACATTAAAGGCATGGGTCTACCCAATCGGGGAAAATAGGTACCCCTAAGAGTCAATTGTTATTCCTAGCTAGATATTTATACACCGACCATGAGTGGATAGACTTGGGATCAAAATTCGGAAAATTCGATTTTGCAGTAATTTGAACTGAACCACCTTCGCAAATGGAAATGGATGCAATTTTATTTGAAGGTTAAATTCCTCGGTACATGGTGGAAATACTGGGATTGTCTCGTGCATTTCCACCACACTCCATTCCCATAAATCTGGCAAAAAGGGATCTAAGCTACTATTGCCGATTCATGAATTTCCTGCTCAAGTCCTTTAGTCTCTCTATTTCTGCTATCTCTTCTAATTACAAGTATTCTATAGAGTAACTTCCATAATTCCCCACACCAATTCCGAGGAATTGATAGAACTCCTTCCGCTTGCTTTCTTCAATCCCCTACTAATTTCCCTTTCTTATCTATTGTCTCAGGCCGACTCCGAGAATTTCTACACCACCAGAAATTCTCACTGGGGCCATTCATTAATTCAATGAACAGAAACTCTACTATGTAGACTCTCTACGTTATAAGCCCCACTCTGTAATTTCCTGCTTAATGCACCCATCGCTCCACTCCATCCACCTTCCCTCTATTCTTTACTCTCTCTGTCTCGTCCATTCCTCAACCATTCTTTATCTGTCCTTGCCGTTATTTCCCTGCCATTATTTCCCTGCCATTATTTCCCTGCCATTATTTCCCGTGGTGGTTATCCGACCACACAGCCCGCTCCACGGTGACCACACTCCGAGTCGCTACCCCCCCTCGTGCCAACTCCCCTCGTGTCACCTCCCCACCTCCCCTTCCCGACGAATTAAACCACGTCCTTTGTCGGCATGGTCTGGTTCCACACCGAAGGTCGGAGTGCGACAGCTCCAGCCAATGAGCACGTTCAAGAATAAGCTGACGTAACGAGCTTGGCCGATAAGCGGCTTCAAGATGCTGCATTTCACAACCATTGGCACGAGACCAATGACACGACGCCCGAAGCTGCTGACAGAACACGGTGATCGAGTCTATTAAAACGCGGTATGCCGTCATGAACTGTAGACCCATTTCTTATATCATAGCGACAACCCCCCGCGGACCTACCGCCAGACTCCCTACTTCCACTCGCCTCGCTACCACCACCAGCCTCGCTACCACCACCACCGGCCTCACTAGACACTGGTCCCACTAGACACTGGTCCCACTCCATTCCATCACTAGCTCCACACCCTCGCTGTATACTCCGACCTCGCAGTATCTGCCAGACCATCTAGTTCCCGTTGAGCCCATCTCGTTCTGGTTCTCGATCTCTTCTCATTCTATCTAGTTTGTTCTCGTGGTCTCACTAGCACTTCCGTTGTCTCACTTCTCAGTCTGTCTCGCTCTCGCTAGCGGCCTCATTCCTACCCATCCACCACCTCGCCTTTTCTTCCGCCATGATCATGTCCGCCACCCCCCACCGAATAAAGCTCGTGGTCCCCTCCAGCTCCCACGGCAGCAAGGTCCTCAAATCGTGCGTCCGGTGTCGCCAGCACAAGACCAAATGTGACGCCCTCATCACCAACCCTAATCCCTGTTCCCACTGTGCTCGCAAGCGTCTTTCTTGCACCCTTGGCATCATCCTGGCCGCCAAGGCCAGAGAGGGCATCGACGTGGTCCAGGCCTTGGCCAAGGACATCCGCTGCTTGAACGACACCTTGGACTCCTTGATCCGGCGCCGGTCCGCCATGATCGAGGCGTTGATGGCCTCATCCAAGCGTCTCGTGAAAACCGCTGGCTTGGTCCGTGCTGCCCCCACGCCCGCCATCTTCGAGATCCAGTCGTGCTTGAGCTCTCCAAACGACATGCCCTCGGCCACGGCCGCCGGCCCTTCTTTTTCCATCCCATCCCCCGCCATTTCCTCCAGCCAGACCCACTCCGCAGGCTCTTCCAACACGTCTCACTACACGGCTTCCTCCAATTCACAAACCGTATTCACGGTCTCCTCGCCCGACATCGAGCCCTTCTCCATCTCGGTCCAGCAGGCCTACGAGCTCTTCACCAACTACGAGGTCCACTTCAATCCGTTCCTCCCCATCTTCCCCGATGACTTCTTTTCCACCATCGACCTCGTGCCGTTCCGCCACGACAACCCCCTCCTCTTCTGGTCCATCGTCCTCACGTCCTACTTGAGCTACCCCGACGCCGGCTCGTCCTCGTGCTACAAGCACTTGGCCGGCCACGTCAAGGCGTTGGTGGTCCGCACCGCCTGGATCGACACCCCTCGCTCTGTCTACGTCATTCTGGCCCTCTTGGTCCTCACCACCTGGCCATTGCCCCACAGCTTCAAGCTCACCAACAACATCTCGCTCAAGTTCCTCTCGCTCATGAAGTCCTTGTCGTTGCAGTTCGGCTTGCACAAGCTCGAGTTCTTGAGCGAGTTCAGCCACAAGACCAACATGGCCATTTCCAACGTGCCGTCCACCGACGACGTCATCCGCGCCCGCATCTACAAGTTCATCAGCATCAACTCCAGCTACTGGTACATCTACCTCGGTTTGGCCTCCAACAACGCGCTGAACTCTGCCGATCACGACTACATCATCAACCGCTCCACCACCATCGACATTCGCGACGACCGCAGTTCCACCGACGACTACTATATCAATGCACTCCTCAAGGTGGCTGTGGTGCAGTCTAAAATTAGTGCCACCATGATGGACTTGATCGGCAACAACAAGGAGTCCATCTTACGCTTGCCGCACCAGGTCCACACTTCCAAGGTGCTCAACCTCAAGATGTTTGAGGTTATCTTGGACGACCTCACCAAGGTGTTGACCCGCGACAACCAAGCTATCACCAACTTGATCGGAATCTCCACACTCTACTCCAAGCTACAGTTGTATATCTACTGCTTGACGCAGCTCAGTCTCACCGTGGCCGAGTACAAGGACTTCATTGCCAGAATATGTGACTGCGCCTTCCGTCTCTTGGACTCCTTCCAGAAACAGTTTGGCTCCATCGCCTCCTTCAACCAGTTGCCCGTGCATTACAAATTCCCCATCGAGCTTGCATGTTTCGTGTTGCTCAAGATATACAAGTCGCCCTTGTTGAATACGGTACAGGATTACCATACAGTCAAGAGCAAATTCAACGAGTTCTACAACAACATCGTGAAGAAGGGGTCCACTTCCCCTGAATGGAACATAGTCAACGAGAAGTTTTTGAAAATTATAGAGAAGTTCGACGCCTTGGAAAACACATTTGTGTGTTCTAAGATGATTGTCGACGAAATGGAACGCGACGAAGACACTCCCGCCTTTCTCTTGATGAGAAAGATGAAGAGCTATCTCGTGTCCAGTGTAAGTTACGAGTTGGTCTGGTGCATTTATGAACTGGGAAAAAACGACACCAAGTGCTATGTCGATTGGGAAATATTTGGTCTCAACAGGAAGGGAGACTCGGCCGTTATTGAGTTTTTGTTGAAAAACGAATCGATCTTTAGTTAATAATAACTCGGAATTAATGATTATTGTAGATTGAAATTTGTATTTCAAATAGCACTTCATGTCAGTTTGCTCTGTTGGTGAATTTCTAGTTAAAGGTTTTTATAGGGTATTGTTGAAGAGAATGTTAACTTTTTGCTACAGTGAGAAATTTTGATACTTCAATCACAGCAATTTCTCTACGCTTGGTGATTAAGGTATTATATAGATTGCCAACGGCTTACTTTGCAGTTAATGCCCAATCTTGTATATTATTACAAGGATTACTCTGAAGACTCAGTTCTCAGAGTGACGACGATTTCTCTACCATTAAATGTTTTCTCCTAGCAGAGTATCCATTCGCTCCAAATTACCTGCTTTTATCCAGTTAGTTCACAACGATTTCTCCACAGTCAATGCCTTTAAGTCTAATAGTGTATCAATTCGCTCTACAACTAATACTTTAATTCCTTAAGTATCAACTGTATCTCTACATCAACTATCTTTGATTCATACGGAGTAAATGTTTGTTTGTTCCTATGAACGTTCTATCTATAATTATGCACCATTTTGCCTAGTTATCAACCCATTGATGGCTCAACTTCTTTCTCGTAACAATTGGCTTTAAGATCAAATGAATAATAAACAATACCACAATGGTTCCAATAAGCTTGGACTTAGCAAAGGTACGACTCAAAGAATCAAACGACTTAGATGGTTGCACGAACGAGCAAAATTGGTTGTATTTGTTGAAATAACACACCACAGAAGTAGATTCGTAATCAGTCGGCTTGACCAAGATGGAGCCTTCCTTATCCACCAATAATTGATGCTTGTGATTCAAAACAGCCTGTCCGTCAAAGGCAATCACTGGATCATACGCAACAACCTTAAAATCGTTCTGATAATCATCTTGCGTCAATGGTCTGTCGTCAATTCTTCTGCCGTTCAACAAATTCTTTGGAATTTCCACCAAAGCACCGATCTCGGTAACTGCTAAGATGGACTTGACGGTAATACCATGAGAAGATTGAGTCGAAGACAACGAGACAATGCGGTCAGGGAAGATATAAGACTTTCTAGCCACTGAATCGATGGTAGAGTTGAAGGCAAAGGAAGATTTGAGCTCGTTATCACGCTTGATAGCCTTTTCCGAATCAAATAAATCAACTACCTCAATTCTCTGTTCCACCTTAGGCGACTTTGTGAAGTAGGAGTAGACAATCCAGTTTTCATCAAGAACTAGGTTGATGGACTCGTAATCGATAACCTCTGCCGCATCATGCTCTTGAGAATAGAGCACGTTGCCAGTGATACCATCTAAAATGTAGAGCTTCAAGATATCAGAAACCTCATCTTTAGTAAGAACAGCAACAAGGTTGGGATTCAAGTACTTGTACAAGACAGACTTGTCGGCCAAGGAAATACCAATGGATGAGGTCTTGCTGTCTTTGGATTTGGTGACAGTATTAATCACCTTTTCGTTAGCTCTTGCAAATTTCCAGGTGTTCACAGAATTAGCACCGTCAGTGATTCTATGGCCGGTAACGCCTTCCTCAGTGGAGTCAATCAAGTAGATGTCCGCAGAAGAGGGGAAACGGACTACTTCGAATTCGGATCCCTTTTGCAATATAATAGAATTATCACTCTTGGTGATAGCATCATAGGTATGAATCAATTCTTGGACTTCAAGTACATCACCAGTTTCAAGAGAAACCGTGTACATTTGATGGCCAAAAAGAGCATACAAGATATTGTTGCTTTCCACCAAGCCAGTGAAAGTACCTTCGATTGAGTAGATCCAAAATGGCTTTCCTGTTTCAGAATCCAAAGCAACTAATTCGGAATTGATATCATCGAAAATAACAATCAATTTTCCAAGCTTGTCGTCTTCTTCTTCTTCCACGTTAGTCTTGGAAGAACTCAAAGACACAACGAACCTGCCAAATTCGGACAAATGTCTGACAAATCTTTTGGTAATCTCCACAAATGCAAACGATCTCTTCTCGTCAAGAACAACGTGTGCTCTGCTTTGCACATTTTGGGAAGCAGGCTTATCAAAAATGTAGTACTTGTTCTGTTGAGAAACAACCTGCGCGGTAGGGGCAAACGATTGCTTCAACGAACCGTCCATCAAGTCAAATTTGGAGCCGTGCACTCCAACCAAACAGATAAGGTACAAGTTTCCTTCATCATCTGAAGTAATATAGTCGGAATCAAACTTGGTACGCGAAGTGTTTCTGACATACTTGATGCTGTCAGGTTCACCAGTGACGAAATAGTCGGTCAAATGGTATATGTGCTTGGTGTAGTCTTGTTTGGTGATGACCAAGTATTCGCCAAGTAGTTCCAGACTCAGGGCAGAAGGAGACTTTAAGGTGTGAGACAAGTGAGACTTGGAGCCAGTGATCTGGTGAAACTCAACAGTTTCTGCCAGGACGAATTTTAAAACATAGTCGGAGTTGGCAATGACCAAGTCCTTGGAAGAAAAGTCCGTCTTGGTGAGCTTGTTGTCCACCACGCGGTACAAGTCGCCGCTTTCGGCGACAACAAGATCGTCCTTGAATTGCTTGACACCAGAGAATGGAACTGAATTTTCGGCCTGGACCTCCAACAGAGGGCTCAAAGTAATGAGCTTGTTACCCAAAACGTAGCCCAAGCCGTTGGATTGTTGGTAATGGAAGAGGCCGGAATTAAGAGAAATGTCCAATGGCTTCACTTCACCCGAAGCACTATCGATGTAGACCAAAGATCCCTTGTCTCCAGCCACCAAGACACCCTTGTTGAAGAAATCTGTGACGGTCACGGGGTTGAAGTCGAGCTTGACCGACCTTTTCAACACTCCAGTTCTCGTATGGAGAACATACAAATGGGGCGTCTCTGGAGAGAAAACGTACACCAATTGATGGTCCTTGGAGACAAGATAGCGGTTGTAGCCGGATCCAGCCAAACTGGCCAACTTGAGCGACCATTGGACCTTGGTTTCCTCGTCAAGACGAATGTTCAAAAATTGGCCGTTCGCATATCCAAGCAAATGGTTGGCACTAATCACATCCACATTGGTCAAATCGGGGTATAAGTAGGTGAGTCTTTCTTTCAGGAAGGCGCTCTCGAGAAGAACAGCCGAAACTACCGAAAGAAGAAGGTAGATTTGACCTACAAGACGCATTGTGGAGATGGTGGTGGTGGTGGAGTTTTGTGATAATAATGGTCTTGAGAAAGTGAAAGTAGTAAGGCATATAAGCAGGAAGACCGAAGCCAAGGAGAGTAGGGGAATTAATGGTTGAAAATAGAGAAGTATATGAAATTGGTGCTGGAGGGAGCAATCCGGAGATTGGCTTCTGACTTAGGTAGTTTGGGATACCAGGAAGTCGATGTAGTTGAATTTTTCACTGAAAGATCAAGTGGACAAAGAAATATTTCTTTAGGGAAACATACCAGACATTTGATTGATGAAAGAAAATTGATTCTTGAACAGTGACGACGTCAGGGTGACAGGAACCTAATAGTTGAAATTGATATATATGTCTTTGTCGGAATTCACACTTCTACTGGAAATTTGGAGGGAAATCACGATACTGTCTCCACGAAATTGCAACTTTCACATTCTAGCATTTTGTCCGAATTTCCCCGTAGTTACAGTAACGTGAAAACTTACTTCCCGGTCCTTCCTCCCATGCAGCGTGTTTAAACCCAGCTCAATCCAAATGCCACAACGGAAATAGCCGAGTTCTTTCCAAGACAGACCCGCATATCAATTATATCATTGGACTTGAGCGGAATTACTCAAATCTCATAATTATTGGCTCATCGGTTTCTGGGAAACACATTCGGTATATTAAGAAAAGACGCATCTGTCGGCCATCAAGATTACCACTGACGTCGTTGAGTCAAAACATTCCTTAGAATTGCCTGATATGAGAGAATGGGTAATTGGGGAGATAAAAATATCACAGAAAAGGCATTTTGTGAATTCTGTTACATCAATTTAAACGATGCAGAGATTCCTCTTTGCATAGAATGTCAATGGAATTATAACGAGGGAAATTGAAAGAAGCAAAGAAATATCCATAATTATTCTGAGAGCCTCAAACGCCACTTTCCAGCAAGAATGTAGGCTTTGTTGAGCTCAGAACGGAGAATGATGAGCGGAGGAAGAGAAAGCTATTCCGGAATTATGGATTTTTGTAGAGTTCGGAATCTCGGAAATTTGAGATTCCCTAATTAACTAATTGGTACCAGAAGAGAAGCAGCGACATACATGGTTTTCTACTTGTGGCTTTATTCATAAAGAGGAGTCTGGTCTACCAAAAATGTAGTACCAATTGGAGTTATTTTGAATGTACTGGAAAGTCGAGTGAGTGAGTTCAAGGAAGATATGGCATAACTGGGTAATTTTCACCTACAAAGGAACTCCACGCCCTCACTAGTTCAATTTCAAAGCCTATCATTTACATAGAAAGTGACCTCCACAAGTGAATCTTGTCCATTAAAAGTGCTTTGATGGAAGAACTAACCTTTGAAATTTCTGCCTTGATAATCTAATCAGGTATAACTACCGTTCTGGATGAAGCCACGAAGTGAATAATCAAGTGAAATAATCATAGATGCCCCAAATTGAAGACGTGCCTATTAGTTGCATACGGATATCTAGCGTCTGGCTAGTCACAACACCACCTTATCTGTTATCTATCTCGCTAATTTTTCGCAGCTTTTCTCCATATATACTGTTATGGACACTGTCACCCTAGTTTTGAAGCATTGAAGGCATCAAAAGGCCATACCCTTCCTGATTAGCCATCATTTGGCCTCGACTCCAGAATTCTTGCTGTATTTCGAGAAAAGGTCCCCAATTGCCGTTCAAGGCTCCCCTTTCATCGTTTGCTTCCTCTGCCATTAGCCACTACAAGTGGCAGATCGGCTCCGTTTAAAAGCACCATTACATTGGCAACTATCATCATATCCATCACGACATTTGTTCTTCCAATCCCCTTGCTGATTCTGCCCTTCGTCTCCATTCCTTCAATCCAATATCAGTGCCTCCCCCTTGATTAGGAGGTCAGCACTTTTGCCGCACTTTGTTGCTTCCTTCCCAAATTATATAAATACCCCATTCTTGCCACCAAGACACATCCCATACTACCTCCACTGTTACTATCCCAAAATGCATGCCCGTGACTGGTTCTTGGTGCTTGTTGGCTTCTTTTGTACGTATGGAATTCTCCCCTCTGCTTTGGTGTCCCCAGCTCCCCACTAACCACAGTGCCTCCTATCCCTGTCCTCATCAAAAGAGGCCTTTTCTCGGCCGACTTCTTGATCAATGTGCTTCTTTGTCTCTTGTGCTTCTTCCCCGGGTTGATCCACTCGTACTACATCATCTCGCTCTATCCATACCGCGAGGGCTACGCTGCTGTCGGCGGCAATGGCCATGACAACAGGGACTATGGGTCTGTCTGACTGCAAAGGGGATGTAATGTTACCCGGACATGGCCCAGTATAAAAGCATCTCGGTGCCCGTTTTTCACCCCCATCAATAAACGTCTCTCCTGTGCCTGAACATGTAGGCCACGCATAAACTTAAGTTGGCCGATACAGTTCTACACTCATCTTCACAGATCCATCGGTCCAATGTGTCAATATGCGAAGAGAAACTCGAATATCGTGAGTTGTTCGCCATGGCCGGGGATGTAATGAAACGGGTCTGGTTCTTGTCTTGCCTGCATTGGCGTCAGTTTTTGATGCCAAATATGTTTGGCTAGACAGAAACCGTCCGACCCGTTTTTCCTTGGGGTTCCAGCTGTTTTTGCGTGGAAATCTTTTGAACCACCTTCGTTTTGAAGAATGGCGAGAAAGCCCGAAACGCACCTCAGCTCCCAGGGTGTTCCAACCGGCCGAACAATACTAGTAAGAAAATGCCCTTCCACCTTTTCTTCTTGTCACATATCTACATTTGTATCATTATCATTAGCTTAAATTGTTTTGAAATTAATTCTGAACTGCTTTGGTGATTGCCTCTTCTTCTGTCTCCAGCGAACTCTTCTTTCCTCCTCCCTGTTTCCATAACCACAAGGCCTCGATGGCGTAGTTCCGTACCGAGAGGTTTTTAGTCTTCTTTTCATCAGCAGCCTCGGTGATAGACTCGATGATGCGTAATTCTTCTACCAAATCCCACACCAAGTTCTCAAAATTCGTCACCATTTCCTTCAAGTTCTCGTTGAAGTGCTCGTCCTCGGGATTGGACTCATCTATGGGCATGATGCTGTACTTGTGAAGCCCCAACTTGTGTAATATTCTTCCAAGCATCTGGATGCTTAAGCATCTCTGACCTGCCATGGTTGACCGCGATAAGTGTGCAAGCTCAGCCAAGGTGTATCCGGCCAAATGGGGGTTTTCGGAGTGATGATGCAACCCTACGTAGGTAGGTATTTCTTTGTGGTTGGGCTTGGTTTCATCGTTCAATTCGACCAAGTCGCCCTTGAAGTCGAACCTCATATCCGCAATGGACTCATACGTGGTGGATATTTGCTTGGGCACAGGCTTGGTCATCCAAGAAAGCTTCTCGGTTTCTTTGGGCAAGTCAGGATAGTACTTTTCGTGCAACTTGTCGAAGAAGTCCGGATCATTGAGGTCCAAATCAGTAGAAGCTGAGCGAGGTTTCATGAAGTGGACGTCAACATTTTCGTCCTCGTTGTCCTCCACCAATTGGTACCCTTCGGGAGCGATTTCGTCGTCTTCTGTGTTGGGGGTTGTATCATTCAATTCATCCACATCTTCCCAGGCCTCGCTATCCAAGTGCACACCGTCGTCTTCGTCCTCGTATTTGACTGTCGCAACCGTATTGAAAGACACGGACTTCTTTGGCTTGCCGGAGACGGAGCTGCTAGAACTGGACGAACTCAAAGACGACTTCTTGGTTGGAACCTGCTCACGTCCAGATAAATCGTCTTCCAAGCTGCGATTCGACAAGCCCAATGCCTTTTCCACATCGCTCTTGTCCAAATGGGTGAGGTCGGTCATACCTGAGTCTGTTCTCATGCCTCCGATCCAGCCATTGTAGCCTTCGGCATGGGAGTGGCCATCATCACAACTGTGATTGTGGCCATTGTGGGCGTCTTTTTTGTGCTCGACCAGCTTAGACATGTCCTTGGGCCCACCTGAAACGTCTTCAGGCCCATTTGGAGCCGAGGGCAGTTGTTGGCCCATGCGTTTTTCAGTCCGATTCAACAAGCTCTGGATCAACTTGGGGTTCAAGGCCGCCAAAAGCTCTTGTTTTTCCCGGGAGATTTCCTCTTCTGACATCAGAGCCAACCGGTCCATGTTTTCCTTGTGGATTTTCTCTGCTTCGGACAAAGTGTCGTCGGATTGGGGCGGTTTTGGGGAGGGGGGATCCGCATGGGGGGCCCTCGTGGGCACTTTATTAGATCGGTTGTGCGACTTCCATCTCGACTCCCGCTTGAGTTTCAACTTGGAAATATCAGGAAAGCCCATGGAAGCCATGGACAGTGGATCTGGAGCGGCCGGAGCCTCGATTTCATGCTCTATTATCTCTCCAACGAAGTCCATGGTGGTGCTTTAGAATTGAGTAGACCATGTGGAGTTGATGAGATGAGTGCGACACGCGACATGGACCAATGTCGTTGAATACTTGGAGGAAGTGGGTGTGAAAAGTGTGGACATGAACGCACGGAAAGGGGAATAAATAAAGTGGAGGGGTATCTGTGGACTGTATCTGAGATGTGGGGAAGCTGGATGTAGTTTGGCCCACTGGGGCCTGTTGTGAGGTGGGTTTTGTGAAAAGTTGATGATGATTCACTATGGAAATATGTCACGGTGTTTGACTGATTCCAGTGCGACATTGCGACATTTACGTCATAAGGGGCATGTTTCTAGAACAGTTCCACGGTGAACAAATTCCTGTCTGGTCTGCTTGTCTCTTATATTACTCAAACGCTGGTTGCCCGAAGATTCCTTGTTTGTTTGGACAGCAAGCATTGAGAGATGCAAGAACAATATGGCAATTTGCTTCCCGTTGAAAGTGACTGTGGGATGCACTAGGGCGACATTTCCTTTAACTATTGACTTCAAGTCCGAGTCGGCTGTTCCAGCGGGTTCTAGTTGCCAACCGCCCCGGATGTAGTAATTTCCTGTTATTATACGGAGTTATGGGATTTCTGAAAGCAAGTTTGCCTTTTTCAAAAATGTTAAATTTTCGAAAAACTGCTTCTTCGCTCTTGTCAATTGCAGGCAATTGTGTCTCCTGGTCTTTGCAAGGGAAATTTTCATCCATGGACTACTATGAAGTACAAAGAAGTTAAAAAAGGAATTTTTAAGAAAAATGGGCCTCTTCGGCTTCCATGTATTTCTGAATTACTGAAACAAGCGACACTGAATGGAGCGGAATATCAGGACTGGGTCCGAGGCTCGTTTCCTAACTAGTCAGTATATGGTTCTTCATCTTGCCAAGAAACATCAACCAATGACAAGGAAAGATTTTCTAATAGAAACGTTGTCCTTTCTATTTATAAGGCCCGAATATTCTTTTAGATCGACGGCAATTCAAACCGAGGGTAATATCGTAGTGCTTTATTTTGCAATATTTACTTCCATTGGCTTCAATAGCCCAGCTTAGTATTTTAAAACCACAGCATATTTTGTTGTCGCCGACGTCGGAAGGCATCACAACAAAGCTCTAATCTACTTAGTAATCTTGATGTATAATATGCTTCTATTGTTGCCAATATGGCACGGAAAGTTGATACACGGAAATTAATTCATTAGGACCAAATAAGGTTGCGGAAGCACTAGAACACTTTGTGCTTTTAAGGACCGCGACATTCGATGGCTTTGATAGCGACTAGTTTTGATTTTTATGCCCATGTGGCGGTGCTAAACTGCCGGCCAGCAAACCCCCATAGAGCAACCACCGAATTGTTCCATTCGGGCGCTCGAACCGCATCTGGACCCCAATTGCCAGGCTGAAATTGCAGGAACCACAACCCTTGGTGTGTGCCGTCACCTCGAGGATAGACTTCGTACCTGACCGTTCCGGCCATGCCTGCCAAGCTCCCCCCCGATTCCAAGACCCTGAAATGCAGCATAGGCTAGGCAAGGCAGCGAATTACAATTGGGGCAGGTTCTTGCGCAAAAAATCCTAGCGAGAACCCCCTAGCGAGCCAAGGATCATTCACAAAGAGATACAGCCACAGGCAATGGAAGCTGTCCGATTTCTAACCGGCCAAAAAGTTTAACACCGAGCTTGTTTCCGTGTGTGGAACTCGGTGTTCGGAATTTAATTATAATCGCATCCGCGGTGGCTGGTGATGCAGACAGTCATTGCGAAGGAAGTCGCGGAATGCCGTCTTTGCATTGTGGTTCGACCCATGTCAATTTTTCAATTATCCGACTTGGATAACTCCGTGGTTGGTGCCATAGTGCCAGCCTTGTAGCATAGTCAAGAGTAACTTCAGAACTGTGCTCCAGTCTACACCAGTGTACCGACACCGAGGTGGCGTGATATTGAATTTTCGGCACTGGCTACACCTTGAACGGGGGAAGGAGGTTTACGAATCATGCAGCCAGCCTAAAGTTAAAATTTGCACAGATGGAGGCCACAGGCTTAGACTCCTAACGTATGCATCCATGTCGGGGCAGGTCGGTCTGGAAATCTTCAAAAATAAAAGGCCCATTATGAGCACCTGGGGTATGTTGAGTCTTTCCATGCCATGTCCTTTAGATCTCTAACTTCGGCATTTAACGGGGTTTCAAATGCTGTTCGGAGTCGGAAGGCAGCTTTGGATCCGGGGATCCGATGGCGCCTTCTGGCCTGGGTGAATTGTGGTCAGAGGACTCCGATTTGGCTGTGGTGCAGAGGTACTGTGGATGGTGGCACTCGCCACGGGCCACCTTGTCTTGCAAGGAGGCGAGGAATTGCGGGCTGAACTCGCTGCTGTAGCTGGCGTATTGGGCTTTGCGTTCGAGGGGGCCAGAGCCGGTCTGGGGGTAGTTGCGGTGGATATTATGGAAGATCACAGGAATGTCCACGAATGGGAAAATAAATAGCACCAACGAGAACAAGAAACGGGTGTTGGACGGTTCTGAGCCGTAGCCGTGGTTGCGGTTGCCGTTCAACATGGTGTTGATCCAGTTGGCACGCACGCCCTGAGAATAGGGCTTCAGCTTGACGGGGTACAGCACCACATGTCGCGACTGTCCACACTTGAGATTGACATAACGAATGCCATGTTCCACTCTGGGCCGAGGCCGTGAGGAGGTCTTGCCGGTGGATGTGTGTGCCTGCCACCGCTGGTACGCGCGGTGCTGGTTGACGGTGATTTCGTCCAAGGTGGTGAGGTTCTGGCACACGTACTTGATGTTGATGACCAAAAGCGTGGTGAGCATGAGAATCCACAACCCACAGAGAATGAAGAGGAAGATGTAGTTGTGGTTGAGCGGGCCGCGGGCCACGTTGGACGGCACGTAGCGGATGAGGTGCCCCAAGAGCACCACGAACAACGCTAGGAACCACACCACGAACTTGAGGAAAAGCGGGTAGTTGTACTCGCCTATTACGGTGCCGATCCACACACAGTAGTGGTCGAAGCGGAGCACCGAGTAGCCCATGTCCTTCAGGAAAAACGAGCGGTTGACGGCGATGGAGCCGGCGTTGGAGTCGTAGTACGGGAACCCGGCCTCGTCGCACGGAAACACCTCGGGCACGGCGGTGAGCTCGGGGTCCTGGGTGTCGTAGAGGTCGAACGGGCGGAACAACGGGGCCCGGCCGGGCCCTATTGCAAATATGGCGGCCCAGTACACCAACACGGTGATCTGGCAGAATGCAAGGACGGTCCAGAGCGCAATGGCGGCGCCGTGGGAATGGTGGGTCCAGATCTCCTGGTAGCCGAGCGAGTAGAACGAGGCAAAGTCGCCGTAGGCAAGGAGAAGCAACACGACAAACGGGACGAAGAGCTTGACGCGGGGGTCGCGGAGGAAGGCCACGTCGAGGATCATGGCGGGCAGGTCCTGGAGAGGCCGTGGAAGGACGGAGAGTGACGACCGTTTCGTCACCTGCACATCACGAAGATGATATTAGTGCATAGGGAGGGAGTGCAGATACGCATACTTCTGAGTATTGACATATCCTGCTTATAATTTCCATTACCATATTCACCTCTAATCCATCTACTCCACACTTTCCATCATGGTGGTCCTAGAAGGTATGTCTCTCCATAGCACTTTCCCATCCTCTACTAACAGCCCAGATGAACGCACAAAGGACATGTGTCCGATCTGTAAGACGGACAAGTACCTCTCGCCCAATATGACATTTCTCATCAACCCCGAGTGCTACCACAAGATCTGTGAGTCCTGTGTGGACCGGATCTTCTCCTTGGGCCCGGCACCATGTCCATACCCCAAGTGCGGCAAGATCTTGCGGAAGAACAAGTTCAAGAAGCAGGTCTTTGACGACATCTTGATCGAGCGAGAGATCGATATTCGCAAGCGCATCAGCGGCATCTACAACAAGACCGAGGAGGACTTCGACGGGTTGGACTCGTACAACCAGTACTTGGAGAACGTGGAGAACATCATTTTCAACCTCAACAACGGGGTGGACACCGAACGCACCGAGGAGGAGGTGAACAAGTACGAGGCAGAACACAAGCTCGAGATCATTGAGAAGAGCATGCGCGAGAGTCAGAAGAACTCTGACTTCTCCAAGTACCAGGAGGCGGTGGAGCGCTTGAAGCAGGAGAAGTTGCGCATCCAGAAACAGATGGAGATCGAAGACATCCAGTACCAGAAGCAGCAGCAGCAGGAGTTGCTCGACCGCTTGTCGAGCTCGGCCTCGGCGAACTCCGACGAGATCATTAAACAGCAGCAAGTCAATATGCAAAAGCGGACTCTCAGCAGAAAGAGGCAGCTCCAGCAGCTCACAAACCAGCTCGACCAGACGTTCTCACGTACTAATCCTCTCGTGAAGAAGGACGCCGAGAGTGAGGTCAAGGCTCCATTTACACCTTTCCAGGGCGACCGCGAATTGCGTAAGCGCTATGAGTTGTTGCCGGTGCCAAGGACGGTGGAGGAGTTGTTGGAGATCGACAACCATGCGGACGAAACATACCAAGACCCCTACGTCAATCGTTTGGCCAAGAACAAAGAATATCTTGGGGCCGGGTGGAGGTTGCACTCGGTGTTTGAGAGAGCATTGGATGAGGCCTTTTTGGGTCTTGGCTGCATCATAGAGAAGGAGAAGGCTGCACCAGCGGTGGCTTAGGCAGCCCCAACAAAAGAAGGGAATGCCGGCATTTCAAAAGGCGCCTGATGTCAAGGGTCAGGTGCCTACGCAAAAGCAGAAAACAGAAAGGAGAAGTAGAAACAGAAAGAAGAATTGATCTTGGGAAAGCAGATACGCAGAAACGGAAACGAGTTATACAGAAGCAGAAAGCCAACATGCAGAAAGCAGATACGCAGAATGCATAGAGCAGATACACAGAAACAGATAGTTCTGGAATGTTCAATTATCAATATGCATAAAGCAGAAATGGAAATGCACAATATCATGATGGGAAAGAAGGATAGAATAACCAGCATCAACGCCGTATAGTATGTAGGTGTTGCTGCTGGTGATGCATTCCGGCATCCCACGCATCCCACGCATCCCACGCATCCATATCCAGATGCGCTGGATCGATGCAACTGGAGGCGATAATAATCTATAATAATCAGGTAACTTGGGGCCTACTCTGGAAATACAACTGGAGCCGAGGGCGCAGACTGGCACCGATACGACAGATATTATTAGCCACGCAGACCCTACGGTCTCTACCCCGAAGATAGAGATAATACACATGGCATATGAGAAGCTATACATCGATGAAGCGGGCTTCGGGGTGATAGTAGACGGGACATGACCAGTAGGAGCGCTTAACATTGCGCCACACCGAGTCGCCCGCGTCTCCGTCCGCCGATGGCTCGCTCTTGGGCTTCAAGGTCTCGTCTGGAACGGGCACCTCCACGAAGGTGCACTGCAAGCCGTAGTTGGCGAGGTCGAGCTGCACCAAGTTGCGGTACACGTCGTATACCACCTGGCGGTCAGCGCCCAAGCCGTTGAAAAACGAAAACACACCGCTTGGCTTGAGAAGACCCACTACGTAGTCGAAGAGCTCGAGCATGTCTTGGTAGTGCTCAGAAAACGTGTCGTAGTAGATGCCGTCGAAGAACACACCCGACGAGAGGAGCATGTCGAGCTGCGTCTGCCAACGGCCCTCGAGAATCACCACGTTAGGACGGTCATACCATCCATCTTGGCGGAGCTTGGCCAATACGTCAGGATGGGCCTCGCAGATGTAGTGCTTTTTTGGCGAACGGGCTGCGATCATGGTGTCGATGATGCCCATGCCAAAGCCAATATTCAACACACAAACCTCAGAATCGGGGGTTTTTTGGGGCTCAGAGGCTTGGTCCGATTCCTTAGCAGCTGTGGAGTCCGAGTTTTCATCCTTAGCTGGGGCCACGCCGCCAAAGAGCGAGTCGCATCCGAGCTTCATGAGCTCAGACTCCCACTGCATCATCACTCCGTCGTTTCTGCCCTTAGTCACCAACGCGTCGTCACGGTACTCCAAAGGCGTGCTGAGGTAGGCTGCCTGATTGAGCGAAGGGGCATCGGGGGCATCATCGGGCTCTTGGGGTGCTCCGGCTCCGGCCACATGGGGAGCACCTGAGGCCTCGTGGGGTGACACGTCAGCCTTGCCAGAAGCGTCCTCCGACGCGGAAATGGCACTGGCGATACCGGGCTCGCTGGAGGCAGCGGTTGCATCTGTTTCCTGGTTGCTGGGGCCGGCGTCTTCGCATATTTCGGCCAGTTCTTGGTGGAGGTGCTCGGAGAGGTCGCCAAGGTCGTGGTGGTCCAAGTCGTCGGTGTCGCTTATAACTTCCATGTCATACTCTCCCACCTTTCTCAACAACAACTCAGCCCTGACTCCGGCATCTACGAGCTGGCGGTACACGGGAGAGTCGGTCATGTTGCGACGGACAAGAATACACCCCGGAGTGTCGTTGTTGCTGTCTGCAAGACACCAGCCGGCGCCGTACTCGAGGAGTGTGTCGACCATGGCACCAACAACCTCGATCTCCAGTTCGGAGGCATCGGCGGGAATGTGGGAGCAGATGATGTGCAATGGGGTGGTGGTGGTGGCAGGTTCTGATTCGATGCCGTGGGTGTAGTTATGGGCCTCTTCGAGGGTATAGGTGGCGGGGATTCCGCTTTTCATGAAGTCCCGGAGAGTTGCGAGCGCCTGGGGGCCGATGGGCCGGGACGAGAGGAGACAGAGCTCGTGCAATTCAGACATGGACAGTGCAGGGAAGAGAAGAGATGAATTTTTCAGATACCGCGATGTATTATGGGGAAAAAGACAGGGACCAGACAGAGGAGCTGGAGAGGAGCACGGGGAGGGGCGGCGGGGCAAGAATAGGCGGAGGGAGGAGCGGGCAGGGAGGGGAGCTGGGGAATAGCGCCATTGTGATCTGGGAGGTGGATAATATGGGTTTAGGGCTGGAGACACGGCGATGGGCCGCTGACGTAAGCCAACGGGAATCGCCGACCCCCCTCCCTCTTCCACTTTCCGGCCAGACATGCGAAGCGAGCATGCAATGACCTGGGCAGGGGAGCCCAGGGCTAAGAAAAGGAGCTAGTGGCCGAAGCGACGGGAGGGACTAATTGGCCAGTTGACCATTTGACCAATTGACCTTTTGACCTTTTGACTAAGTGACCGCTTTCGCACGTCAGCTGCCACCGGAGTCGCATTTGGATGGGACCTTCAACGGTGGCGTTGGGCCAGGCAAAACCTGGGCACAGATGGGGCGGCATTCCAGTGGATCTGAAATAGGAGCCCGCCGCAGGAGACTGCCACATGGCCATGTCTGGGATTCCCTTCTGGGATGGGATTTGGATGCATTCTGGGGCCCCTTCTTGATGGCGGCGTGGGTGCAGGACGGACGTTGCACCTGCGTTCTGCACGCCGACGTCACCTGTCTGTGGGAGGTGCATGGGAGGTGCATGGCGGTGCAGCGAGGTGCGTCGGGCGCGCATAGAAGCTGCGGTGGATGCAAAATATCACCTGGAATTATATGCACCACGAGCCCCAGAATCATACGATGTTGCACCCTCCTCCTCGCCCTGTGCCCGCCGGTAACAAGCGAAACGAGATAGGCGTGGTGCGCAGCAGCATGCACGCGCTTATTTTCCTGCCTAGATGGAGGCGCCTTGCACAACGTTGGCTCCCACCACGTAACTGTCGCAAGCGGCCAGCTTCTGTCAATGTGGAATGATGTCGCACACGCTTTTGTGGGGCATCGCCCCGATATATCAACACCCGGCAATCCGCTGGAGTTGGGGAAGCCAGAGGCAGCATCCGGCATGACTTTCAGAATCGACGACTACAACAGTTTCCAGCACCAGGTCAAGAAGGAGGACTATCCCGAACAGGTGCTGGTGGCAGGCTATATGCCCGGGCAGCCGCCGGCAGTGGCCGCCGGCCCCGGGCCCGCCATGCCCACCTATCCCTACGACTACGGCGCCCAGTACATGGTGCAGACGCTGTCCCACAACCTGGCCCGCTCGCCGGACTTTCCCACGCCGGCCGCCCCTACGTTTGTCCAGCCCGAGTTCATCGGCGACATGTACCGCACGGTGTCCACCAACCCTGAGTTCGAGGCCGGTCCCTCGTTTGCATCGCCCATCCCCCCCGCCATCTTCGACATGGGTACGCTGTACCAGTCGCCCTTGGTGCCGTCCTACGGCGGGGCCGCCGCCGCCGGGGGCGACGACGACACCAAGAAGCCCAAGGCCCGCGTCAAGTCCGAGCCCACCATCAACCCTCCCCGGCCCCAGGTGCTGCCCAAGAACCGCACCCGCCTGGCCCACAACATCATCGAGCAGCGCTACCGCAACAAGATCAACGCCAAGTTCAACATTCTTCTGAACCTGGTGCCCACGCTCCGCGTGGTGGTGCGCAGCAAGAGAAAGACCAAGCAGGACAACGACTACGAGTCCAGCGGCGAGGACCTGGACTGCGGCCCTACCGACGACCTGGACGGCACCGAGGCGGTGGACCTCGAGGGGTTGAAGCCCGCCCGCAAGTTGAACAAGGGCACCATCTTGGCCAAGTCCATCGAGTACATCAAGTTCTTGGAGCTCAAGAACCAGCGCATGAAGGCGGAGCACGAGGAGTTCCTCATGAAGGTGCGCATGCTTGGGATCAACACGGACGAGGTGTTCCGCAGGTGAGCATATAGCAATATATTCAATGGGATGACTGGTAGTATTGCTAGAAGGGCGGAGGGGTGAATAGCTGCGAAAAAGTGTTGTATTTTCCTGCGTTTCACCTGTCACTTTCGGTGATTGCCCTTCACGGAAAGTGCCCCAGGCGGGGCCTGCGAGGACCTTTCGCTTCCTCGCCCGCCCATCGCCAGGCCCCCCAAGGCCTTAATCCATGACCCCCGCTCCCTCAGTGCTAGCGAGTTCAAGCACCTTTACCTGCCCTCGCACCCCGCTGTTTTCCTGGCCAAAGCTTGAAGTCTACGGTGTTTTCGGCTTTTCAAGTCGCTGTCAGATGAATTATGAACAGTTGTCAACTTCCACTGTTCTTGGTGCTACCGCTATCCCCAGTCCTCAGGTCTACGCTGTGACAATGCGCCCCCACGCTTTGTTGTTCAAGGATGACCTCAGGCTACGGCCGTGTTCTGATCTGCCATCACAACACCACCACGGGGACCAGACAGCGAAATACGAGCATAATTACAGCGAATCACCACCAGACGACATTTATCATAAGTCATTACACAGCGAACCGTCGTATTGCAAGCACCACGGCGAATCACCAGCAGTTGTCACAAATTGAGCAATTATCACCTACTTTACGGTCATTTGATGCGACAGCATTTAGTCTGTGAAGAACATCCCAATAATGCACAGGCAGTTAACGTGCTGCACACCACGGGCATTGGCTGCATTGCCTCCCATGCCTCGAGGGCGCATCTGGTGATCGTCAAGCTTTTCATGACCTGGGTCTGACCTCGGGGCCTCCAGCACTTTCTCCTGGTTGTGGTTTCCGAGACGGGTGCTTGTGTCTGCACGGTGTTCTCTACGAGTTTCCATCCGCAAAACAGCCCCATCTCCCCTCCCAGCACGTCTCCTGTCGGGCCAAAGGGGGCCATGCTTGTCCAGCGGTCCTCACTGGATAATAATGGCTAGCCCTAATTGTTGAGCTACAAAGTGCTTTTTGCTATCTTGTTGACCGTTTCCCCCCAATCGTTTATGCCTGCCGTTTTCCGCTCGTCGTATCCTGCCTCGGTGGCCAGGGGCATGCTCGCAAGCGTTTCCTCGAGAATCGGCCCAGACTTTTGGGGCAGGTGATGGTTGGTGCATCCCCAATGGGACAAAAATAATTTGCTTTAGGAACTTCCCCGAATCCGACCACTCCACAGGTGACATCAGATGCTTTGGTTTTGTGTCGTGGTGTTACTCGAGGGGACATAGGAGGGGAACCAAGGGTCCTATCTGGAGCAGCATCAGCAGCAACACCAGGGCCTTTGGGTGCAAATGGAGAGTGTCGCAGCCCTGTCCCAAAATGTCGCGACACATGTCGTACCTAGCTCCGATCGCATTGGAGATGACGATCGGCAGCATCCCGAAAGGGGTTGAAGAAGGATGAAGAAGATGGTGTGGAGGAGATGGAGTACTGGCGGCGGGCGGTGTACTGTGGTACACGTTGTTGGCACCGGGAGCTGCTTATTCTCCTGGCCGCTGATTGGACAGCGTCACGTGTGGAATGTCACGTGACCCCATCCCTGGAACTGACCCTATTCCTCCCTTATCACCCCATCTATTATCCCTAGACCCCTAGAGCCCCTACCCTGACGTTGAACACCTATCTCTGAAGCTGTGGTCTCCCACAGCTTCCTCCAAACCGGGCTTTACCTAATACCGGTGTTTCGATGTCGCAGTCTGAAGTGCTGCATGTTTGTCGTATATATTTCTACGCGTGTACGACAAGATCAATTTTTTATCAACGCATCTTTTTATTTACGACGATGTAAGTATCTTGGGCACCGCGGTCCAGTTTAGACAATATGAACTTTCCAGGCCCTTCAACGCATTCCAAGGTGCCGATAAGCCCATCATGCAACTTTTCCGCTCAATAAGGCAATAATTGTGGCACTTGTTAGACTTAAACGACTAGCGCGATAACAAGCCGATACTCCGTCAAATTCGGTACTAACTTCTAGATGGCGCTCGTGGACTTGATCGTCGCAGTGTACGGAAAGTTGGAGGCCCTCTCGTTGGGCCAACAGATCTCCCTTTTGGTGGCCACTCCCTTTGTCTACATCGTGGTGTGGCAGTTGTTGTACTCCTTGAGAAAGGACCGTGTTCCCATGCAGTTCTACTGGATTCCATGGCTCGGAAACGCTGTTGAGTACGGCATGGACCCCTACGGGTTCTTCAACAGATGCCGTGCTAAGCACGGAGACGTCTTCTCGTTTGTGTTGGTTGGTAAGGTCATGACGGTGTGTTTGGGTCCCCGTGGCCAAGAGTTCGTTCTTAACGCCAAGGCCTCGGACGTGTCCGCCGAAGCTGCCTACAAGCATTTGACTACTCCTGTTTTCGGTGAGGGTGTCATTTACGACTGTCCCAACCACCGCCTCATGGAACAAAAGAAGTTTGTTAAGACCGCTTTGACGGCCGACTCCTTCAGATCATACGTGCCAAAGTTCAGAGAGGAGGTCTTGTCTTATTTCGTGGATTCCCAGTGGTTTAAGATGTCCGACAACGACTCCGGTGTTGTTGATGTGTTGAAGATCCAGCCCGAAATGACCATTTTTACTTCCTCCAGAACCTTGTTCGGAGATGAAATGAGAAAGAAGTTCGATGCTTCTTTTGCCCAATTGTACGCAGACTTGGATAAGGGTTTTTCCCCCATCAATTTTGCCCTTCCTCACTTGCCCTTGCCTAGCCACAAGAGAAGAGATGCTGCTCAACGCAAGATCTCCTCCACTTACTTGTCCTTGATTCAAAAGAGAAGAAAGACCGGTGACATTGTGAGCAACCGTGATTTGGTTGATTCTTTGATGGTTAATGCTACTTACAAGGACGGTGTTACCATGACCGACCAGCACATAGCCAACTTGATGATTGGTGTTTTAATGGGTGGACAACATTCCTCGTCTTCTACCTCGTCTTGGTTTTTGTTGCACTTGGCCGAGAAGCCAGAGATTCAGGAAGAATTGTACCAAGAGCTCACCACTCTTCTTAAGCAGAAGGGCGGTAACTTGTACGACTTGACTTACGAAGACATGCAAAACTTGCCTTTGCACAACAACGTAATTAGAGAAACCTTGAGATTGCACATGCCATTGCACTCCATTTTCAGAATGGTTACCAAGGATTTGAGGGTTCCAAACACTAATTATGTCGTTCCAAAGGGCCACCATGTTTTGACCACGCCAGGTCACGCCATGATTGACGACAAATTCTACCCCAATGCTTCTAGCTTCCAACCTCATAGATGGGATAAGCCAATTGTCCAAGAGGAGGATGCTGGTGAGTCTGTCGACTACGGATTCGGTGCCATTTCCAAGGGTGTCACCTCTACATACTTGCCATTTGGCGGTGGTAGACACCGTTGTATCGGTGAGCAGTTCGCTTTCCTTCAACTCGGAATGATCTTGTCTACCTATGTGTATAACATCAGGTGGAAGTTTGGCCCAGATGGAAAGATGCCACCTGTTGATACCGAGTCCATGGTGACTCAACCACATGGCCCTGCATTAATTCACTGGGAAAAGAGAGAGACTTGCGTGGTGTAAAAAGCCCGGAGAAGAGAAGCAGTAATGGGTCTGTGACAAAGGATACTCACTCATTTGAGTCAGTCGGATTTTGTCACCATGTATATTCATTTCGTTCAAAGGACCTTGACCAAAGTTACTGATAATTATTCTACAGAAATAGTTTAATGTTTTTATTCCATTCTCATAATCTATAGACTTCAACTTACCCGAAGTAGGACCATTAGAAATCGAGCGTTAATATCCAGATTCAAGATGCATTCTTATCTGGTGTTAGTGGACTAATCTAAATTCTAGATTGACACATCATGACAGAATTAATCGACCCACCGAAATGTAGGTTTTAAATTGTGCTATTTCGACAGTTGTAACAATATCTACCCATGTAAAGCGACACCACGACTTCCACTCTATTATCGACGCATCATCTAACCCCAGACTATTATACACGAGTATTATTCAATAGAAGTGAGTAGATACCAAGAATAATGTCCTCACTATGTATGGTCAGTTAACGCATGCAAAATTCAAGAAAACGGAAATTCCAACACCTGTTAAATTCATTGTGAAGACTACTGCCAGGAAACCTATGAAGCACGGATTGGTAAAGTGCCCGGATATAATTACAAATATAAGCAAGTACGAAATTTCTGGCAATATGGAAGTGCATGATTTTTCGCTCTGTACAAGGCCTCTATTGTGAGGACCAATAAGTCTAGACAAATACAGCCATGTTCAATCACTATAAGCTGACTGTGTTGTAAATTACAAGCATTATATTTCCGAGATTTCACACATTCCCTTACTGATCCTGTTTTCCCGGTATCTGTTCAATTTTTCACTTCCTTCTCGTATCTGCCCATTTACGAGCCAAGTCTCAGTCAATGGTTTCCACTTTCTGCACCCATTTAACCACTTCTACTTCAATAATCCGAGGCAGAAACCAAGGACAAGTAGAGTTACCAAGCACTTTAGCATCCCTCTACTACACCCTCTAGCCCTCCTCTAGTCCTTCTCTATATCTCTCTCCTTCTCTATCTATCTACCGGCCCGGTTCCGGTAGTGCGAATGAATCATCAAATTTATACCAACGTCTCCATACTTTTTCACCACCACCTCTCTGAAACCCGGCCACCTCGCTCTTTTCTATGTCCAAGTCGTTTCTGTTGAAAGTCCCCGCCTCGTCCGCCAACATCGGGCCCGGTTTTGACGTGTTGGGCATCGGTTTGAACCTTTACCTCGAGATCGACGTCCATGTCGATGCTGCCATCGACACTTCGGCAGACCCCCACAACGCTAAGCTTTCCTACGAGGGAGACGGCGCAGCCAACGTTCCGTTGAGTTCTGACCGCAACTTGGTCACCCAGACCGCGTTGTACTTGATGCGGTGCCACGGCGTGGCCTCTTTCCCCAATGGTACTCACATCCACGTCACCAACCCCATTCCGTTGGGCAGAGGCTTGGGCTCTTCTGGTGCAGCCATCGTGGGAGGCATCATGTTGGGCAATGAGATCGTGGGCTTGGGGTTGTCCAAGACACGTATGTTGGACTACTGCTTATTGATCGAACGCCATCCCGACAATATCGCTGCTGCCATGATCGGTGGTTTCGTGGGATCCTACTTGAACGAGCTTTCTGCTGAGGACACCGCGGCCAAAAGCGTTCCCATGGAACAGATCTTGCCCGAACCAACCACTCCTCAAGACTCCCTCGTGTGCACACCTCCTCCTGGGCACATCGGAGAGTACCTCCAATATGCCTTCTGCAAGAAGATCAAATGTGTCACCATCATTCCCGACTTCGAGGTCAAGACCGACGACTCGCGCGCCGTCTTGCCTACCACGTACACCAGACCAGACATCGTGTACAACCTCCAGCGCATTGCCGTGTTGACCACCGCCTTGACCCAGGAAAACCCCAACCATCACCTCATCTACGAGGCCATGAAGGACAAGATCCACCAGCCCTACCGGTCCACGCTCATTCCGGGATTGGAGAAGGTTTTGGCCAGTGTCACTCCCGACACCCACCCTGGCCTCTGTGGTATCTGCTTGTCTGGTGCTGGGCCCACCATCTTGTGTCTTGCGACTGACGACTTTGACAACATTGCCAAGCGGGTGATGGACATCTTCGCTGACGCCGGAGTGCGCTGCACCTGGAAGCTTCTTGACTTGGCCTACGACGGCGCCACAGTGTCGTACAAGTCTGGGTAGATGCGCTGATAAGCGCATGACAGGAGAGCTGATATTCAGGCAAGCGCATAATTAAGAACAAAGGTCAAGGCATACTTAATTGAGGATTGAATGAAGCGCACCATCAAAGAGTTAAAGAAGCTCTTAATTAGGGATGCCAGTCAATGAAGCTTATAATTAAGGTTGCAAGTTCATGAAGCGCATAATTAAAAGAACAACTTCATGGGCGCAAGCTGAAAATTAGGCAGCAAGAAGTGAAAAGCACATGCCGTGCCATTGCAGCAGAAGCGCTTCAGCTACAGAATCAAAAGAAAAAGCTGAGGTAAAACAAGAGCAATGCAAAGCAACAGCTCCAGCCAAATTAAAATTAAATTAAATTAAAATTAAATATAGATAGAGACTCCCATATTCTCCAACTGAATTTTATACAGCACGGGATTTGTACTTTGTGCCACTAGTAGCCTACCTTTGGTGCCGTGTGTTAGGCAGAGATACGTTGTGAACTCAAAATGCCCCTGGTACATATTTTAAGCCGTGCTACTGAAAGCCACCGTAACCGCGATTGCCAATCCCCAAAGGCGTCCTGTTTTAAGCGGTGGTGTAGCGGATAAGGGGCACACGACATTCGGCAGGCTTGGTGGCGATTTCAAGCGGAATTCTTGCTGGTTTGGGATGGAGGCCAATTGGTGAGTATGTGACACTTCCCGGGCTAGGTTAGGCATATCCAAACACATTCAGCAAGAGCACATAAAGGGACAGAGAGGAAGCTAGAAAATATCGACTACACGGCACAGAATCCATATTCAAGGCAGGAGAGAGAAAGAAGAAGGGCTGAAAGTTGGAAAAGCCAAAAAGGCAGAATGGCAAAAACGGACGCACAAGGGATCAGAGATCCAATTGATGCAATATTTCAAATTTATTCAACTGAACCAACTGAGCCAACTGAGCCAACTGAACCACACGGACGAATCAAACGAGAATCCAAGTCATCACAAGCGACGTCCATGTGACAGGTGGGACAAGGGTAACCGTCCCCGATGCACATCCACACAGCTGCAACCACAAACTCTGCAATAAGCACTGTAACAAGCAGAAAAAAGTCCTGTTGCATCAATGCAAATTCTCACTACTGCACTACGTCCTGCAAATGTTGGCAGGTGCCAGAAACCTCCAACCCAGGGTCCTTCTGCTGCATTCCTGGGGACATTGTTTTCCGACGCCCGCTTCCCGAAGCGGTGGATTGAGGTGAAAATACCCGAGGTTCCAAAAGCGCAGGCACAAAGGTCCAAAATGGCAGCACTGGAGCAGCCAGTTGCAAGAGCTCCACACCAGCTGGAGAAATTATGTGCTCGAGCCTTCCGCAAGAAGCCTTGTCGTAGCACAATGCCAAGTACGACATCTGGTGCAGAGATCAAATATATTTCTTCACCGATGCAATAAATTGGGCAATTTTGAAAAGGGAAAGTGCCGTGTCCACAATATTATCCACCGTGGGTGTGGGCCGTCGGGCCTTATTATTACCTAAACGGGCGCCGACGGACCAGTTTGCAAAAAGTCTCAACGCCAGTCATTCTTATGACTACCGTGGCAATTATAGGAGACTGCAAGTTCGGAGACCACCCCGTTGGAATAATAACTACCACGGGTGGAGGGATACTGACACAAGACCGGTGTGGTCCCCGAAGCGGCGGATGTGACAAAAGTACGACGTTGGCCATGGCTCCAAGCAAGAATATACTGAAAATAAATTTGGCCAAGTCGATTAATTCGACGAGCAAATACCGATGTAGAAGAAATTGGCCGTTCTTGTCCAACGGCCTCTCGTTTGCAGGCCCCTAGCCCTAGCTGGGTCTACTGGGAGCCTGTCTCTGGGGACTGTATACACTGCATCCCGTCAAAGCCGTATGAACCCTGTTAAAAATCCAATCATCACGCCACCTCTCAACCACGAGAAAGCTGCTCCGTTCTCTATTCTTAAGGGATGGCCCTTGTTTCCAGATTTGCCAGAGTCTGGAAGGAGAACTACAAATTACGCTGGCTTAATTCTAGCTTCTAGCCAAATTTCATTACGCCACAGATATGGGACCCCATTTAACTCCTGCTACACTGTAGACTACCTATTGGGGATCCACTGAGAAGTATCCAGATGAAATAGAAGCTTTTGAAACACGCCAGCGCTTTCGCTGGCTCAAGCCGAGGTTTAAGCCAACTTTTCAATGCAAGTACGACCCCCGAGCTTCCTCGATATGCTGAGAAGACAACTCATGCAGATGCACTGAAGCTATCAAGAGGCGATGCTGTTTTGTGATGCTCTTCCATGGTTATTGCATTTGCCATTTTGATAAATTCATTGGCTGTTTGATTACCCATTGTCCCATGTTTATGCTTTGCTTGGACAACCCTGAACTTCACGATTTTCAATCCAAAGTGACAACCCACATAGAACTAGCTAGAGTCTCTCGGCACGGCTAGGCGGTTTTCTTTTTGGCCGAAATCCTTCTTGAAAACAGTTCGTGAATTCCAGTTCGTTCAATTTTGTCGTTTATCATTGCCTGAAGTTTGTTCCAAGGTCGACTTGCATCATGGCCAGTTTGAAGCACGATTTCATTGTTGATTTCTTCTTGTGCCGCCTTACAAAAACAAACATAGAGACAATTTTACGACCGAACAAGCTTTCGGCTTCAAACGGAAAGAAGAAATGGTTATTAGAGTTACTTGCATACTGCATTATTCTGACCAGAAGGGATTTGTGAATTTTCTCATACGTTCTTTTAATCCGTAGTGGAACGTTTGGGGCCTTTTCCACGGATATACCGTATCAAGAAATGCACAGTGGCTTCCGTTTCTAAACGAGAACAAGCAATCACTATTCGTCTCCTTTCGAACGGAGAGATAGTCCATTCTCTTTTGCTTGGATCCTAATGGAAATTGATTCCTCTTGCAACTAGACCCGTTTGTTTATCTACACCGGTACAGCCAATAAGCTGAGTCATAGCCTATTTTCCTGAAGAGTTTAGTGAAATCCCCGTCACTCTACCATTTCACAACAAACGACTTCTTTCCAAATCTTCGAAAATCCATATCTGTGGTCAGCCAACTAGGCTATTTACACCCTTGGAACCTTCTTGATTCAATTTCACCTGGTATTGTCTCATTTGCACAGTTCTTCGTAGACACCTAGAACATCCCTGTTAGTACCACTTTTCATGCTGCAGTCTCTATTTTGTTTCAATTAGAGGCCCCAATTCCGCGATCCCCCAATTCCACCAATCCCCATTTTTCTCCATCTCCCGAATTCCCCATGCTTCTCTACCTGTCCCGGTCGTTACGGGCCTCCCCGATCTCAGCTTTACTTCTATTTTTTAACGTTTCTCTTTACACACATTGCCGTTCTCATTAAGTTCACTGTGCTTCAAATTAAATTTCACTGTGCTTTTCTCATTAAATTTCACACCCATTGATCGCAACCATTTCTCTAACACCCGTCCTCTAGTCCATACCTTTCTCTTCTTCTCTTCCTTCTTTCCAGTAGCTTCACTCAATTACACCCCAAAAAGCTCCCAGTAGCCATAGCTATGTCCTGACCCCCACCCTTATATTCCATGATGTCCTACTCTCTCCTTCCTAACTCCATACTGCATCAACTTTTTCTCATTTCCTCCAATCAAAACTCTACAACATGGCCTCCTCTTCCCCAGACTTCCAGACCAAGCTCCTCACACAAGACATCTTGGAGAGGTCGGCGTCTCAGCCCATCTACTTGACGTCGGTGGAAGTCAATGGCGGCGAAACCTTCACCACCGGCTTTTTCAACAAGCTCTTGTCGCCGTTGGTGGAACACAGTGACTACACCTTGGCCCAGGTGCTAGACCGCATTGGCGCCTCCCACGAGAAGCTTGCCAAGACCAACGTGTTCAAGACCATCGATGTCAGCTTGCACTCCGACTACACGGCATTGGTGCCCCGCAACATCAAGAACTACAACAGGGAGCGCCCTGTGCCTACCAAGGTGGTGTTTGACTTGCTGTCCATCAACCTCAATATTGGCGAGGGCTTCTTCAACATTAACAACGAGGAATTCTTGAATGTCAAGTTGAACTACTTGAACAACAACTTCAACGAGAATGCCGAGTTGGTCAACATCGGTGTCGACTACAGTCCCTACAAGCCCACGGACCATTTGGTGTCCAACGCTAAGCTCTTGGCCAGCTTGAACGACCCATCGTTCAAGTTCATTGTCGACATGTTCCACTCCCAGCAGAACAACCAGAACTGGCAGCAGTGCTCCGAGGGCTCCACTGGCGGGTTAATTGGATTACAGTACGGAGCAGGCTCGGCTTTCAGTCTCGTGTCAGGGTTGTCGATCGCCCGCCGGTCGATCCACAACATCGAGGACGGTGCTGCTGACGAGTTGAAGTTCTTTGCCGGCGATTTCCTCAAGTCTTCGGTGGTTAACCAGATTGCGTACTCCAACGTGTCGTACTTGAACCAGCTCACCAAGAATTTCGCTGTGTCAGGCTTCAGCACATCCATTTCCAGCGAGATCTCGTCTAACCAGGAGCAGGACAATGCGAAGAACCAGGCGGTGTTCTTGAAGACTTCCGTTGGTGCCGAAGTTTATCGGTCTTTCTTCAACAATTACCTTACCACCCACTTGTCAGGTGAGGCAGGAGCCATCTACACCCCCACTCCCAATGCCCCAGTGCACATCTCGGACCGCTTCTACTTGGGTGGAGCCAACTCGTTCAAGGGTTTCACTAGAAACGCTGTCAATCCCTCCGGAGGTCTCCAGTTCTACAAGCTCCAGGCCACGGTTTTCTCCAAAATTCCCTACTTCCTCTATGCGCCTCGTGGAGCAGCCTCTGTACCAGCAGCTGGCTTGGCCAAGGATGCCAATCCCTTGAGAATGTACTCCACTGTCACTGTGGGTAACGTGGACAATGACATTGTGGCCAACAGGGACTCTGGAGCTACTAGTGCCGGATTTGGTGTGCGCTACTTCAACCACTGGGCAAATTTTGACATTGGATACTTTTTCTCCCACAGATTGGGCACTCTGTCGGAAACGGGCATCAAGGACGGTCTCCAGTTTTCCGTATCCATTGGGGGATCCAACCGGACCATTTAAAATGTCCAATGCTTAATGGTTCAATGGGACTATCTGAATATCTCAGATAATTTAGACAATTTCGCCTTTATGGGCTTCAATGGGACGATATGGGATTATCTGGGATAATCAGGTAAAAATGATACAGACAGTTGAGGATAACCAGGACAATGTTGCCAATATATGTCCTAACGGGAAAATCTAGGACTATCGTTACAATCAGGAAGTTCGACAATCTAGCACAGTCAGACAATCTAGGATTAAGATGAAATTCAGGACTATTTATCTAATCCAGGTCCATCTAGCCTATTGGGGCTCAATGGCCAATATGGGATGATCTGACACGATCTGAGAATATTAGATGATCCAGCAGCTTCTACGAATATCACGACATTCACCACTATCTAAGATTATCCACTCCCATCTGAACCCAGTAGACCAACCTCCATTGCCCTCTATTTATTAGTCTCGTATGTACGCACCGCGTCTCCAATATACTCCCAAACAACGCGTCGCGCACTGTATCAACTCTCCACAATTATATCTAAAGCCACTACTTCTTTTCTCCTTTTCCCTTCCTTCCTTCCTTTCCTTCATTCCTTCCTTCCTTACATCCTCTTCTTCATCATGGGCGTTTCGGGGTTGTTGCCCACGCTCAAGGATATCCAGGAAACCACGTCGTTGGAGAAGTTCCGTGGGAAAACGCTTGCCATTGACACCTATGGCTGGCTCCATCGCGGTCTCATCTCGTGTGCCAACGAGCTCTGCCGTAACCAGCCCACTAGAAAATACATCACCTCAATCATGAACAAGGTGGACATGTTGCGGCATTTCGATGTCGAGCCCTACTTCGTGTTTGATGGCGCTTCGTTGCCTACCAAGGCAGAAACTGCTAATGAGAGACGCCAGAAGCGCGAGGAGGCCCAAAAAAAGGCCGACCTCTACACCAAGGCAGGAAACCATAAGTTGGCATGGAAGGAGTACATGAAGGCCGCGTGTGTGACCCACGAGATGGCCAAGTCCATCATGGTGGAGCTAGACGCCCGCAACATTCGTTACGTGGTGGCTCCGTTCGAAGCCGATCCCCAGATGGTGTATTTGGAGAAAATTGGCGTGGTGGATGGCATTCTCTCTGAGGACTCTGACTTGTTGATTTTTGGCTGCAAGCGCCTCATCACCAAATTGAAGGACGACTCGTCATGTGTTGAGATCTGCAGCCTGCGCTTCGGGCAGGTCAAGCAGGTACCGTACTTGGCCAAGTTGACCCCAGAGCAGCTCCGCTGGGTGGTGCTTCTCTCGGGCTGCGACTATACCAAGGGTGTGGCTGGCGTGGGCTTGAAGTCCGCCTTCAACTTGGTCAACAAGTTCGGCACCTTAGACAAGGTGCTTCTTGCGTTGAAAACTGACGGAAAAAGTGTCCCCGATGACTTGCGCCACGAATTTACCAAAGCGGATTTGGCCTTTCAGTTCCAGAAAGTGTTTGATCCCAGGGACCAGACTCTCCGCACATTGAATGAATATCCCTCCGAAACCCCATTGGACATGGAGTTAGTGGAATCGTGCTGCGGTGTTACCCTCGATGCAGATTTGCACAGAAGAATATGTAACGGCTTGGCCCATCCCAACACGTATGAGGAATTGGTGTCTCGAGAACAGAACTTAGCCTTGCTCAAGAGCAACTCGCTTAATCTCGGGTCCAGAAGTACAAAGGCGGTTTTCACAGCACAACGGACCAATTCAACGCCTCTGCTCGTTCCAAACTCAAAATCTAAGAGCGTTCTCGATATGTTGAAGACATCCAAAGTAACTACTGTGCTGAATACTCAAGTCACCACTGTTGTGAAAGAAGTGACCGCCGTACCGCAAACTCCATCTAGAGGCACCAAGAGAACTTTGCAAGCGTTGTCTCCTACATCAAGGAAGCTTGCAAAATTTACTGGAGCACCATCTTCTCCAACTAAAAAGGCGAGTAAGTTTTTCACCAAATCGACCCCTCCGTCCAACAGCTTACCTACACCAGAATCGGGAAAACAGGTAGCTTGGGACACTAGCATTATTTCAGGAGACTCGGATTTTACCGAGGACTTTTCATCACCTGTCATGAATAAAACTGCTCAAAATATCACCTTAAATACTGGGGAAGTCATAGATACAGACAACGACGAGGAAGAAATGGAAATCGAAGAAGAAGTGCTCGATGAGGCTATCGACGATTCTATTCCAAAGGACCCACCCTCTTCCAAAGCCTCTTTTCTAGAGCTCGAGAAAGAGTTTGAGATCGAGGACGAGGAAATCGAGGAATCTCCCCAAAAGCCCCAACCACAACTGGAAAAGATGTCCAAGTTCTGCATGGCATTGAGAAAGAACTTTCTGTACCTGGACTCGGTCACCATTGAAAGTTCCACTATTCTTTCCAAGTTCCAGCCACTCAAGCGCTCTCAGGAAATGCCCACCCCTCATAACTCCGATGAGATTGGAGAAGACGAATACGAACTTAGCGAAGACGAGTCCCAAATAAAGAAGTCCTTCGCTGACATCGAATCCCAAACAAAGAAGCCTTTGGCGGTAGTCGAACAAAATAACACAGTATCAAAGTCGGCAATCTCCCAGAAGATTCAACCCACTAAAACTCCATCTGCATACGTGAAAAGCACCATACTGACAACCAAAAGCACTTTCAGTTTGAAACAATTTGCATACCGCGGCTAAGCATTCACGGTGTATCAATTGCATTTCCATTCCATTCTAATTCTATTTATGACAAATAAAATACAATTATCAAAAGTATCACTGTATCGAATCCATAACCCAATACTACAACTATCGAAATATTACTGTATGTGGATGTCTATTATCAGATGTATCAGTTTCCCCTGAGGATGCAAGCCCCAATGGCCAATCTGGTGAGCAGATGCTGGAGGTTGGATTCGTCTATCTTCGCATCGTTCAATTTGTAGATCTTTTTGACTTTTGAGACGTTTATCATGCTGAGAAAGTCTTCGTCGGACATTTGCACGCCGTCGACTCCCAAAACAGTCTTCAAGTGCTTGTACGTGTCTTCAGCATTGTCGTAGCCGATCTTAATGGCGATTAAGTTAGGACTTTCTGTATCAACTCCAAAACGCCTCAAAGCATCCATGATGTTGTTTATGGGCGAAAGGTTGAAGATTATTTCAGTGTTCACGGTTTTTGCTCTCATGGCATCGTTGGACTTGTTGAGTAACGTTCTGTGTATGGCTTGGTAGAGGAATTCCGTGGAGATGATGTGGTTGGTGTTGAGAAAGCAGAAGTCGTAGTCCTTGTTGCCAGCCACCAATTCGGTTTTGACGGTCGAAAGCGTGGATGGATCTATGTTCTTGAAGAGGGCAATGAAGACAGGACTGTCTGGAAATTGGGGAAGGACTAGTTCGGTGAACATGACGGCTATTGAAGATTGGTCCGAGATGAGATCAAATGCGTGGGAATAGGAACTGGATCTAAACGAGATGACACAGAACTAAGGACTAGAAATACAGGATGGGAGTGCAATATACACAATTAGGTGATATGAATCGAGAAGGAAGTATTGAAGTATGTAGTAGGTGTAAATTGTTAAGATTCTCGTTATGCAGATTGAAATATTTGATAACTAATATGCCGTCCCGTTCTAGATCAAGTGCAGTATAGGTTTTGCTAGGGATTAATCGAGGAATAATGGAATAATGATGACAGATGTGTATATCTAATGAATGAAACACGTCTTAAATTAGAAGTTTTCGAAAGTTACTTATCTAAAAATGGGTTATAATGGTGGATATTTTTGTGAATACTGCTAGTTGACAACATTAAAAAGAGGTCATATTTTGCAAAGTTCATAGTCGTTATATTAAAATGAATCTCTGTTGAATTAGGTCATAAATTAAGACTAGTCCCAATTATTTGAATATCAGGTCCGAAGAATTTACTTCTAATTCATGAGAGAACTAAAAGTCTACAATTATAGTGCATTGGTATAATTGTAGTCAGTTTCTTGTTCCTTTCAGGATCCACTCATTATTAGTCTAAAAATGTTTCCTTATAATTTAACCTGTATTATATTCTATAAACTGCCCGAGGTCACTCTTTCCTTTAGTTTTCGAAGTATATACTGGTGTGTTCGAAACTTTAGACTACAAAATCAACAATATTCAATTTCTAGTCCAGATTGTCAGGAAATTTGAACTCAAATCTTATCAAATCTACTTCCTAGTCTCGTTATATCCTACTCCTTCTTTGTGATTTCACGTCCTTTTTTAATTTCATTATTTCTTCATCATTCTCATCTGGTTCGTGGTTTCGGCTCCATACAAAATCCACCGACACGTGACGTCAAACTGAATCACCTACTTACACCTACTTCTCTCCCCATAACCATGGCCGAACCCGACGACCTGCCCTTGGTGGCGATATCACAGCTAGACCAGCACCAGCTTACAGAACTCATCTTCAAAGATGTCGAATTTCCCGACGAAGAATACCGCATGAGTGCCAAATACCCGGAGGTTTTACTTCAACAAACAGATAAGGCCAACAAATACTATGGTGCATTTCAACGCTTTACGCCCCAATTCACCAGCAATTCCAACCATGGCAAGTTGGTACGATGGGCAGACTCAAATATCGAATTGGATCAGCGCTTGATCATTAGTTCCTGGCTTGGAACCGAAGTTCAGGCCTCAAGAGACAAACATGAAAAGGGACACAAGAAATCACACAGCACGCCCAATGCCTTGTTTGCCTGGTCTTCTGGAGACTCCTATATCAAGGCTAGAAAGCTTGAGTTGCAGTTGAAGCGGGGCGGATCTATTAAGGGCAGTGTCAAGAAGGAAGAGGTGGAGGAGAAATCGGAAACTCCACAAATCAAGAGCAAGTCAGGCATCCACATCAACCCCTCGGAAAAAATACTTGGAGTCAAACTCAATAAGAAGATTGAGATGGAGAGTAACAAGTTCATTCATGCCCGAATCCAGGTGATTCGGGCTCATCACAGTGAAGAAATCAACAAACAAATTCACGAAAGAAAACGCAGAGATCACGAATTACATTTGCAGAAGCTCAAACTTAAGGAAGAAGAATACGAAAAGGAAATGCAAGCATCTCTTGAGCCAGCGAAGCCTGCTGGTTTCTTCAACACTCTTTTTGGTCTTAACACTGCTACTACCGAGCAATTGGCAATCGTGGAAGAAAGCAAGAGTCCCAACTTGCTGTCAGCTCCAAAGTCTTCCAAAAGTAAAAGATTTTCCTTCTTACCTGGGGGAACAATTTGGAGTTCAGAAAGTAAAAAGTCAAAGTCTTCATCTAAAGATCCTATTTCAGCTCCTGACACTCCGACACTAAACAACGATGAAGAGACCCCAAATAATCCGGATGAAACAATTTCAGAAGATACAGAGACGAAGGAAACAGCCGAAAATTCAGATGACGAGTTTGAAGATTTTACATCCTCAGAACCTACAAACGAAGAACCCTCTGTCGTGAAACCTGTTGTTCCTTCCAAAACCCCACTTTCAAATCCAGGGACCGAGAGTGATCCTCAGACACCATCATCACCAGCTACTAGGAGAACAAATAAACTCTCTATGTTGTCGCTGCAGCCCTTAAAGCCTAGTAATCTGGCACATAATATTCACTCATATTCATCTCCACCTTTGACACCAGTGGCAAGACTGAATTCTATGCAATTCAACAGTGCCAGGTCCCCTATTGCATCTGTCTCGGTAGACTCTGGGGCCAAATCAAAGAATTCGCCCAATATCCCACTTTCACGCAATTTCATTCCATTAAATGGTTCTGCAAATCATAAAACAGGGGGAGCGAGTCAAGATTTGCTCGATATATTTGGACCAAATGAAACACAAACCCATCCTATCAAGAAGACCACGGCTGGTCCTCTGGAGCCCACGGAAGACTTGCTCCTGTTATGACTTAGGGGTTCATATAATAGTTAGAATACATGCTGCTTAATGTCAATTATCTGTATCTTATCAAGGACCAATCAGTTTACATTTCAAGAGATTACAGGGTCTGCTTAGAATGCTTGTGCTATAGTGTTCATCTAGTTTGTCTAAGTCCAAGGATTCAGTTGTAGTTCCAAACCCAGGGCCATGCTCAAGATTTGAAATTACTTTCATGATCTACAATCAGGAAAATAAGAATTCAGCTTTCGTACCAATTATTCTTGAACAATTCTTTTAAGTATATGAATATTGCATGTCTAATCGTCATTACCGAAAAGTAGAATATATCAATTGCTCCTTAAGATGTGACATCTACACGAATGTATGGCACTACTATTTCAAAATGTGAACCGGGCTCACATATATGGATCAACCATAGTGGCAAAAAAGTGGCAAAAAATACGAGGAGATATTAGCCTTTTAGCTGGACAAACAAGGTGTAACTAATATGTTTGCGATCATCTGTGAATTTATATGCTAGGCTCCTAAAACTTTAAATTTACGAATGGTGTGGTAGTGAAGTTCCTATAGAGACTCTGAGTATATACAGAATTGGAAGGTTAAAGCAACCCAAACTCTCGCCGGATAAGCCAAGCATATGGAGTATTTATATAACTCACTGATGTGATTTCAAAAAATCTCCCATGAATTCTTCTGAAAAACCATGCAAACAAGGTAGCTATCGTAACCAGAAGTTAGTCGATTAAGAATGCTATTAATTCTACTATTTTATTAGAGTTGTAGTAATTCAATATTCTTTATTCCACAATAGTCTACCCCTTCTCCTTCTCCTTCTCCTACCTTTCCATGCTCTGTATTTTATTCTATATATGCTATTACGCATCAAAAGTCCTAGACTCACTTGTCTCACTAATCTAGCTAGAAAAAGCTCACTAAACTATGAGGCCGAAACCTACACAGTAGCGACAACTCCCTCCAATAAGTATACTACACTCAGTATATTCACCCTTAGTACATATACCACTAATCTCAATAGACCTTTCTCTACCTTCTATACCTCAGGAGTCTCAATCTCTCATTATTCTTCCCTCACTATTCTCATTCTTATTCTCATTCTCATTCTGATTCTCTCACTAATTGCATCATACTCGCACTATTGACATCTCTTTTATCTCTTCTATCTCTACAATCTCATTCTTTCACCATGTTGCGGTACAAGGCAGCAAGAGCGCCGACTCTTGTCAGAAACTACGTCTCGAGCACCCGCTTCGCCAACCCCAGCATAGAAATGACCACTTTGGCCAACGGATTGAGGGTGGTGAGCGACTCTACACCAGGACACTTTAGTGCATTGGGCGCTTATGTTGACGCTGGATCCAGATTCGAGACCCCAGGAAGAGGCGGTTTATCCCACATATGCGACCGCTTGGCCTGGAAGTCCACAGAAAAGTACTCCGGGTTGGAAATGATGGAGAATCTCGCCAAACTCGGCGGCAACTACATGTGTTCTGCCCAGCGTGAATCCATCATCTACCAGGCTTCGGTCTTCAACAAGGATGTGGACCGCATGTTCGACGCCGTGGCCCAGACCGTACGCAGTCCCAAGTTCACCGACCAGGAGTTGTTTGAGACGTTGCAGACGGCGGAGTACGAGGTAGGTGAGATCGCTTTGAAGCACGACATGTTTCTTCCAGAAGTCCTCCACGCCGCCGCCTACAACAACAACACATTAGGCTTGCCTTTGTATTGTCCTCCGGAGCGTATTGGCAACATCACCAAGAAGAACATTCTCAACTACCATACCGAGTTCTTCCAGCCCCAGAACGTCATCATGGCAATGGTAGGTGTCTCCCACGAACAGGCTTTGAAATTGACTCAGGAACACTTTGGCGACTGGAAATCTCTCACATCAAAGAGGCCCGATTTGGGCACAGTCAACTACACCGGAGGTGAAATTGCCTTGCCATTCCAGCCACCATTATACGGAAACATGCCAGAATTATACCACATGCAAATCGGATTCGAGACATCTGGCCTTTTGCACGATGACTTATACGCCCTTGCTACACTCCAGAAGCTTCTTGGCGGTGGTTCGTCTTTTTCAGCTGGTGGTCCAGGTAAAGGTATGTTTTCCAGATTATACACTAGAGTATTGAACCAATATGCTTTCGTGGAAAACTGTACCAGTTTCAACCACTCCTACGTCGACTCGGGCTTGTTTGGTGTGACGATATCGTGTTCTCCAAATGCAGCCCACGTCATGTCCCAAATCATTTGCTTCGAGTTGTCCAAGTTGATGGAACCAGACACCTCCAAGGGTGGACTCACAGAAAAGGAAGTCAAGAGGGCAAAGAACCAATTGATTTCGTCATTATTGATGAATATCGAAAGTAAACTCGCCAAATTGGAAGATTTGGGCAGACAAATCCAATGCCAAGGCAAATTGACCACTATCGACGAGATGATTGCCAAAATCGATTCATTAACAATCTCCGATTTAAGAAATGTGGCCGAAAGAGTTTTCACCGGTAAGGTTCAAAACAAGGGTATCAGTTCAGGCAAGCCAAGTGTGGTTATGCAAGGTGATAGAGAGGCATTTGGAGATGTCGAATTCATTCTTCAACACTTCGGTCTAGGCAAATTTGAGGGTGAAAAGTTGACCGAGCCTAGAGATTTCTCCGAACAAGCTCCAACTAAGAGATTTGGATGGTTCTGATGTATATATGTATAATAGAGAATAGAAATATATCCAACTCATTTAATTGCTACATCAATGGTTTAAAAATATCTATTTCCTAGGCTAATATCCTAACCTAGCTCTCAATTCTAAAACTTCCTTCTCCAAACTCAAAACATGGCTCTTCATCTCGAGGTTCTCTCTTTGAGAAGCTTTGAGCACGAGTTCCTTCTCCAGATTCTCGCTATGAAGAATATCGATCGTACTCCTATAGTGGTTGATCTTGTTTTGATAATCGAAGTTCTCGTCATTATATCTCTTGGTAAGTTGCGAGTCCTTTTCGGCTCTAATTTGAACCTCCTTCATGTTTCTTTCTAATGTTTTGATCACCTTATTGGCTTCATAGACGTCGTACTTGGATTCGTCTAATTCTTTAGTCAAATCTCTAACCTTAGTTTCCCAATACTTTAGTTGCTCATTACCATATAGCTTCTCTTCAAGCACGTGAACCTTGGAACTCAATTCCTTGTTGACTCTCTTAAGAGAATCGTTTTCTTCCTTAGTGACCAATATTTCCTTTCTTAATTTCAGGTAATCTTGTGCTTCTGATGTACTTGACATCTTGGACTGATTAAGTTCACTTCTGATATCCGAAGATTCAGCTCTTTGGTTCTCAAGATGCTGTTTCAATACCTTACATTCAAGTTTGCATTGATCCAAATCACCCGCAGTGCTATCAAGTTCAGTATGGAGTTTAAGCACTTGCTCTTCTAACTTTTCCTTTGTCTCGAGCAATTCATCTCTTTGAACTGTAATTTCCTTGATTAAATCCTTTAAAGAAGTTACCTGTTTGGTCAAGGTCGAAATCTTTCTTTCGTTGATCACCTTTTCATTCTCCAACAGTCTGCACTTGTTGCCGAGATCGTTAAGTTTGGTTTCCAATTCATCTTCTTTAAGAATAGACACTTCGTAATCTTTCAGGAGTGCATTTTTTTCACGAACTAAATCTTCAAGATCAAGCTGGAGTCTTTTGTTCTCTTTAACTAAAGTGGTCTCCGTCTCAGTTTTGAAATTAAGCTCCTTGTGCAAAGTCCTGATTTCCTCTTTGTAATTTTCAGCTACTTCCTTATTATCATAATGCTTGCTGTTGTAGGAGCTTCTGTCACTCAAGTCTCTTAATTGCTGTTTCGTCTTTTCCAATTCGAAACTCTTTTCTTGGATCTTTTCTTCCAATATTTCAGACTCCCTTCTCAAGTCTTTGAAAAGAATCTGAGTAGTTCTTGACTCATCCCGGGCCAACTTCAACAGATTTTTAACTTCAATCAACTCTTTTTGGGCAACTTCCTCGTGTCTTTTGGAGATTTTTACTGCAGACTCAGCTAACTCCAACTTTTTGAAGTATTCTTCTGATCTCTTCTTATAAAGGTCTAGGCCGTTAGAAAGATCTGCGCTTCTGCTATGAAGAGTATCGTGTTTGACCCTCAATTGAGCCAATTCATCTTCATAATCGGATACAGAAGAACGGAAAGATTGTCTCTTAGCTTCATACAACTCATCTTCAGATTCTCGCAACAAATGCTTAAGTCTGAGAATTTCACTTTTAGCTGTATTCAACTCTTCTCTAGTAGATTTAAGAGTCTTCGTGATATCTTGGTAAATATGAAGGAATTCTTGATTTGAACCCGAAAACGAAGATGAAATGAAACTATTTCTCTTGAAGCTTTCGCTTCTTGGAAGCCCAGTGAATGAGGGGCCATCTACGTCGGATGCTAAAGCTCTCTCGAATCTTTGCTCCATTTCTGAAATCTTTGCTTGTGACTCCCTAAACTTGGTTTCATAGTCTGTGAAACTATTGAGACCTCTAGTTGATTGGATTTTGTTCAATTTTTTTTGAAGTTCAATAGCGTAAGCTTCAGCCCTCTGTGAATTCTGCTCCTCTTGCACCAACTTTTGCTTGAGTGATTCAATTTCGTTACGGAAAATATCCAGACCATTGTGAACGCTATCACCCATTGCAAAAGACCTTCTAAACAGTGAAGTATCACCCTTATTAGATATCCTTTCCTTAAGAATGGACAACTCTTCAGATAATTTCTTGCTTTCAAATTTTTCCTTCCTCAAGGCAGCACTTTGTTCATTCATCTTAAGCTTGATATTAGCAAAATCTTCCACAAAAGATGGATCAGGAGGGTAATTCTCTTTCTCGATAATCTTGTCTTTTTCAGCATTTTCCAATTCTTTGATCCTATTGTTTAACAAGATGATCTTGTCAGAATATTCTGACTTGGCTTTATTGATGGATTCACATTCCACTTTCAATTTCTCCAACATAGACTTGATAGACCTGTTTTCCTCGTTGGAAGCAGTAAAACTTTTCTGGAGTGCTTCAAACTCCTGGCTCCTTTCAAGTTCAAGCTTTTTGGCATTCTTAAGTTCAGTTTCAAGTTGCTTCACAGTTGCAACTTGATTCTTCAAGGCGTCAATTTCTTGAATCAACAGCGCTGCTTTGTCTTTACTTTGCTTTAATTCTCTAGAACTATGATCGTGGTGGGAATTAGCGTCGCGAAGTTTCATTTCAAGCTCAGTTAATTGACGCTTCAAATCTACATGTTCATCCTCTTGGCGACTGAAATTTGATCTTATCAGTTTGATTTCTCTTTCCTTCAGAGTAATTGTGGAAGAGTGAGATGCAATTGTAGCGGTCAAAGTTTCAATTTCTTTGAGCAAAGATTGGTTTTTGGAGGAAGTTTCTTTATGCAAAGCCAAATCCTTTTCCAATTTCGAATTGAGTTCCTTCAACTTACTGGATTCAGTTTCAACAATTTTTCTGGAATTGTCATGTTCATTCTTCAAAGATTTTATCACGGAATCATGCTCTTCCTTTTCCTTCTTGAATATTTCCATTTTCTGTTTAATCAGAGCAAGCTCTTCAAGAACAGTATCCTTTTGGGTCGTAAGCGTTGCTAATTCCGCTACTTTCTCAAGAAGACTTTTCTTGTTTTGAGATGCTTCATCTTTTAGTATGCTCAATTCATTTTTGTACTTCTTGTTCAAGTCTTCAAGTTCAGCTAACTTAACTTCCAATTCCTGAATCTTGGACTTCGAGGCCTTGTCTTCAGTTTTCAATTTTTCCAAAGTCGAATCTTTGTCCTTGATCATATTTGTAGTTGAGATGATTTCGTCCTCCAATTTTTGAATTTGTTCGCGTAACTTATTGTTATCTGCTTCAAGACCAACCTTTCCCTTTTCAGCATCTTTCAATTTCAAACTAATATTCTTCAAATTTTCGTTCATTTCCTTGGAGTCCAAGACTTTTATCGATTCCTCTAACAATGGCTTGATGTTCACAAACAAGTCCAACCAATGACTGGAAACCAAAGAATCATCCACCTGTTTGATAGTTCTAGCGATCAATTGAGCGGATTGAATTTCTTTGATTTTCTGTTTCATGCTCTTTCTGGCAGTAATACCTCTAATAAGACTTTGCATGTCAGTGAAAATTCCTTTCAAGCTGAGATCTCTCAATTCTTCGAGCTTACCCAAAATTCCATTCTTGAAAAATATTTTAGTAATACCAATCTTGAAACTATCGGAGTCCAAATCAATAAATTTCAATAACAATTCACTGTTGGTCTTCATATTCTTTGTGAATACCAATTTAATATTTATAATTGCATATCTCTGGTAGAAATCGTCAAATGTCATTCTGTTGGGGTAACCTGCACGGGTGATACGTATACCTTCCAAGACACCATTACATCTCAATTGATGAAGTACCAAGGTTTTATCAAACTTATTTGGCTTTTTTTCAAGGTTGGGTAAAATGCATCTCACAAAATGGGGTTCAGTGCTTCCAAGTTGATCCATGAGGTTACCGAGTTGATCTTTATGCTTCTGTGAGGCTGTTTTCAATTTCGCTCCTCTTTTATTGCTAGTCTCAGCTTGTAGATGTTCATCATTTTTTATCAACTCAACAACAAACTCGTTCTGTGAGTCAGGTAACAATTTTAAAACATGCTCATTGACAGGATCAGTATTCTTCTGCAACCAATTGTCAACATTATATTCCACCATTCCCGCATAATGGTGGATGATGAAACCACTCTTCAATTTATTTTCTTGGAATTTAGGTGATTTACCCTTACCCCAATTTAATGCTAATTTTTCCATGAAAGACTTGTCTGAAGATTTTGGAATGACACATTCTTCATCCAAAATCTTGAGAACACCCATAGGGTTTCTAGTTTCAATCAAGTCAATCGTAGGTTGGAGATCCTGGCCGAAATCTATGAACTCCCATTGAATATCTTCTCTTAAATATTCGCTCTGCTCTAATATGAAGGAGTGGTGATTGAAGAACTGCTGGAGCTTTTCATTGGTATAGTTGATGCACAATTGCTCGAAAGAATTAGTTTCAAAGATTTCAAAACCAGCAATATCTAAAACGCCAATGAAATTAAGCAGATCATCGTCAATGGCATCGAAATTGAGCTTTTCGTTGATTTTTGCAATAATGAAGGCAAACACTTTTTCATACAAGTGCTTCGCAAATGCGTCAATGGCGTACTTAACTTCCGCAGGACGCTTGGACTTTTGCACAAACTCGCGCCCTGCCTTGACCTTGGGTCGTATCATGTTGTTTACGAAGTTTTGCTTATCAATTCCAAGGAGTTTGACGATGATATCAATTGGCGAATCGTTGGTGAAATTGGCCTGTTCGGACTTCCACGAGGTAAAGTCCAAGTTACCGAGATGCAAGATCACGGCCAATATGCTGAAAATGTTGTTGATTTCGGAGGTCTCGAAGCCCATGGTGGTGAAGGCGTCGACCAAGATGTGGAACTCCTTGGCGTCGTCGACATGGGGGATATCGATCTTGTTGTTGGAGAGGTAGTTGTAGGAGGCGATATCCTTGGCAAGGCCCAAGGCGGAGAGGTTGTCGGAGCCCTTGATGAACTGGTAGAAGACGTGGTAGTTGCGCTCCTCTTCCGCCTGGCCCACGACACGGGACTTCTCGAGGAGGTAGTAGTCGATGTTGGCGCCGCTGATGGCGCCGCGCGAGGAAAAGAAGATGCGGATGAACTTACCGAAACGCGAGGAGTTGTTGTTCTTGATGGTTTTGGCGTTACCGAAGCTCTCCAAGATGGGGTTCGCCTGCAAGATCTTGGTGTCGATGTTCTGGGACGAGGGCAGCGGCAGGCTGAGCACGGAGGACGGGCGCAGACTGGGGGCGGACGAGTTCGGCGTGATGGACGACAAGTACTGGATGATCTTCTTGGTGTTCTCTGTCTTACCCGCGCCACTCTCACCCGTGACGAGGATGGACTGGTCCTTCTTGTTGGTCAACAAGTTGCGGTAGGTGCCCTCGGCCGTGGCGAAGATGTGGGGCGGCGGCTTGTCGAAGTCGTGGGCGTGGTACTTCTTGAGCATCTTGGTGTCGTAGATGGGCAACGCCTTGTAGGGGTTGATGGCGACGAGGAAGAGGCCCGAATAAGTGTAGATCATGTCGTCGTTGTAGCGCAAGTAGAGGTTGTAGACGACCAGCGGCTCGTTCAAGTGGGTGAGTTCGGCCATGTCTTCACACTTGTTGAACTTGGCGGGGTTGCAGTTCTCCAACTGGTTCTGGGGGACCACGCGGTGGGACTCCTGGTGGCCGTTGACGACGGTGACCTTGCAGGTGCCGTCGGCATTGTAGTCGGTGATGTAGCCCTTGGTGAAGAAATTGGACGAGTCTGGCACCCAGACCCAGTTCTTGGAGTTGAAGCCGTCGTCTTCGGAGGACATGGTGGGTAGGATGGGGTGGGTTGGGGAAAGTTGAGGGCGGTTGAATCTGGTCAAAACATAGACGTGGTCACGTGCAGATCATGTTTACCATTAGACGCGCTCCCAAAAGAGACGGGTAAGGAGGGAGGAGAGGACGGCGGAAAAGGGTAAGAAAGACTGGGAAGGGCAAGGACAACGGATATGGAGGAAGGTGAAGGGTGGAATGGACCAATGGGGTAGGTGGGGGAGTTGCTGCTGGGTGGAGACTTTGGCAAGCATGTCAGGTGATCCGGTGATCCCTGGATCATGGTCTATTGTCTGTAGCTAGTTGGAGTTGTTGGTAGTGCACAGACGGGGTGCAACAACAATTGGGAGGTGCACCGTTGGCTAGTTGCTTAAGGCACTAGTTATCAGGGTCACATGTTATCAGGGTCACATGCTATCAGGGTTATATGTTACCATCAGGGTCGCATGGAGCAAGTTTCAGGGCGGTTTCAGAGTGGCACAAGTCTCTAGAGATACACATGTGAAAGGACAAGGCAATGACACCGAGTGATACAAACTAGTGCAACATTTACCTCGCGTCTGCAGGTAATACACGAACATATGCGCACTCTAATATGACAATATGACAATATGCACATACCAGTTCGGTACTTCAATCTCAATAGGCCAATATTTGTACCAGTTCAGTACACACTATCTCAAGAGGCAATTATTTGCACCGGGCAGGTCAGCATACACACTAGTGCAATATAGACCACTGCACATCCTTATATTGGTCTCCTTGTTCCATTCCACCCGTGTCCCTAGCTGTTGCGGAGTTCATTGGCATTGGGTCCGTTCTCGATCCAGAGTTGGCACTCACCGCACGACCCACATAGACAGTTGCAACACCGCCCGTTTAAACTGGGACATGGAGCGATTGGGCTCCAGGCTCCGCTAAATCAAGGCCATCCACTGCCAAGCGGCCACGGCTTCTGTCCTATTCAGGCGAGACAGACCCCATGGACACTGCTCTATTCCACGCGTTGATCTTATTATACCTCCTCGTTGCATCTTGTATCTCCTCGTTGCATATCCAGGCAAGTTCCCTCTTCAAAGTTGCAACCGTGTAATCAGAGGCTGAACCTGGGGCCTGCACCGAAACTTGCACTCGGCGCCTTTTCTGGGCTTCGCCAAAAGATGATTTGCATCTGTTCTTCGCATGTGGACTGATCAGCACAAGCATGGATTGCGCACAAAGCGTAGCTGAATTAACCAACCGGCAGCAATTCAACACGCTAGAATTCCCCGAGAATTTCAAGCCACCTACATTTATCCTCATAGAGCCAAAGTGGACTCGGTCTTCGACGAACAAGCCCTGCGATAGGTATCGAAGGGTGGAGTGAGCTGAGAATTCTGGCGTATGTTGATATTTCAACTCGGTGAAATTGGGTGGTGGCGAGTGTGGAGGCAGCATGGACTGGCCGGCCGCATGGGCCCACTGCACTACCTAGAGGTTCCCGTTTGTTACGATGTGTCTTTCAAGGAGCGAGTGCTTGTAAAGGTGTCTTTCTGTGTGGTTCATTTGTCTTGACTGCGAATTTTCTTTGATCGGAGTTCAATTAAGTGCATGAATAGTGAGACTAATCTTAATTGTTGAAAAATACGCACCTAATTACATTCTATTCATGCACTCATCAAGAACAATCCAGTGAACTTAGAATGCTCCGATATGATTTGTAGTGTTGGCAATTGCTCCGATCGACAACTTGAAAGTAACTAGCAAGAGATTTAGACGTGTCTATCCATTTAGAAATATTATACTGAAATAGAGCAAATTTAATAGACACTAATTAATTGTGACACCCAAATTCTCGCTAGGCGAATTATTCACTCAAAGTATCTGATCCCCACCAACATGAACCTGTTATTCCTGATGAATATTGGTCAATAAATCTGCCAATATTATCGCAATTATACTTTAATGTCTCTGACGCTGTCAAATTAATTACACTATTTTACCTAGATTATTTTCAATAAATTCTTATTAAATATCTGCATCTGCCCATAGCTCTCCCCTACACTCTGCGCTATCCTCGTATAATACAAAACTGAACTGAATATGCAAAACCTACACGTGCATCACCGGAGACAGCCACGCGGTGGTGTCGGAGTTCGCGCCACTGTTGGTGTTCAAGGGCGAGAACTCGCTCACGCTGCTGTTGGCGGTGGACGTCAACCGGTGGGGCGGTGGGGGCGGGAGGGCGGCATGCTTGGCGATGCCGCTATTAAAGGAGGTGTAATTAGAAGCTTTGCCCTTGGAAATGCGCAGTTTCCGCCGCACGATGCTGGACGTCGCACTCAGGACCGAGGCGAGGCCTCCAGCATGTACGGGGGTACCGCACACCAGGCTGCTGCGTTTGTTGGAAAAGACGGAATATTGCGAGGTAGCGGAGGGCGGCGTGATGGGGTGCACGCCCGAGTCATAGATATTCAAATTGAGGGCAGACGCCGAGTGGAACTGGTGGACCGGCGTGGTGTGGGGCGACCCGGCGCCCAGAGAGCAGGGCGACAGCAGCGTCGACAGCGACGCCAGTCCGCGCGACGCGCCGGAACCGTGGTGGTGGAGCGCGGCGGGCGCCAGAGGGAGCTGGAGGAGCACATCGCTGAGGCGCTCGTGCGTGGGGTCCAACGCCGTGTCTTCGGCCAACTGGGCCTGGATGTCGTAGATGCATGACACGACGTAGGTGTGCCGCGTGTGGAAGTTGTTGACCACCTGGATCACCCCCAACGCCTCGTACTTCTTGCAGAGCACCTCGGTAGCGCGCGAGTACTGGACGATGAGCATGAGGGCTGTCTTACGCACGGTGCGGATGGCGTCGGCGTCGAGGCCCAGGAGGAACGCGCCATGGACTTGGGGCGGCGTATTTTCGTCGTCATCGGAAATGTCGGTGTAGTCGGAGTCGTGGGGCAGGTCTGCCGTCTCCATGGATGGAGCTTGTGGTTGTGGAGCAGCGGCAGCGGCGGCCTTGGGTGGGGCGAGAACCGATGCCATCAACGCGCGCAACGCGTCGGCCGCGTTGGGGATGTTCAACATCAGGCACGCAAGAAGGTTGGCGGTGATGGCGATCAACGACGTGGGCACCGACAAGAAGTACTGGTCGTACAAGGACAACTCGCAGAGAAAGCGGCCCACGGCGGTGACGGCCGACACCAGGTTCTGGCCCGCGCCGCCGGCACCGCCCGGTGCGCGGTTGTACTTACAAGGGGTGGCCAGGGCCCCTAGGTCGGAGTGGGCCACGGCCAACTGGAGGCACTCCTCCAAGTTGGGGTGGCTGAGGGTCCACTCGAGGGTGCTCAAGATGTGCATTTCCATCTGGATGAACATCTCCTCGTCGTAGGCGCTGCGGCACATGATGGTCAACTCCTTGAGGGTGGGCACGCGGGACTTCTTGTCCTCGTACTTGGCGGCGATCCAGAGGGCGGTGCACCCCACCAACTGGTAGTGGCGCTTGAACACTATGCGCTTGGCGCAGTAGCGGTCGATGATGTTCATGCAGAGGAAGAGGGTGTGGGGCTGGAGCTTGAACAGCAGGTGCAACTCGATGAGGAAGTCGAGGAGGAACGGGCGCATGAACCACTGGATCTCGGGCTGGAGGTCGATCATGGCGGGGTTGACTGCCAGGAGCGCCTCGAGCCGTGCCATCGACAACACGTTGTCGGCGGCGTACTCGGACACGAGCTTCTTGTTGGCCTGGGCCTCGAGGAGCTCGAGCATGATGCTGTAGGGCTTGGGGCGCGCGGCGGGAGGGCCGTACTTCTGCGCCAACATGGTTCACGGGTATGGGAGGGCCAGGGGAAGGGAAGGAATGGAGTGTAAACAGACAACGGGTCGAAACAAACAGGCAGACTCAGGTATCAGAGAGAACGGCCGACTGGCGGAGTGCGGACTGAAGGGAGGCTAGCTGGATGGGGACGGAGCAACTAGACAGGCAGCTACGGGACTGGCGGGCTGGCTGGAAGTGTGTCTGGAAGAGGGTCTGGCAGAATGTCTGGCAGACTGGCTCAATGGGGTGGTGACAAGCAGAAATGATGGGGGACGTTCAGAACGGACTGCTCTGGAGTCGGATGCAAGAAGGAGGGACTAGTGGAGATGTGGAGGACGCAGTGCAGGTCAATGGAGGAAAACGAACGGACGACCTGACTTTGGTACGAGTATGCCAACCAAACCAAAACGAAGTGGAGGAGGAGAGCAGGCCAAAATGGTTTTATATGTTCCCGCCGCCGCAGGTGGGCTTTCTTTTTCCACAGGAGTGAATGAGACGGAAACGGTACGCGTCGCATGCAGCCTGTCGCGGTGGGGGAGGAAGTCGCGGTCTTTTTCCGCGGTGGTGGAGCGGCCTGCCTACTGGCTGCCGGTGTGCAGGCCGGGCGAGTTACACGAAGGAAAGACACGGTGGTGGGCCGAGGACGACGCGTGGAAGGGGTGGGTGGGGGTGGGTGGATCGATGGATGAAGATGGTGGATGAAGATGGTGGTACTGTAGCGGCCTCCAGGTCCACGCCGGTGTCAGGTCCACGCCGGTGTCAGGTCCACGGCGGCGGTGGCCGTGTATTGCGTCTTTGGTAGGAGGCGGTGATCGTTTGCATGTCTCTAAGTTGGCGGCGGCGCCTAGCACTGCCCGTGGTGCAGCTGCCACTACGGGGTGCTGCTAACTCCATCACCGCGAGGCTTGCGCCCGTAGCGTGGGCACCCGCCGCCGCAGCCACCGCCGCGGCCTGGCGCCGGGGCGCTAGGCCCACGCACCTTTGTCGTGGTACGGGGCCGATTGTGTGCCTGATCGGTAGCGGCAGCGGGGGATCGCAGGGCTGGATGACACATCTTCCGGGCTTGTCGGGCCTTGTGGGGCCGTTTCAGGTCTTGTGGGGCCTGCCTGGGCCTGCTTGGCCCTGTCTGGCCTTGTCAGGCCTTGTCTGGTCCTGTCTGGCGTGGTGTCTAGTCCATTGACCCACTCCTCAACAATGTGTGGCCCTCCGCCTGGTCCCTTGCACCTGCGGATTTTTTCCGTTTGCGGACGCGAGCCTACTGCCTAGGGCGATGCGATCGGAAGGGCTATTGTTCTGGGGCCACCACTGCAAACGCCAAAGTGGTGCAAACAGATGCATCTGGGCCTGGGACGGCCGCTTTGGGACGTGGGGACCGCTTGAGGGCGAGGACGGGCTCCATTCGCTCGCTGCTACCACAATAGCCATGCTACACGGTCGGTCGTTGAGGTGCCATACTCAAACCACAATGGTGCTAACAACGGCCACAAATAACAGGCGCTGTCTGCCGCTGTATAAGTGTGTGTGTGACACTCCAGAAGTGCCGTTGCACCGCACCACCGCCCCACAAGTGCCAATCTACCTGCACAAACTAATGGACCCGTCGAGCCAATTTCTTTCTCTCTCTCTCTCTCGCCCGCCTGCTGCTTCTAATGCTCATACTGCTCATGCTGCTCATGCTGGTCCCTTGCGGGTCTATTCCCACTCCTTTGGGACTGAGGCGTGGCCCCGGAATTGAGGCGTGTTGCTGGGAGCCTGTGTGCTCTCCAGTCCGGGCATATCGTGGCTCTATCGGTGACGCGAGGACCATCTGTGCATATGGGTATATTATGGCCTGGAGGCACGAGAACAGGGCCAGGGCCGCATGCACAAGGCTTTTGCACGATGGTTTCGGCAGAGGACGTGGTGACAAGACAGCAGGCGGAAGAATGGCCACGGTGCCTCAGCAGTTGCAGCAGCAGCAGCACAGAAGCAGCACAGAAGTACAGAAGTATAGAAGCACAGCAACGGCAGTAGTGGCAGTAGTAGCACCATTCCTGTGCATCTTCGCAGGAGCCTACTACGATGGACCTTGGCCCGTCCGACATCGCACTTCGCACGCATCCTGGCCACGTCCGTCCGGGCCTACTCCTAACCCCTTTCCTTCTTTCTTGCAAGGGGCCGTCCTCCAGTTCCTTCTCCTCCTCCTCCCTAGCACTACCACTACCACTACCACCACGCCGCCCTTCTCTCCTCCACCACCTCCTCCTCCTCCTTCTCCTCCACCTACTCCTTCTCTCCAAAGCGTGCCAAAAGGCTCGTTTCTAGATATTTTACCGGCGTGGCTTTGTGCACCGACACAACAATAGCTGACAGCCAGTTTTTTTCGCAGACATGTCCACAATACTACAGTTGCTGGAGATAACAGATAATGTAGGGCAGGATGTGCGGTGGAGGGGAGAAGAAGGACTGTGGGGGATAATCCCGAAGGGCGGAACTGAAACCCCTACTGCATTGACCGCGTTGGCTGCTCTCCCGAAGTGGCTGCTCTCCCGAAGTGGCTGCATTGCCCAAAGTGAGTGCATTGTCGTCTCGGAGCTCGGGGTCCAAATGTTTTGGGCTCAGGCTCAGTCTCGCTATTTCCACAGCCACCCAGATGTCTGAAACCTCTCTCCACGTCTTGTCTTGTCCAGCCCAATTGTCACACTCAGGCTCAGGCATTCTGGGCTCTGATCGGGGTGTGGTGGAGAGGAGGAGGAGGAGGCGGTCCCGATCCCGTTGCAGTTCTAGTTGCCGGCCCGTAGATGTCTGATAATTTTCGTATTCCTTTTGCACCTCCTCCTCCTCCTCTTCCTCCCCCTTCCACTTTGCGCTCTCGTTCCGCTTCTCCCCCCAGTTTCTGCCCCTTCGCACTAATCCTCCCGATATCCCCCCAGCATCTCCCCGTCCGTGTCCCCCTACCCAGTGGCCCCTAGAAGGGTGCCAATGAGGTATCCCTGGCAATATTCCGTGGTCGCCCTTAAGCCCCACACCACGCCAAAAGCCCGCGCTATCGCTATAAGCCCGCGCTATCGCTACAAGCCCACACTATCGCCATAAGCCCGGTATCCGCCATCGCCTCCCTTGCGCTCGAGGCTCATTTCTCGCTATTGTGGTCGCGATACCGGATTCCTAGGCGTAGGGCTCAGGCGCTGTGTGTTCCCAAGCCCGTCCCAGGCCTGATCCTCTATTGTGCACGCCGACATGGAAGGTATTGTGGCAGCAGATCGGCCACAGGAGACGTGAAACAGTGTGCAGCGTCGGCGACATGGCGGAAGTAGCTCCTCATGTCTGCGACAGCAACCTCGCGGTCCTGGGGATTATGATCATGGTGACGGTTTCGGTAGAGTCGACGTGGGTGATTTGGCCTTTTTGACGGTTTGGCCCTGGTGACGGTTTGGGGGTTTTGGCGTCTCTTGTTCAAAAGACCCCGTCACTATGGGTGGCATGCCAACATTCTACGGCGACGTTGGCAAATGGCAGTTACGGCCGCAAATACCTTTGGGCTCGCAAAGAGCCCAAATTCCAGACATGGGGCCTGGGACTTGGGCCTTTTTCGGCCAGTACATGGGCCCTTTTCGGCCAGTACATGGGCCCTTTTCGGCCAGTACATGGGCCCTTTTCGGCTCGGCCTGGTACGTGGGTCTTTTTCGCGTTCTACAAGAGCACCGTTTTTATCCATTGCGTTTTCTCCATTCCGTTTTTACGCTTGCGTATACACCTTCCGTTTTCACCATCGCGTTTTCACCTTTTGTATTGCCCTTGCACCGCTTCCTCCCCGTATTCCCATAGTTTCCTGGTTTATGCCCTCTGGCTCTACCTTCTACTTCGGCACGTTTGCCCACGGTGCTGGTTTTCCCGGCGTTAGTTTCTGTAGCCCAGTATGATGCAAATTTGCGGACGAGGCTCATGCGCAGGCAATGGAGAAAACACTACGAGGTGGAGTTGATACTCCAACTTGCCTCGAGCATTTGCTCAATAGGGAATATTACACCTGTAGGAGGGCAGTTTCGGGACGGTCTCGCCGTCGTGTCCGACTTGTGTCTTCAACCAAGGCGCCGCAATTGAGAACTGGGAACATAGGGCCTATTCCAAGTGCTCGGTAGATTTGGACCTTTCGCATTTTGCATTGGTTTGGAGATTGGAGAGTGTACCATTACGTGGTCCCGGTTTAGCTTTCGGCACAAGCTTTTGGCTTTTAGGCTTTTAGGTTTCCAGGCCAGTTGCGATTCTGCATTTGCCATTTCCATCTGCAACTACTTCCTCAGTTGCAGCTGGTTTAGAACGGTGTCCATCTATGTCCATGTCTCTCTGCACAATATCAACGCGTTTTGTGGGCCCCAAATGTCGCTATAACCAATAAATCTAGGGCATCTAATTCCATGAATTCACTATGGACTCTCCAATTCTATCCAATTGTACCATTTCTCTCAGTTCTTCAATTCTTCAATTCTTCAATTATTCAATTATTCAATCTCACGACATCTGTATGATTATTCACAGTGTTGGATTATTCTCGGAGAATTGCGCCCATAATGTCCCGCCCATTCCCTCTCTGCTCTCGCTTTGCCTTCTCACTACTTCTAGAACAATGCCCCTTCTGTATCCATCACTTCACCTCTCAATAGCCGTTGCAGGGTAATCTTTCTTCTTCTGGACCGTCTAACTATTTTCTTGTCTAGCGCTCATTGGAACCAAATCACTCGACTGTTGTCCCCGTTAGCTGGATATGACAATAGATGCTTGCATCCACGAGAGTCATTTTGTCTTGTAACCTCTATTGATGAGTTTTCTGTTGTAACCCTATTGATGTGATTTCCCTTGTAACTCTATTGATTAGGGCTTCTGCCTACATTCTGTGTCATTCGTTTGCTTACGTCTATATACTAGAATATGAATGATTGGCCTTGTCTAATAGGCCCCTCTACCTCTTCCTCCCTCCTGGTCATCATTCTTGATGGTCTCGTCAACAGTCAACAATAAGGTGGCAGCCTCGGTGGCCGACTCCAAGGCATTGATCTTGACCAATGCAGGCTCCCAGATGAAATTGTGCATGTTGTTGCTGACAGTCTCCCTCTGGAAATCAATACCGTACCATATTTCTCCCTTGGCATGCGCGCTTCTCAACTTGTTCAAGAGCTCGATTCCGTCCAAGCCGGCATTCTCGCACAATTGGCGGGGAATCACCTCGAGTGCTTTGGCGTATCCATTGATGACCAACTGCTGCTTTCCAGCAACAGTACGGGCGTATTCTCTCAAGTATTTCGACAACTCCATCTCAATTGCACCTCCTCCAGCAACAACTTCGCTGTGGCTCACGGCTCTCTTGACAATCATGATGGCATCGTGTAACGATCTTTCCACCTCTGCTATCACTTGTTCGGCACCTCCTCTCAACACCAACGTACAGGTCTTGGCCTCGGGGCAGCCCTTGAAGAAGTTGTATCTCTGGGAACCGATCTGACTCTCTTCGAAGCTGGCACAGGTACCCAAGTCGTCCTCGGAAATTTCCGAGCATGTGGACAAAATTCTACCGCCAACGGCCTTGATGACTCTGTCCATGTCTTCACTTGCAACTCTACCGGCACAGAAGATGTTTCTGTCGGCAAAGTATTGGGTGGCCAAGTCGCCGATGGGCAATTTGGACAACACTATGTTGGCACCGGTGGCAGCAATGGCATCCAACTTGTTGAAGATGATCTGCCACTCGGCGTCCACCACGGCCTGGTAGTCCTGGACATGCTCCACGCGGACCTCGGCGTTGTCTTTCTCGGCCTTCAACTCCAACTCCACGTTCAAACTGACAATCTTGGGGTCAGTGAAACGCTTAGGCTGCTGCTCGAAACCAGCGTAGGAAAAGGTCTTTTCGAACGCCACTCCGTCGACGAAGAGCGAGTCTTCCATGGCACCTCCGGGCACCTTCTTGATACCGATCATCTTCTCATCCAAGTCGTTTCTGTCCAAGGTCAACACGGCGTTGACAACCATCTGGGTGAAAAACGCGGAGTTCTTGCTGATGAGCTTGGACGACATGGCGGTGGTGGCACAGCGCTCGAGCAAGTGGCGGAATTCGGTGGGGTCGTCCTTCTTGACCAGCACCGCCAACTCCTTGATCTTCGCCACGGCCAACTCGTTGGCCCTTCTCAACCCACGTGTGATGAAATGAGACGACATACCATCCTCAATGAACGTCTTGGACTCCTTCAACAACTCTCCTGCCAAAATGGTCACCGACGTAGTACCGTCACCCACCTCAGCGTCCTGAGACCGCGAAATATCCACCAACATCTTGGCGGCGGGATGCACAATGTCCAACAACTTCAAAATGGTGGCACCGTCGTTGGAAATGGTGGTTTTGCCGTTGGAGCTGACGATCAAGATGTCCGAGCCGAACGGACCAAGAGTGGGCTTCAAAGTGTCCTGGATGGCCAAACACGCGTTGATGTTGTTCAAGATCTGGCTCTTGCCTTGAGAGGCATCGGTTCCCTCTTTCAACACCACAATGGTGGGGGTCTGTGCGGAAAAGGCCATGGCTGTATGAGTAGGGAAATGGATCTATGGTTTTTTGTCGCCAATATAGAAAAGATGAAGGCGGTGCGCGCACGCCCTCATTTTTCAAGAGGTTTTTGAAAAATAGAATCAGTGCTAACATCCAGACTACCATGTTCTTCCGTGCCTACCAAGCGGCTGCCCGTGCGGCCCAGCCCACTGGAACCTCTGTCCTGTTCTCCAGAAACATCTCCGGAAAGGGCCATGTGCATTTGTCCAACAGAAGAGTCATGAGAAGAATCGAAATGGGCCGTGCTCGTCCTGCCATCTTCTACCAGTTCGACACGCTTGTGGAGCTCAGTGACGGCTCGGTCGTCAAGAGACGTTCCCAGGCCCCCAAGGACGAGATCAGAATGATCACTGACCAGAGAAACAGCGAGTTGTGGAACCCCAACCGCTCGGACTTGTACACCACCGACTTGTCCACCGGTAAGGTCAGCAAGTTCAAGCAGAGATTTGCCGCCTTTGAAACGGAAACCGAGACCATACCGAAGGAGACCGCCGAGGGCGAGCCTGCGGCCAAGAAGATGGACGACTTGCTCGAGATGATGGGCCACAACGCCCAGGAAATCAAGGGCGGTGTGTTGTTCGACAAGAAGAAGAACAGACGGAGATAGAGAGAGGCCCTCTTCTCAAGGTCTCTTGTCAGAGAAATTTCAAGTTCAATACTTCTGGCTCACTTTTTCTGGCTTTTTGTGCCTGCTTCATCATCGCCTCCTCACCTTTCCTCCTGTCCCAACATCTACTCCAATCTACTTGGATGCCCTGTACCTATGGTACTGTGTATATAGCTCTATAAACTCCCTAATGTATTTACATGCTTCGTGACTTTTTCCAATTTCTTGTCTGGGTCAAATCGAGATAGCGTAGCCATGACGTCTATCAAAGACCCTCCCAAGAATCTCATTTCTTCTACGGCCCACTGGACCGTGGCCATATCCCCTTCCTTCAACGACTGTTTTGCAATGAGCTCCAAACAGGTTCTTCTTCCTCTGGTTGAAAGAGTCAAGAACCGCTTGAATCGGTCAGGAATACCATACTTGGCGAGATTGAACGCCATATTCTCTTTGTCATTCTGAAAAATCACCGCCTTCCCGTCAAAGGAATTGATCCGAAGGTACATCTTCTTACCAGCCCGTGTGCTGATATCCGTACTCAAGTAATCCACAATTGCGATTGTCAATGCCTCCAATGCAGGGTCGTTATGACCAAGTTTGAGAAATTTTATGTACATGCTGTCGAAGAACTGTTGATGCTCTTGGACAAGTTCGGTCTTGAGAATCTCGCTGAATGTCCTTGAATATGCCAATTTGGATACATTGATGTCGGTATTTCCTACCATGGACACACATTGTGCAAGGTTTCCAACCTGTTGTAACAATGTGTCGATAATATAACCAAATTCTTGGTACAGAATTCCATCCTTGGACTTGAAAATGATACCTAAGATTCGCTCCGCCGCTTGCTCATGATTTTGCGCCATGAATACTTTGAATAATGTGGAGTATACCAGTCGGGTTAATGGAATTTTCAACTTGGGTATCAACTTTTCGAATTCAGTCTTATAGTCGGGAATACAGCCATACACATCAACCAAGATCTGAATAACGTCCTGATCTGTTTCCCGAATATGCTGGGGTATTTTTTCTATGACTCTTAGTGTTGTTTGAGCATCGGGCAGAATCTCTATCAATTTCAGAAGTGCAGGAGTAGACACTTCAGAAGCTGTTATGTGGCGATTCCAGATACCTAACGCAGTCTCAAAAAGACCACACTCGACATTTCTTATAATGTAATCGTGAAGAATTTCCTGAAATTCTTTATCTTCTTTGAGTTGTGGAAAGAACGGGAACTTCTCAGCACGAGAAAGCATCTCATTGGCGAAGAAGATGGACAGAGGGTTCTGGATGTAATAATGCAAGAGGCGGGTGGTGACCAGTGGGTTGGCCAAACTGGGGCCAAACTTATCGAAAAGCTTGAGGATTGTGTACGTGCTGTATGAATGGTAGACATCGGTATCTACTGCCAATGAAACCACCACCTGACGGATGGTTTCCATGCTGATTGTTATGCTATGATCCGAGAATTGAAGAAGATAAGATGCACATGCCATAGGTTGGCCTGAAATGTTGGATAAACGTATCACAATGTCCCCCAAAGTGTTCTGGAACTGGCTGGTGTCCAATTCTTGTTTCCTTGAGGAAATGAAGTCTATGTCGTGACAAATCTGATCGGGAATGAGTTCCTTCTTTTTCATCTCTTGCAAAGTATCCAATACGAGGTCCGTGTCGCCCTTAATTATTAAGGCAATGAGGTCATTGTACACAAGTAATTTGATGGAATCTGATCTGGTGAAGTGGAAGAACAAGAACGCGATCATATCGCGATTGATTCGGGGATATTTCATTAGGTCTTGCATGAAGACCTCTGGAACATGCCGATACACATCGTCACATTGTGATACCGACCTCGAAAACCGGGCCTTGCTGCCTAGAGCATTGTAAGCTCTGGATAATCGATCAAAGGTAGCCACATTGGATTCGTTAAAATCGGTTCTGGAGCCCAAAATTAATGATTCTGGAACAATTTCTGCCTTATCTGAGAAGTGTCGTATAAGCCTGACTTGCCTAGGCCGTACTAGGGTGTAGGCTATTGACCTAATCATAGTGGTCAATTAGTGAAGAATAAAAATTTTATGCAGGAGGTGAAGACTATAGATTTAGACTAGTGAGGATAGGGCAAGGAAGAGAGAATCAAAATAGAATGAATATAACGACGTATATATATACTGTAATTATTTTCTTTTGAGTGTATTAATTTGCTTTCTTTGCCTTATTGGGAGTTTAGAAACTTGTAGGACGAAATAAGGCATTGTAATGGGTGGGTGCAAAATTGTGTCTATATTCTCAATTGAAAATGAATTGCAGGTGAAATATTGGAGGTGAAGATAAAGTGTAATTAAAGAGAAGCGGGAGACTTGTAATTGTTTGTAATTAATCTGGTGTAATTTGGGCTTAGATGAAATGTATTCTGGATTATGTACTTCTTGATTATTGTAACAAAGTTCAAAATTTGTTAAAATTTTGGAAAAACTCAGTAAATCCAATTTGCACTAATCTTGCAAAAATGGAAATAAGTTGGTACCATAATACAAATAGCACCATTTCCTACTAATTGTATATATATACATTTACATATATATACATTATGCTAATTGACTATTTACACTATAGAACAGTCTCCCACTCCGAATCCGTACATCACCTTCTCCACATGCCTACGAACAACTGGCCAGTCTTGTCTACTCTGAACAAACTCGAAAATTTCTTCTTGTCCGAAAATACCGTTGAATTTGGACAAATCACTCACAAGCTTACCGATGGCCTTGGAATCCGTGCCGCTGATCAAGTAAATATTACCCACTTGCTTCAAAGATTGATATAACGGAAGAATCATTCGCTTATTCGATTTGATATGGCCAACAATAAAGTCATAATACAAGTTGAGATCGGAAATCAAGTTTGTGGCCCCAGAGACTGATATAGTTCTCTTCTTTAATATCTTGACGATAATTTGGAAGAATCGCTCTGCGATTTCTTGCTGGAATACGTCTCCAATGGCCTTGTCAGCACTGTCGACCAACAAGTCAATATTGTCCTCCAAGATCTTAACTGCCTTTTGCGCAGCATCTGTAGGACCCAACGAGGGAGGGGTATCTGGAGACGCATTGTAATCAGAGTCCATCAAATACTTTTTGTAAACTTGTTCGATCTCATTCACCAACACTTCAAGACCCACATTAAGGCCGTCAGCAACATACTTATCCACCAACCCTTCAAGCTTCTTTTTATTCTGCAAAGAAGTATTGAAAATGGAGTTTTCATGTTTGAATATGTGTCGATTAAGTAATTCTTCCTTGTAGAAGATTTCCACCATTTGAATAATCAAATCGGCCATATTAATCAATTCGAAAAAAAGACCGATAGGTTCATTGAATGATTCATTATGCGATTCTGTGTATGTGGGTGACCCTGGGTTGTAAGTTTGTAAGTATTGTAAGGCTCTTTCAAATCCTGGTCTGATGTGGTCACTGCCAATAATGTCTAATACATGAGCAAATATGTCTTGCATCGTGGTGAAGATATCATTTCTTAATGCTGAGATTGTGTAGGAATTGAAGTTGTAAAGTCTGAGAAGAGAAGTTCTAGCTTCATTTAGTGTCTCTAACACTAGACTGGGACTTAAGATTTTGTTCAAAGATTTGATGTTCTCTGATAAGATTTGCGCTTTTGCTTGCATTTCAGAAAAGTTGTTACCATCGTCACCTTCTTGGTTGTTGGTAGAAGAGTTTACCGTAAACACTTTCTTGAAACTGGTCAAGAAATCATTTTTAGTTTCCACTTTGACATGCTTGAGAATGTTTTTAGAAGTTTCAAGTTCCCTTTTAGAGATACCCTCATTCCACTCCACGATTCTTTCTTTAGAATTGGACTGAAACGAGACAGATTCTTCCCTCATATAGTCTACCACAAACGACTCATACAGCATATCGAAGAGCTCTTTCACAATCTGTTTGTAGGATTCACCCACGTTCTGACTTGGGTTCAACTCTTCAATAAAATGCACGGTTAACGACTCGTAAATTAGTGGCACCAATGATAAATATGTTCCGTTGGATTTCGAGGCATCAATTAATATCATTAAGAGCTCCTTTACTTGGTTGGAGATCAATTCTTCGCAGACTTTGTACATCATGGGAACGGCTTGAGGAAATATCAAATCAATGACTTGTCCCTGCTGATTAAAAATCTTGGCCAAGCCCTGCACCAAATTCTTCAACTCTTCTTCATTGACTTGGTAAACTCTGTCGTCGTTGCTTACTGAGAGGTTCTGTAACGCCTCTTCGGGGGAGGCTGTCGAATCCTTAAATTCCACCGGCAGGAAGTACCTCGATGGGTCAAACGTTTCAGGGTTGAACAATTCGCTCTGCTCGTTGTCGAAAATGCTCTTTTGTAAGAAAAAGTCGATAAGGGTCTGCTGGTTCTTCAACTCGATCAAGATGTGCACGAAGCGCTTGGTGACCTCGTAGTCCTCGATGTCGAAATGGATTTCCAACTCGCGCAACAAGGCGTTTTCGAAGATCTCCAACAACGAGTTGATCTTTTCCCGGATCAATTCGCCCGAGTCTTCCAGATAGTCTATGCGGTTGTACATCAAGAGATTGTTCAAGATCTTGGCCTGCTCCTCCGGCAACGTGAAGTCTTTGAAGAGCTTCAACTGGTCATACGGCTTATTGTCGAGCAAGTCCACGTAGTAGGGGTACAAGCTCTTGTGGATCTTGATCATCTGGAACTTGGCGAGCTTGGGGACTTTGAACACATGATTGACACACACAAGCGGGTTTCCGAGGCTCTTCAACACCGCAGGTGGAAACCCGTCCTTGAACTCGTCTCCAGGAGCACGCGCGTGTTGCCAGATGCCCATGCCCTTGAGTCTGGAGATCCAGAGCTCCGGATCACTGACGGTTCGGTAGGTGTTCTTGGAGACCTGGCCAAACCGGACCAAGTCCTGAATAGGAAGGAATCCCGCAATGGTTTTGGCCACCAGAAGCGGAATCACTTCGGGATTGTAAACATCGATGTCGTTATTCCATAACACTTGGGCCATGGTGCTGGAGACACGTCTGGAGAAACACCTAAGTAGTAGGCTAAGGTGGTTTACATGTGGCGGTATGCAGGAGCAGAATTGCCCGGTCCTGCACATGCCAAGAGTATCACCAACTCAAGAACCCATGGCTCACTAGAATGCACAGAATGTGGCGGAACAACGTGGTACGAGGCCCCCGACTACGTCTGCACACACGGGGAACGGACCAGCGAGTCTATTTCCCGAAAATCCGGCTCAAATCGGGCGGTTCCGGCCCCAGAATCGCCCAGTTCAATGACAATCCATCACTGCCATCTCAGTCCAAAGAGGGCTCTGGTTTGGCCGGCATTGCGGGCTTCTTCAAGAATTTCATCCAGGCAGAGTCCAGAGCGTTGTCAGAGTCGATAGACCGCAATTTCAGCTCGCTCGAGGATCCTCAAGAACTGGCCGACTTGGATCCTAAGTTGAGCCTTTCACTTTCCAAGATCATGGACAACAACCACAAACTCTTCATCATGTTGACATACAGTCCTCTCCTCATCAGTCCAGATATGTACCTCTCGATCTACGAACAATTAGAGACGCCGCTCGACAACTCGCTGAAATCTCTCCTCATCAAAAGACTTCTTTTTCACCAGCAGTACACTAAATGTTGGCAAATTTGCATGGAGACGTACACCTCCCTAAACGACCTCGAGGATTTCATGGACATTGCATTCCAGTCGTTCGAAGCCAACGACAACTTGTCCTTTGGCCTCCTCGAATTGCTTTTGGCGTCGAACTCAGAACAGGTGAATTCGGGATTTCGAAACCACATCATGGACATATGCGCCTTGAAATACAAAATCAGCAAGGAGTGGATCCAGAACAGTCTTCTGACGTGGGATGAGCTCGTGTCCATCCACAATGTCGAGGATTTGCATGCATACAAAGAGACTTACGAAGTTCAGGACCGCAACTTCCAAGTGCTCTACTTGAAAAGATTGTTCGAGATCTTGAAAGATCTGGAGATCAGTGAACCAGAGTTATCCAGAATAGTCACAGAAAACGGTAATATCATGGAATATTCCGGTTGGCTCGCTGCAATAGGGCCACAATTTAGCCATGGGTACAACTTTCCCTTTCAGTCAACAGCAAGAACTCCCAAACTTGCCACAACTCTAGCACAGGTAGCTGAAAAATTTGGAGATTCGACTCACCTTAATCCGAACGATGTTGTCTATATAATAAGATCGAATCCAGTTTTCCATCCATTCAAGCTATATCAAATTTACGCCAAACATGCGAAGTTGCCCAATAGACACATCATTAATTATCTCATGACCCACATTTTGGAAAATGAATCAGTCGAAGCCATTGAAACCATCACATCAAATCATTTCTCATTGCTAGAAGATTCCGTAATTGCAAATTCAGCAACAAGGATATTTCTCCAAGCACCTCACAACTTCATAGACATTTTCAAAAAAGCCACCACGCTGCCCAAAGAACGAAGGGAAAGATTGGTTCCACTTTTGTTGGAATCAGTTTTAGCATATCCACATTCTGCAACGCAGATTCATACTCTCGTAAGGCAGTTACATCTTTCCTACAATACCAAAGCGGCCAGGATGGTATTACTGAAGGCTTCTTCAGGCACCTGCTTGGAATCAGAACACCATAAGTTATATTCCCTATTAGCATCAGATGATCGATTGAGATCGAAGCAAATTATTCTCGAGATTTTTAGGTCCATGCTCTTGAGATCTAAAGTGTATGACCAGGAATTGATAGGTAACTTGTTTGAAAAACTTCTTAATACCACACTCAAGAAGGAAATAATTCTTACTAGAGCAATGAACCCCAATCAAGAATTGCATCATGATATACAAAAGCTTTTGTTTCTCGCCACTTCCGAGGAAAAGGCCGAATTCCATAACGTTCTCCGGGCGTTCGGTCAAACAATCTCCCTTTTGAATATTCAAAACACTGGAATGGTCATTAATCTGTTACTTTTACGCTTAAACTCTGCTGAGTTCAACTTCGTTACATCGACCTATGGTAAAGACTATATAATGAACAATTTAGTCTTGGAGGTGTTGAGGTTCATTGAACGGTCGGAGAGTGCCACCGCAGGAATATTGAAGATGAGAGATATTTCTGTTTTAATAGATACCCAGAAAGGAGGTATATCTACAGCATCAATAATTCAGTCAAGAATACTCAAACTCATGATCAAGGATGACCCAATCAAGGCGATAAAGCTTCTTGAGGTCTATCAGACCAATAGAACCCACTTGTCGGGAAATTTGACCAACATGATCTTAGGTTTGTTCGCATCAGAGAAAGCAGACATAAACTATAAGGTTGAAATTCTTAAGAGCTTCTTCTTAAAATTGCATGCATTGGGTTACCAATATAAGGTTCCCCAGACAGTCATTTACGAAGTGATAAAGATACTTCGCAAAGAAAAATCTACATTATCGCAAGATTCTAAGACTTGGCTATTAGAGCTACTTCTGAGATTGAAAGACACGAAAAGAGTTGCGGAGATCCAATTGAAGCGCCTGAAGGCGGCGTCCAAGGTTCACACACCATAGTTAAACTATAGCCACTTGTAAATATGTACAATAGTAATCTTTGCACTGCAAAGAACTCCAACTTGAGTAGTGCACTACACAAAACCTATTTAGCTTAGAAGAGTCTTTTCTTTGCCAAAGTACTTCTAACGCGAATTCGTTCAAAATTTATCGAAAACTTCAATATGAACGCAAAGTCATATGGAGTTACTGACCCTATTTCCACAGCAAATCCCACGCCAAAGGAAAATGTTCTCAATGATTCCTTGATTGCAGAACTTAAAAACCGAGGTTCCTTTGAAAGTGAGCAAGCAACTCGTAAAAGAGTGGAGGTACTTTCACTTTTTCAGAAGATGGTACAAGAGTTTGTTTACACAGTGTCTAAAAACAAAAATATGTCTGACGGTATGGCAAGAGATGCTGGTGGAAAAGTCTTTACTTTTGGTTCATACAGACTAGGAGTGTATAGCCCGGGTTCAGATATTGATACATTAGTCGTCGTTCCAAAACACGTTACTCGTGACGATTTCTTCACAGTTTTTGATCAGATTATTCGGAAAAGACCAGAATTAGAAGAAATTGCAGCTGTTCCAGATGCATTTGTTCCGATTATCAAGATCGAATTTAGTGGCATTTCAATCGATTTGATTTTTGCTACTCTAGATGTGTCTAGAATTCCTATTGATATGGCTCTTGATGATAAAAACTTGTTGAAAAACCTTGATGAGAAAGAATTGAGATCTCTTAATGGTACCAGAGTGACTGATGAAATTTTACAACTAGTTCCCAAACCAACAGTCTTTAAACATGCATTACGTTGTATTAAGATGTGGGCTCAGCAAAGAGCTGTTTATGGAAATATCTTTGGATTTCCAGGAGGAGTTGCTTGGGCAATGCTAGTTGCCAGAATTTGCCAATTGTACCCAAACGCAGTGAGTGCAGTTGTAGTTGAAAAGTTTTTTAACATATATACAAAGTGGAATTGGCCTCAGCCTGTCTTGCTAAAACCGATCGAAGACGGTCCTTTGCAAGTAAGAGTTTGGAATCCAAGATTGTATCCACATGACCGCCAACATAGAATGCCTGTTATCACACCAGCTTATCCATCCATGTGTGCAACACACAATATTACTAACTCAACACAAAAAGTAATCTTGGCAGAATTGGAGAGAGGAAGTGAAATTATGGCACAAATAAATGCCGGCAAAAAGACTTGGAGTGATCTCTTTGAGCGGCATGATTTTTTTCATAAACACAAGTTTTATCTTTGTGTGGTTGCTGCTACTATTTCAACTGATGAAGAGCATTTGAAATGGAGTGGTTTTGTGGAAAGTAGGCTACGCCAATTGGTACTCAAACTTGAAGTGACGGAAGGAGTTGACTTGGCCCACCCTTATGTCAAAGATTTCTCAGATAATTATTTGCTTGAAGATGTTAAGCCAGAAGAAATAATCAATGCATATGGAACTCTCTCGGGAGAGGAATTACTTTCAAAGTTAAGAAAGCCAGAGAAGGAAGATAAAGAGAAAAGGCAGATACATCTTACAAAATTATTCATAGGACTAGACATTAATTTATCTAAGACGGATGGGCAATCAGGTATCAAAAAGTTGGACATTCAATATCCATGCTCCGAATTTTACAGTTTGTGCAAAAGCTGGACAACTTTCAATGAATCAATGCACTTAATTCAAATCAAAAATGTGAAGTTGTACGATCTTCCAAATGATGTTTATATTGAGGGAGAAACTAGACCAAAGAAAGTATCGAAGAAGAGAAAAAAGTTAACAACATCTGATCAACTCAAAAGGGTAAAAAGTGAAAATTCTCCTATTGCTAACACTAATACTTAAATATCTCCGTAATTATTGCATATAGGTCATCACTCATTATGAGGTACATTTCATAGAATTGATCAAATAGACGTCCTCAATTGTATTATTAATTTTGGTAGTCTTGTAAAGCTCGTTTTTAGTTTTGACAACCTTCAACTCTTCATATTTAATAGGACTTTTTGCAGGCTGTTCTAGTTGTAACCCCTTGCATAACCACTGCACAAATGGCAACGACTTAGTACTTCTGTTATTGTAAAGATTAGCATATAGGTCCCATTGATGTTTGTTCTGCTCTACTTTCCAGATTTTGGCTAATGATCTCGATAAGATTATTTGATGGTCAGGATTATGAATATTTTTGCAATAAAAAGTTCGAAAAGCTAAAAATGCGTTGAGATTTCCGTAATTTGTTTTGCGGGGTTTCGCATTCAATACACTTTTGGGACAAGCTTTTTTAGTTTTGACTTCATTCATTAAATTAAATTTGAGAAGTAATAGCTTCAAAGCTTCCGAAGGTTGAGGAATGGGCGGAAGGTCACTACTCATAATGCTTTCTTGTTCATTAGGGTATCTTAAATCACTTTTCGAAGGACGAAATATATACTTCAGTATCCGGAAAGATTGCACTTGGAATGATTTCTGTTTAGAAGAACTAGTAGCTTTTAAGGGTTTCCCAGAATGTGGTTTCTTGCTCATTTTTTTTTGGGAGCTTCATACCTACAATCTAGCGCATTTATATAATTGTATTGTGTGTTAGACTTTACTTTAATAAATATCCTGCATGATGATGCCCCACAGTTAACTGTAAATACCCTGTGTGATCATTTGAAATTGATCATAAAGTCTTGTGTAGTAACTTCCAATACTTCTACCGATCAAGTATGATTCAACAAAACTATCCGCTTCCAAGTCAGTCATTTGTAGTTGAAGACGCTGTTTAAGAAGAACACTAGTAGTCTCTCCGTTCTTGAAACAAGGTAAATTCGAGTCTTTCTGCATAAGTTCCACAATGCTAATAATTTGTTCGTTCTCCGCTCTCAATGAATTAAAGCACTTCTTGCATACTTCCACAAATTTTGCATAAGCTGTACCGGAAGTACCACCTAACAATTCCACATATTCTGACGTGAGCTTAAAGGGAGCTGCTTCAAACCCCACACTCCCTGGTGAATTAGAAAGTAAAAACCCAAAATCAATATGAATAATATGACCTTCATTATCAACCATGATGTTTCCATTATGTCTATCTTTAATTTGCAAAACATAGCAAATAATAGAATAAGATGCCAAACTAACGGCGAAATTGTCTTGCGCTTGCTTGTACTTCAAAGAATCCAGTGAACCATAAATTTTTGTGAAATAGTCCTGAAGGGTGAAAATTCTACCTTTAGCATTTTCACCAGATGCAATCGAGTATTCTGTAAGTGACTTTTTAATTGAATGAATTGACATCGCATTTGTAATAGTTTCAACCAAACCAGTACCCGCACTGGTGATCAAAATTTTCATACGCTTTGTCCACGCTCCTGCATTTCTTCTTTTCCAGATATTAGAAATCATGCTGATAAGTTGACAAGCGAATGCTTCTTGAGGTAGGTCATCTCCATTCTTTGCAATGACCGAGCACAAGTCCCAATTAGGCAAATGCCCATAAATACTGGAAGTTTTTATTCTTTGTTTCTTCGTATTCCAGTCCTCTGCTAGTTTAAAATCATTCTCTAGTTTTCGCTGCCCCGCATCTTCCATATTGCCCTGTAGCTCATTAAGCTTTTCATAGTTTATGGAATCGAATTGATCTTGTAGAGAGATCATTGACTCAACAATTCTATTACGAATTGACAAAGATTGCTCAGAAGTTGACTTTCCTGAGCTATCTAATTGTTGCAACATTACAGATGCTATTCTCATTTGGTCAGCCAAAGCTTTTGATGACATGTCAGTCGTGGTTCCTGTGATTATTGGTATGTTCTTTTGTTCATCATCATTCTTCCATAAATCTGGCGAGTCAGTCATCTTTATTTTACTTAAGTCACGATTTGATGTTTTATGGGATAAGATTGGAAAGTCACTCAAGTCGGCTTCTGAGCTCATATTTAAGTCATCGACATTAGTAGAAATTGGAATAAACGGACTATTAAGTTCATCTTTCACCTTAGAAGCGGTTTCAGTCAGTACCTCTCTCCGTTTAGAGTCAAGTGGTGAATGATTCTTCGAGTCAATGATTTCCTGATTATGCTCAGAAAACGGGTTGAAGTCAGTCTCATCACTCAAATATTCAACCAATAATAAAAAGGGAACTCTTTCTGCAGAATTAAGTACACATGCTTCGTTGACGCTCAATTTTAAGATTTTGTGATACTTCTTATTCTTATTGCTGGTGATTGGGAGAAGTTGAGGAATATCAATTTCAGAAGGCAACAAAGTGTCATTAATTATCGAAAGTTCAGCTCTGAGTGCAGATAAACGCGCTTCTTTAGGAACTTGCGATAATCTTAATGAAATATTTTGCAAGCTCATAATAAATTCTGTCTCTTTTTTAGCATAATTAACCTGCAAAATTTTTAATAACTCTTCATATGTTGGTTTCTGAGAATTTTTTGAGTATTGAGATGGATTTCTTCTAATCTTATACTCTCCCTCTGGCTTTTCAGTATTAATTGAAAATTCAGATTCTGTTGGAGAAAGAGGAGGCGTGTGATGAACCTTGGATAAATCAGGAAGTGATCTGGTGTTCAATGAATACGAAGAAATCTCGGAGGATTCGGATTGTAATTTTTTTAGTTGACTTTTAGCAAATGCATTTCTCTTTTTAGATTTAATGTGAGTGTTTATCTTTAAGTTGTCAGCAAGATCCGAATATTTTGCGTGCTGGAATCGAGAACTGTCTTTCAAATCAAGACTCGAAAAATCTCTTGCCAAGGCCGGTTCCAATTCTTCATCGGTTGTATAAATTTCTGAATCATCTGAGACAGTCAGGCTGTTTTTCTTAGATGCAATTCTAGGTACAGAGGACGACCTTTGATGCTTCTCATGACTTAATCTAGCTGCCTGTTGTATAACTTCGTCTTCAGATACTGCACCTGAAGCTTCAACTGATAACCGCTTGTTCTTCATGGTCAAGTTTTTAGTGAGTGATTTTTGGAAGTTGGCCAACTTAAAAACAAATGACTTTTGTTGCTTAGCCTGAGATTTAATTATAGGGGAAATATATGAGTTTAATCCAGGCAAAGTAGTTGATAATGCAATTGCGCTGCACATGACTAGTGCTGGTTGAAGGTTTTCTCTGAACTCCTGGGTCCTTGAGTGTGAAACTTCAGCATTGAACAAGATATTTTGAAGCTTGTTGATAAATAAACGGACAGTTTGGAATGATGTAGATTCTGGATCATTTCTTAACTCGAAAACGTAAGCTTGTAAGTTCCAGAATACGACCAACGAAAAGTGTGGATATTTCGAGCAATAGTCAAGTAAGAAATCTTCTAAAGCCATGGAATTAGTATCAAATGAGATCAACAATTGCACAAACTGGGGGATGAAGAATTCTAACTCATCATAACTGTAGGAGTATAATCGTTTGACTAAGGCATGATGAACACCAATCGAGTCACAATTCTTCCTCAAGAGATCAATGCACTTATATGCATTGAAATCATTCGATCTGATATCTTCCAATAGTAACAGATATTCTATATGAGACATCTTTTCTCTACTTATTCATATCAAGTAATTTAATCGTGTTGTTTGTGCTTCGATTCATGTTTGGGCAATTAATCGACAGGGTATTCACCTGTGGAGACTATATGCAGGACACGCAAAATTGAATACAACATTACTTTCCGAGGATTCAAAACGGATTGCATATTAATAGAATTTATTAGAAAGTATAGATTATGGGTAAAAAAATAAGTAATATTAGTCGGTCTGTCCTTGTTTCTTGAAACCTGGCATGTCAAAATTATCGTGCAATTTTTGGCCTGGCAAAATGGGGAAGACATTGAGAACAGAGTTAGTTAAAGTCTCAGAACTCTCATTTAAGTCAAAGTCTTTGTATATGACATATTCCAAATCTTTGATGTCCTCTTCCAGATCTTTAGCCGCTCTGAACAAGCGTGGGTGAAATTCTACTCCCAATTCAGCTCTCTTCTTCGCTTGAATTCTTTGTTCATTTTCCACTTTGAATTTTTCTTCAGTTGCCAAGTCATGATCTCTCTTGCTCAAACCCTTAAGTGTAGGCTCCCATAACCGTCGAGACTCATATTCCCATTGTTCATTAATTGGTCTGACCTTTGGCTTAATGTTGGTAGCAAGTGATGTATCAAACAACACCTTCTTTTCACCAGTTGTCGCATTCTTAATGTCTATGATCTCATTCCATTTACCTGAAATGTTGTATAGGACTTCGGATGTTTTCGAGTTCTTAATAACACCCTCAATTGCATCATAAGTTCCGCTGATAAAACCTTTAGTCTTAAAGTCGATGTCTGCCTCAAATCCAGTTTTTGGGCACTTCACGTACATGTGATCACCAAGTTCGGTCTTTAATTTTCCAAAAAGGATACCTCTGCAGTAGACATTTGGCTGGTTCATGATATAAACCTCATCGCCTCTTTCACCTAAAGTAACATGACCCCATCCCTCCATAATAGCAGCCGAAGAATTCCCTAAAAACTTAGACTTAGGAATAACCACACCATCTACTCTGATTTTCAGTTCTGGGACCAAATAGAAGTAGGATGACTTAGGTGGGTGATGTGAAACTTGCTCAGAGACATAATAGGCACTATTCTCACCAGGAAGATTATCCCAGTAACAAGCAAAAATTTCTCCCAAAACAGGATTTAACGGTTTCTTAACAGCCTTTGGAGCAATATGGAAACTGGCAAGGTACCATTTGAGCATGAGTACAAATCTTTCTAAATCGTCATCTGTCTTGTTGGCCTCTAATAAAATACTAGGTATTTGGAAAAAATTCGTGATTCTCTCCAACATTGACTTTTTCTCCAAGATGAAAGTAGGAAGTGTTATCTTTGATAAATCACACCCGGGTCTCAATTGAGCAATGATACCCATTAAAATAGACTGCCCTTCATTGTCTAACTCATCAATGTCATCCGTGTCATTGACCGTTTCATCAGGATTGACCTTATTTTTAGAGGTAGTGGATGACACGTCGTCATGTGAGCTTAAAATCTTGAGTTTGTCGAACTTTGAAGTCAATCCCATGGTGGATACAACACCTTAAGCAAAGGTATTCCTTAACTTATAAACAGTCATAATCTACAGTGAGATTGGTAAACGAACGACCATTGCTCTCAGAAGCGGTAGTTCCGAGGTAACAAAGCCACGACTCTCATAACCATACAGGGTGAAACTTGAACGGAACAAAATTGTATCAAGTTGCAAAAGTTCAAACATGCTTAATATTGTGGCTTACCGTCACACGTTCTATAAAATCAAGTATTAGCATATTGTTTGTCCTAAAATATTGAACCAAAAGACTGAATATGACAAACCTGCTCGAAAAATTGAAGTGTACAGAATCGAAGTTCATGATTAGTCTTGACAAGGAGAAGTCATGCCCAAATGTTGATTGGGAGGGGTTAAGACTACAAATTGAAGTCAATTTCAAGAATTTAGAACAAAATCTATTTGACAAGGATATTACAGAAGAAGGCGAGCTAGAAACCTTACAACAAATACTTTCGCTAGCAACTCTTTTTAAGTATGTGTGCGAAGAAAGATTGCACCAGATTCAAGCTTGTAAAGTTTCCAGAGAAGATTTCAACATCAAAATCAAAAATCCTAAAGGAAATCGATTCTCAGAGGCGCAAGTTCAAGTTATGACGGAGTGGTATAACTTCAACATTGAACATCCATACTTGAGTGCTAATTCTATGGAAGACTTGCACAGAAGAACAGGGTTAACGAGAGTACAAGTCAGAGATTGGTACGTATGACAGGAAATAACTAGATTACGTTACGAAACTAACAAAAATCAGGATGTCTTATAAGAGACGAAAGCAAAAGTCAAAGTTCATTTCCAAGGAACTTCAAACCTTTCTCACTATGAATTGATTTGCGAATCTTAACACCAGTAGATCCACAAGCGGTGGTAGAAGGGTTTGGCGCGGTATGCGGCGTTGGCCTCCTCGATCTCCTTGCGGATGATCTCCATATCGGTCTCTCTGCGTCCGGAGTCCAAGTCGATTTCGGCCAATGGCACGTATAATCTCCAGTTTCTGGTCCACAACTTGTGGGCCACGTAAAAAACGAGAATCACCACCGATCCCAAGTAGTTCTGGAAGAAGGCCTTGGCGTTTGCCCCCAGGCCGATGGGAAATAATGCCACCCAGAACTGCACACCCAACACCACTATTAAGAGCACCATGGAGTAAAGAGAGCCCCAAATGCCGGTGGCTGCTGTGAACACCAATTCGTCGGTGGAACGGTTGTGGAGACGGAGGGCCATGCGGAACCGCACGTGGCACAATCCGATGTTGAACCACAGGAAGATGGTGGCCAATCCCGAGACCGAGAGCAACCAGGCAAACACCTCGTCCTGGCGCTTGTAGGCGGAAAGGAAGCACAAGAGGCCAAAAATGGCGGAGCACAGGATGCCCACCAAGGGCCGGCCCTTGCGATCCACATAGCCAAAGAAACGGGGGGCCAAGCCCTGCATTCCCAAGCTCTGGACGGTACGAGAACAGCCGTAGACGGCGGAGTTGCCCACCGAAAGGACGGCGATCAAGATGACAGCGTTGAAGATCGAGGGCAACGCCTTGATGCCACCGTTCTTGATCGCAATGACGAAGGGGGAAGCTGAGGTGCCACCACCGCCCAAGAGGTCTGACGAAGTGTAGGGCACGAGCAACCCGATGAAGGTGAGCGACAAGAAGTAGAAGAGGAAGATTCTCCAGAACACCTGGCGAATGGCCTTGGGCAACACCAAGCGGGGGTTGGCCACCTCTGCCGAGGCCAAACCCACCATTTCACTGCCGGCAAGCGAGTAGGATGCGGTGACAAAGGTGGTGGCCACGCCCTTGAACCCATGGGCAAAAGGGCCGGTTTCATGCCAGACCTTGGCGCCAATGAAGGTGTGGGTGGGGCCTCCACCACACACCAACACCACACCAAGAATAATGAAGCCGGTGATGGCCATGACCTTGAAGATGGTGAGGTAGAACTCGGCCTCGCCGTAGCCTCGCACATCAAAAAGATTGATCACCACGATGAACACATAGAAGATGGCCACCCACGCCACGGGGTTGATGTCGCTGTTCCAGTACGTGATGCACATGGCGGCGGCCACGAGCTCCAAAGGGAGCACAATCAACCACATGAGGGCGTAGTTCCAGCCCACGGCAAAACCCCACGACAGGTCGACGAACCGAGTAGCATAGGTGGAGAAGGCACCGTTGACGGGAAACGCCACACAGAGCTCACCGAGCGACTGGATGGTGCAGAAGACCATGGTTCCCACCAAGCCCCAGGCGATCAAGAGGGCGGCCGGCCCTCCTGTTCTCAAGGCACCGCCGGATCCGATCAAGAGACCGGTGCCAACACTGCCGCCCAAGGCGATCATCTGGATGTGCTTGTTTTCCAACTTGCGGTGCAACTCGCCCGGGGCCCTCGAGGGCTGGGGCCAGAGGTCCTGTTGTTCGTAGTCGGTGTCATTTTTGGGGGACTCTGGCGGAGCAGACTCTGCTGGGCGGAACGAGTCCTTGAACCGAGTCCAGCGGCTCGAGGCGATGGTGTCTTCGTAGCTGACTGTCTCCTCCTCGTACTTTTCGGGATGCTGTTTCATTGGGACGGAGGGAGAGTGGTCCAAAGCCTTGTGAGTGTGGTAGAAGGGGATGAAGAGAGGTCTAAGATGGAGGTTAGAAAAGGCCGACGCTGTGAAAAAATGCCCAGATGTGTAGAGAGAATATGACACATTTTGGGGCCACGGCGTTTTGTGTCGGGAGTCCAAGAACTAGGGCAAGTGGAGCAGCGGGGAATAGATAACACGCCATAGGAACAGAGTGCCTGGACTACACTATTAAGGGTCCAACTGTTCCTGGAGAGGGAAAGACGCTAGGTCCAGCGATGCATTTGGGACTGACATTGCCGATGGAGTCACCGAGACCTGATCTGCAGTGGGCCGTGGTTCACCGGATCCTCGCTAGTGCCTGCCCAAAATACTTGCGGTGCTAAGTGCACTCGGTGAGGGGGAGCGCAGTGCCAGGAAGAACGCACTGGAGGAGGAATGGGAAGGGCCGCCAGAAGAGGCTGCTCTTATCGCGGTTGCGGCCAGAGCCCCGTTTTGCAGCTACTGATAAGATCGGGTAAAGTGTCAATCGTCCTGGATTGGGGCGAACGGCTCAGGCTGTGGAGGTACTGACGAATACTGCCAAATAGCGGTCGGCACACGCACAAATCCCGCTAAAACCCGGTTAATCAAGGAAGTGAGCCGCACGGGCTGGTTGGGACACAGCTGCAGTGCCACCTAAGACTGGAGGGATGGATATGTGTTATACGTAGAGATAGAGTAGACAGCTGTCAAAAGGAGGGGAGCATGCACAGGAGGCGCTGCACGTTAGTGCTGCACGTTTGACGTGATGCATACGCTCCTGCAAGTGCCACTATATTGAAGTACGGGTTTTGGCCCAGATAAAGGCAATTTAGGCATACGAAATAGATAAGGTAATAATAGATAAAGCGGATGTCCAGGGAGATAGTAACGAGCAAGTGCTGCGAGGATATAGTAGCAAGAGGAAGGCGCTGCACTATAAATGCACTGCAATCGGTCTTGAAAAAACACAGGGAATATAAATTGAAGAAAGCGGCCTCAAAGAGAGACAGGGAGCATAAAGTGAGCAAAGCAGCCTCAAAGAGTATACATAAAGTGAGGAAAGCGGTCTCGGAGAAGATCGACAGGGAGCATCAAGTTAGGAGAGCAGCCTCGGAGAAGATCGACAGGGATCATTTAGTAAGCAAGCCAGAAACGGTACCTCGAAGAGACATGCTCTTATGAGGTAGGGGAGGTGATTCTAGATGTTCTATTAGTGCTAGGAGTAAAATATGACCTTTCTTCACTACTTTTTGGCTTTAGTTTTTGCCAGAAATTATATCCAAAAGTTGTCTCTAACTTTCATCCTTGCAGGGTTCCTTCTTAATGATTTCCAGCAATTAGGGATTACTTTCAGGATTTATTTCTACTTTAATCTAGTTGTACTCCCTCCGGATTACTCGCAGTTGCATTACGCCCGTGCTTTTCCAGTAACTAATGGCATCAACTCTCTCCTTAATATACTACTCTGGTATCCCCTCCCCTCCCTTCTCTGTACCCCCCTAATTCAATAGGCGATCGCATCCCGTCGTAAATTCCAGACCATATTCCTCGGCCTTTGTCCTGCAGATCTAGATTTGCACAGACCACTGTTCTTTGGTCGTAAATGTTTTAAACAAAACGTGACTAACGAGCGGTATGTTGCACATGGAGGCAGAGGCTTCTGTTTCTTGAGCCGCCGTTGACCACCGAATTAAACTATTTGACACATGGAAAACCCGTCAACTGTGCGTCACTTCCACGGCCACTTTGGGAGAAGATCCTCCAATCCCCTACTGTGGAGAATACCCACGACTGCGCCCTCCTCGAAGTTAACCTAAGCGCACTCTCGCTCCCGAAACTTCCCGACATCCTGGCTCGATTTCACCACGGTCGCTTCTGGCGGTATATTCTCGTAGTTCTTGGACTAGACCCCAACCTGCTCAGTCAGCACGGCCTTTGCGGTAACGGGAGAACGGCACTGGGTCTTCTTTGGCCCCTGCTGCTGCATGCTCCTCAAACACGTGATGCGTGATAGAGCCGTTGTTCGGTTTAGGCTCTGGTTCTGGACACCTCTGTTGCCCCTCCTTCTCTCTCTAGTACCCTCACATCTGGACATTGCCAGACGACTACATACTTCACCGATTCTAGCATGTCGTACCCGAAAATGGAGGACGACGATTGCGAGAGGCAGCTCTTTGCCGAAAATGCCCCCTTCAACTTCACTCCCGGCGCTTACATGATCGACCCCCAGGCCCAGTTTGCCATGCAGTTCCCAGACCAGAACCAGAACCACAACCAGAACCAGAACGCATATGATATATTGGGCGGCCAGCACATTCCCGACAGCTTGTCTGACCACTCCAGTCCTTCCCAAAACTTCATGTTCCAGCCTTCGCCAGGAAGCTCTTCCACCACCACCGTCGTGGAAAACGAGCCGGCCAAGGCCACCACGCCCACTGCACCTGCTCCCAGGACCGCCAAGGCGTCGACCAAGACCAAGAAGCAGCTATTGGACGAGCAGGATGCGGCGTTGATCTCCAGAGACGACTCTGAGCTCAATGAGGAAGAGCTCCAGCTCAAGAGAAAGGCCCAGAACAGGGCGGCCCAGCGGGCGTTCCGGGAAAGAAAGGAGTCCAAGATGAAAGAGCTCGAGACCCGGTTGAAGGAAAGCGACGAGGAGCGCCAGAAGCTCTTGGAAAAGCTTGAGGTCATCACCAAGCAGAACATGTACATTTCCACCGAGAACGAGATCTTGCGTGCCAAGGGTAGCAACGTACAGGAAGTGGTGGTGGAAGGCCACAAGTACAACTTCCCTGACTGCCAGGACGAGTTCATAAGCGGCTTGACCAGTGGTCACATGGTCCAGCCTCAATTTGTGAACAAAGTGTACGATGCTCCCGACAAACCCGGCAGACAAATCCTTGCGGTGGGTGCTGTGTGGGACTATCTTATTGTCAAGGCCACAGAATTCAACTTGGATCTCCAAACTTCTGACATCAACAAGGTGATGGCCAAGTTGAAGGGCCACGAAAACTGCCACGGCTACGGCCCGGCCTATACGCTCGAGTTGGTCAACCAGGTCATTTCAGAAACCTTCAACATTCCCGTTGTCTAGGTGGGAAGGGAGGAGGCGAGACAGAGTCTTTTCTTGCTCCAGACTGTATTATAATTTTGTAAGCATACCATTTCATGGCTGCTATTGAATAGCTGAGAAAAACAGTAACGAAGGGGCGTTGGTCCTGGGAACGAGTTCGACGGGCTAGGTGCATGGTCGGTTTGGAGGTCATAGCAATTACTCTGTGAATTTCTTGTAGCACAATCACATTCATCTTGAACTGAAAGTCTGGTAGAGTTGGAATCAGAACTTGGCTGGCTAGAAAGCCTTTATACCGCTAAACCTATTCTGAATATGTGTCTTTTTTTATATGTGTCACGACTTGTGTGAAGTTCTTGGTAGGTTTATTTTCACACAAAGCAGCTTTACGAATTTTCATAAATTTGTAGTATTTTCAATAAAATTAGATTGAATGTCCAGCTGAAGGTTGCCAGAAATGAATGAACTTCGGCAGTCTCGTACTGACACATAATTATAAATTCATTACACCTTTCAGAAGCGTTTCTAAAACCAAGAACTCATTGTAAATCTTGTTTGAATTCCTTAAGATTTCATTGTACTAGAATAATAGGTAGAAACTGTAATGAATAATCACGACAAGCAAAAATATATCATAGCACTAGTTCGTTACATTTGAAAAAAGCTCCAATTGAGATAGTACGCATTTAATCAGAGCACAGGAGAAGTTGGCCCTAAATCTTCTGGCAAGAGCAATAATGCAATTATTCACGGGCCCTCATTTTCTAGAACAGATCATATATAGTGCAATTCAACCTTTGAGAATTCGGAAATAAGAAAGAAATTTAAAGTACTACTTTTAATAATACTTTCTTCGTTTGTTCCTTCGTAAACCTATAGTTTACTTGACATTCCCATATATATTTCAGATTATTTATAAACTCAGAATTTTTCTGAATAGACTGTAGATCAATTCTTCGTTTTTGGGTATCCAAAAAAACTCAAGATAACTGCGGTTGAAAAATCTTAAAATCACAGAAATGTTGAACATAAAAGTCAATTGGTGACGAGCAACTTCTGAACTGTATCACCTCCACCCATTGACCTCTATTTCCATGCTATTGTACATATTCTCTCTTCTTCTTCAACCTTTCTCCAGAGTAGTGCGAAGAACATTCTAGAAAAATCTCAATTTATTCATCTCCTTATAAACCTACACTCTACCGTATCTACTTCTACAAACATGTCTGCCGAAGAGTTCAAAGCAGAAGGAAACAAGTACTTCGCTGCCAAGGAGTTTGAGAAAGCCGTGGAGCTGTTCACCAAGGCCATCGAGGCTTCTCCCCAGCCAAATCACGTCCTTTTCTCTAACCGTTCGGGTGCTTATGCTTCCTTGAAGGACTACACCAAGGCTTTGGAAGACGCCAAGACCTGTGTCGAGACCAATCCTACATGGGCCAAGGGTTTCAACCGTTTGGCTGCTGCCCACTACGGTTTGGGTGACTACGAGCTGGCCGAAACTGAATACAAGCGTGCTCTTGGATTGGAGCCTGCCAATGCCATGGCTAGAGAGGGTTTGACCAGAGTTCAAGAGGCAATCGCTTCCTCCAACATGCCGGACATGGGCTTCGCCAAAATGTTCTCTGACCCTAACTTGATTTCCAAGTTGCAGGCCAACCCCAAGACTGCGGAGTTGATGAAGGACCCCGAATTGGTGCAGAAGGTGATCAACTTGCAAACCAACCCTCAGCAGAACGCTGGAATGCTCATGGCCGACCCCAGATTGATGACGGTTATGGCTGCTATCATGGGAATTGATTTGGATGGTCCAATGGGCGGAGCCGAGCCAACTCCTGCCCAGGAGAAACCAGAGAGCACTCCAAAGGCTGCTCCAAAGGCCGCTCCAAAGGAGGAGAAGAAGCCCGAACCCAAGGAGGAGCCCAAGGATGTGGAAATGGAGGAAGTGGACACCGCTAAAAAACAAGCTGACGAGGCCAAGGCCGAAGGTAACGCTTTGTACAAGCAAAGAAAGTTCGACGAGGCCATTGCTGCCTACAATAAGGCCTGGGACTTGAACCAAGACATCACCTACTTGAACAACCGTTCTGCGGCTGAGTTTGAGAAGGGAGACTACGATGCTGCCATTGCTACTTGTGAGAAGGCTATCGAGACCGGTAGAGACTTGAGAGCCGACTACAAGTTGATTGCCAAGGCCTTTGCCAGATTGGGTAACACCTACTTGAAGAAGGACGACTTGGAAAATGCAGTTAAGAACTTTGACAAGTCCTTGACAGAGCACAGAACTCCAGATGTTCTTAACAAGTTGAGATCCACCCAAAGAGAGATCAAGCTCAGAGAAGCCGCTAACTACATCAACCCCGAGAAGGCCGAGGAAGCCAGATTGGAAGGTAAGGAATACTTCACAAAGGGAGACTGGCCAAACGCTGTCAAGGCATACTCTGAAATGATCAAGAGAGCCCCAGAGGACGCCAGAGGTTACTCCAACAGAGCCGCTGTGTTGGCCAAGTTGTTGTCCTTCCCAGATGCTGTTCGTGACTGTGACCTTGCCATCGAGAAGGACCCAAGCTTCATCAGAGCTTACATCAGAAAGGCCAACGCTCAATTGGCTATGAAGGAGTACACTCACGTCATGGACACCTTGAAGGAAGCCCGTGAAAAGGACTTGGAGTTATGCGAAGGTAAGAACGTGGCTGAAATTGACCAATTGAATTACAAGGCCATGTCGTCTCGTTTCCAAGCTTTCGAGGGTGAAACTCCAGAGCAAACCATGGAAAGAGTTTCTAGAGACCCAGAAATCGTTTCTATCTTGCAAGACCCTGTCATGCAAGGAATCTTGGGCCAAGCTAGAGAAAACCCCGCCGCTTTACAAGATCACATGAAGAACCCTCAAGTCAGCGCCAAGATCAATTTGTTGATTGCTGCAGGTGTTATTCGTACCAGATAAGGGGAATAATGAATTACGTATGTATATATAATTAATCACCCGAAAAAGTAATCCTAGCCATGTAGGACACGAAAGTTTTATTCTGAATTATCCGGAATTTTGGTTAAAGATATGAACATAAGTATCTGAGACTTGCAAGTTTGTCAGTTAACACAAATTGAATTGTTCCATTCAATATTGGAATGGGATAGTTGAGCTACCAGGTGTTCGACATTAATTTTGAAAGTAATACACAAATACAATTTTGACACTTACAAACAATATATTGTTGCATTAATTTGGGACATTGACAATAAATGTCATATATTTGTTCTATTGTATTTGTAACGTCGATCTACTAGCTCCTAAAATGCCATATAATACCAAGTTAACACCAAGTTCTATAATATCAGTTCTATAAAGCTCAAACGTGAAATCAACTGCTCCTTCACAGTTAGACCACGCAGTTCCAAAAAGCAAGAAATTTTCAGATAAAGAAATTATGAATAATCTATCATTCATTAATCATAAGAAATCGTTTCAGAAAGAGGACGAGAACAGGTCCTACTATTGACTCCGATTTTGTAGCTGTCTCCATTCTGGAAATCTATTTGAGTTGGGTAGCCGAAAAGTCTCAACAATTTGCATCTACTCAGTTCACCTCATACCTACCAACTTGAATCATTCCTCTCCGCCTCGATAAGACTTGTACATGTTGGTAATAATATTCAACTGGGAGTCCAACGTTGAGTTTAGTCCACTCATGTAGTCAGTCCAGAGTTGACCTTCCGAAGAATCCGCAGAATTTGTCCTAGCTCCTGCCTGAGGCTGTTGTTGAAGCTGTTGAAGAGGTTGCAGACTCTTTCGGGATTGGGCTCTAACAGGCTTTGACTGAGGCTGACTTTGGCCCTGAAATTTGGGCATATTCCGAATAGGCGGCGGAGTCGCATGTTGGTGGTGAGAATGAAGTACCGGAACATTGCTAGGAACTTGGAAGTTCATGGTTCCTTGTGTAGGCACTAGCGGACTGGGTGCAAATTGAGGTTGGGGGATATGTGAATTGTGGTGAGGTGGAAGATTATCCACGAGAGGACGATTATCGGTGTTTCTGGCGCCAGGGAAAGTCAGAGGACCGAGATATGGATGACCATGCTGAATTTTTTGAACCAATTGGCCAGGGGGAGTTGCGTAGGTATTTGGTGAAGCTTGTGAAGCTTGAATTTCTTCGCCAATGGAATGGGTCGGGTACATGGCCGGAGGCAACCCTGGGACAACGACGGGCCAACCATCCATAGTGGGTGGGGGAGGTGGCTTGATTTGTTCTCTTGGAGTCAAGTTTAAATAATGCATGGATTCATTCCCGTGAGTATAACCAGGAGACAGATGTGCCGTATCTCCCGGAGACGATTTGATGTCTGTATTTGAAGAAACGGAATGCAGACCTCCCAGAGAAGGAAACACTTTTCGAAAGCTGCTCCAGCTGGCTCCTGGAACTATTGGTGGCAATGGAGTTTGCACCACAGGATTCAGTGTGGAGGGAGCGTGGGACTCTATGTTGGGGGTGAATAAATGGAAATCGTACTCATTTGTCTTTTCGTTGGCAGGATTGAATTTTTGAATGACATAGGGAATGGAGTTGTTGGCCTTGTCGAAAATATTGGGCAACAATCGGAAGCATTCGCTATGGGGATCAAAGTTGTACTCCTTGCACAAATCCAAGCCCGTGTCGTCCTTGATGACCTTGAGCAAGGGCCCAAGCATAATTTTGCACATGATGTCGCACATGGACTGCTTTTGGTGGTTCAAGGTGCTGGGGTCTTCGGAGAAGTATTTCTTGAAGTTGTAGTCCACCGATTTTTCCAAGGACGCCTTGTCGCTGCTTTTCGGCGGCAGCTTGGACCGTGGAGCAGACGACGTTGCCTCTGGCGTCTTGGCTAGATATGCATTTGTCCGGGAGCTTTCCACACGAATAACCTTAAAATACACCTCGATGAGGAGCCTAGTGTCAGGGATGGAGTTCACAGGATCCTTTATGCAGAAAGAGTAAAGCACCATGAATATGGTGAGGATTCCGTGGTTGACCATATTGTAGGTGGTGGTGGGAAGCTTGACGAGATCGACCTTGAGGGCAATATGGAGCACGGTCCGTGAGCACTCCAAGCAGATGTTGTAGTAGTGGTCCTTGAGGGCCTGCTCTTCGGGGGAGAGCTCGAGGTAGCGGGTCTCGAAGGGTAGGAAATTAATGTTGAGCATAAGGAGAAAGTAGTTGATCTGGACAAAGAGGAAGTTGTCCACGCCAGAGTCGGCGTAGAAGGAAACGTCGAGGTCGGAGTGCTTGTTGAAGAGGAACTCCGGGTCGTTGTAGCAGTAAGGCTTGAACCAGGAGGTGATGGAGTCGAACAACTTGTTCATGTCCCGGTTGAGCTCGGCAATAGTCTCGAATGTTGCAGCCAGAGGAGCTGACTCGGTGTAGAGCTTGATGTAGGCCTTATTGCGGAGACGGGTCATCAAGAGGAGATGGTAGGCGGCCTCGATATGGTGGTGCTGGGTGGGACGCTGGCCCTGGCTCTCGCCAGGCCCAGAATCCGGGCCATTTGCATTGTGAATGTTGTTGGCATTGCTATTGATGTTATTGGCTCTGTTGGCAGACGGGTCACCAAAGAGGGCCCAGGCGTCCTTGCCTCTCAAGGACGAGACATCAAACTCGAATACCGTAGGCGGCTTGGCGAGCCTGAAGCACACGTCCATGTCGAAGAACTGGGCAAACCACCAGAGCCGCTTACGTATCATCACCTCTTCAGGCGGCAACCCGGTGTAGGCAGCCTTCCGATGTAAGCCGATTTCCTGGGAATATTTGACCAAGAGAGTCACCACCACATAGGTGACTCTGCCAGGACAGCACGAGGCCTCAAGGCAGAGGGCCAAAAGGGCCAAGCCCTGGACAGTGGAAATGCCCTCGCTGATGGTGGAGATCTTCTGGAAGTAGAAGATGGCGTTCAAGAAGCATCTGGAGCGGAGGGCAATGAGCTCTGGGGTCGACTTGAGGTCGAGCAAGGGCGTGGGTGGTGGTGGAGCATGGAGGTACTGGGCGCCTAGACGACGGTCGATGGCGGCAGATAGCGAGAAGAAGAGCGTTAGGTTCATCACCATGAGCTCACTGCATTTGGGACGTCGAGGAGGAGAGGACTTGTCTCGAGACTTGTAGAAAGCCAGGAAGAGGGCTAGGGCCGAATGGGGTGGACAAAGGAACAGCGCCATGAAGATGTTGGCGTAGTCCTGGAAGAGCTCAAGCACCAAGGGTTGAGGAGGAAACACTCCGTCCAAAAGCTGGATCTTCTCACGTAACGCCATGGCCGGAAGCTCGACAAACACTGCACTCAACGGTTTGGCAAACATCTTGTAGATGAGCGGAAGACGCTGGGCACTGGTGACGAACTGGTTCAGTTCTGGCCCGAACTTGGCCAGAAACACCTTGTAGAAACACATGTAGAGCACATGGGTGAAGCACTGGCGGCCGAAGTAGACCTCGGAGTAGGACGAGATGGAGAGAGGATGGGTCTGGGGCGACGAGGGGCGAGACCTGTGGTCGTGCAAGCTTTGATCTTGGTATGTTTCGTCCTCGCGGTGGTGATGGATATCTTGGTCTGGTTGGTTTTGCTGGTTTTGTTGGTCCTCGCGGCGTTGACCTTGGTCTTCTTGGTCCTGGAGGGCGCGACTAGTGGATATCGTGGATGTTCTCCTTTTGGACTCGGAGGACTCGTTTGGTGGAGCTTCGGTGTCGTCGCTGTCCAGTCCGCTGAGATCCTCTCCACCATCTCCACCGTCTCCACCATCTCCACTGTCCGAATCGCTGGCGCCTTTGTAGCTCTTGTAGCTCTTGTAGCTCTTGTCCCCATTTCCCTCGAGTCTCCTGACCACCACCTCCAACATGCGCTCCAAGCGCCCAAGCCGGTCGTCCACGTCCTTCATCGACTGCACCTTGTCTATCTTGGCCTTGGTGGACCGAGGAGCACGAGGCTTCTTCTCCGAGTCCAACGGATACACACAGGCGCCGGCGTTGGAGGTCTGGCAGTTGAGACACGGCTCGTTGCCGTCACATTTGATCTTCTTCTGGCGGCAGAACTTGCACGCCTTGGCCACCCGGACCCGCTTGTGGAGGGTGGTGGCCCCGGGAATGGCGGTGGTCGTGGCGGCGGCGGCGGTAGTGATGAAGACGGCGCCAGGGGACTGTTCTGGATCTGGTTTGGGCGGCGGCGGCGGCGGCGGCGGTGGTGGTGGTGCTAGCGAGGGCCCCGGCGTGGGCGGTACCGAGCCTGTAGCGGGCGGTAGCGAGGACATGTGTGCGTAGATGGAAGAATGGAATGGAATGGACTGGAGCAGTCAGATTGACACAGGTCAGCGGGACACAGGTACCAGAACAGCCAGGATTTGTACTCGGGTGCAGAACAGGCAGAAATGCAGTATAAGTTTCTCGGATATCAGAATATCAGGCTCAGGAAGAACGAGAGCCAGAACAATTGCAGTGGCACGCTAGCGGACCAGTCTCAGGTTGCACCCGTTCTTGGCGGTGGATAGAGTCTCGATTTGCCCGTAGAAACAACAGTCAGTTCGGCACCGGCGGCCGCAGAAACGAAAGAACAGACTCCTGTCTAATGACCAAGATGGAGAGTTCCGATAAAAGGAACGGAACTGCCAGAGGAACAATAGTGTATGGCGGGCTATTAGAAGCACGGGGCCAAAAGAACAGGAGCGTGAGAGTGAGGGCGAGGGCCAGGACGAGGCCAGGGCGAGGCCAGAGCGAGGTCAGAAGGACGAGAGGAAGAGCACCGCCAGGGAATTTCAGCTACGACGCAAGTGGCGGCAGGCTGCACTGGTGGGACGAGACAATGGACGGAGCGAGAGCGAGCGAAGGAGAAGGAGAAGGAGAGGGAGAGAAGGAGAGGGAGAGAAGGAAAGAGAGAAGGAAAGAGAGAAGGAGAGAGAGAAAGAGAGAGAGAAAGAGAAAGAAAGAGAAAGAAAGAGAAAGAGAAAGAAACTGAGATCAGAGGATGTGACACATCAGCGTAAAAGATATAGAGAGAGAGATATTGAGAGGGAGAAGAGGCGGGAGATGACTACGGCGTAGCGGATTTCCAGCAGGTCCAGTTCCTCCAGCATGCGGCTTCTCTTCTTCCGTCCGTCTCCATATCTGTCTCCATAATGTGTCTTTGTCTTGTTCTTCGCCTTCTTCGCCTTCTCCACACTGTGCCGTTGACGGCGTTGTCTCAGCCGTTATGGTTGCTGGTGCCTCTGTGAGCCCAGATCCCGCAGTATTTTCTGCAACCCAAATACGACGATGCAGGGCACCGCAACGAGACAGGGCGCCAGACAGACTTCCGCAGATAGGACCAGCAACAGGAAACAGAAGAAGGACAGCAATGGGCGGCGGTGGTCCCCCACGCTGGACCAGCGCCCACCAATTGACACCCACGCATGCAAGCGCACATGCCCGTCGGCACGTCGCTCTGGCGTCTTGACGTGTGGGGTGGTGGGTGTTGGTGGAGTGACGTGGTGGACAATGCGTCAGAGGGATTTGCTGGAGGATTCTCGACTTTTGCACTCCAAACCTCAGGCAGCTGGCCGCGTCATTCCTCCTGAAATGGACCCATTGCTGCCGATTAGGGCATGGGTTAGAGTCTAGTTCTTCGCTAGCGCTGGCCCAGGGCCAGCACTAACTCCGGCACTAAATTCTGGCCCCAGTCTAAATTCTGGCCCCAACCGGCCACCTGGCGTCGACCGACGGGGCCAACGGCGCCAGCGTGGGCGTTGCCTGGATCAGTGCTGGGTATGCAACATGCGGCGGCACCTCGAGGCTCAGAACCGCAACCAGAACCCGTCCGTCCATACCCCGGCCTTTGGTGCCACGGACCAGACAAAGTGCACTGTTCTGTGCGGCCCCAGGGCAAAGTGGTGGTGCTGGCGGTGCTGGCGGTGCTGCGTACCGCAGTGCAGTGCCATGCCACGCCATGCCCAGGCGGGCCCGTCGGGCCCTTCCGGCTACGCTACATCTAGCACCAGCACATGTGCTCTATATGCGCATACGGTCCATCTTCACAGGCTGCTCTGGGCGTGGAGGCGCTCTGCAGGGCCCTGATGTGGCCAGATCGTAAGACACCCCGGCTATTGGCGTCCCTAAATCTGCCACTAGTCCTTCGTCAAGGCCGGCGGGCCAGGAACCCACAGGAACCCACAGGAACACAGCGTTTTAGCTGGCACTGACAGTGCTCGTGGGCGGCGGTGTGCCACGCCGCCCCACTCTGGCGAAAAAGGACGGCCAGCCCGTTGGTGGTGGAATTGGCCGCGGGGCATACGGTGGAGGTCGTGGCAAGATCCAAGCACACGAGGGACTACTTCATGCCTCCAGGCAATAAGACGTGGCCAGAGCTCACAAGTGCAGTTAGACACAGTACAGGTGTAGAGTACAGGTGGGTACAGGAGAAGGCCGGAGCTATGCATAGTGAGGGGGCGGGGCGTATAAAATATAATTCGGCTACTGCGAATGCCGAGAGCGAGACAGGACATAGATGAGAGCATATTCGCATGAAGCCGCTGAACGCTCGCATGATACGAGTCCCAGGCGCATGATGATGTGTCTTTTGGGTCTCTAGCGTGGTGCGTCTGCGTAAATTGATGCGTATTAGTTGATATTAGTGTTGCAGTTCTTAATATGGTTATTTGGGTGCATTAGTTATATGGGGTGTATTAGTTATATGGGGTGTATTAGTTGTTTGGGTGTATTAGTTATATGGGGTGCAATCGCTTTGGGTGTATTAGCTGGGGTGTATTCGCTTTGGGTGTTTTAGCTGTGTGTATTCGCTTTGATTATTATTAGCTTTGGGTGGATTAATTCTTTGAGATGTGTAGTCCTTTGAGGTGCGTAGTCCGTTGAGGTGTGTGTTGTCCTTTGAGGTGCATTCGTTGATTGTCTTGGACGAGTCGCTTCCTGAATATTCCTTTTTGCCTTTTGTGATTATTTCCTTCCAGCAAGTCTGTCTAAGTCTTTGCCGCTGTCCGGATAACGTCTGTCTGTTTATTTATGCTCGCATATGCATGGTTTGCAGAATATTTCACAATTGCAAAATACTCAGGCCAGTCCATTCCTGGTATCCTTTGGACCTATCGAGTGGAAATACGTTTCCATGTTGCCTACCCTTGCATGAGTGGTGTGCCACGCCACGCCCACTTGCGTCTATTATTTAGGTTACAGACCAATCTCCTGAAATTTGATGCGTGGTGCATTACAATTCCGCACTTTGGCCATTCTCGGACTTGTTGGCATCAAGTCAAGGGTTTTGGTCTCGATTCATCATGAATTTGCCCATCTTTGTCAATTCCCGCATATGAGTCAATTTCCAGTTAGCGGGGGTGTTCCATGCCGAGGTTGTTGTCAAGGAAGTAGTTGGGAAGGTTATCCATTTGAGAGAAGAAAAGCAGTGAGAACGCATCATCTCCCAAGACTTCTCCAAAACGCCCCGAGTTGGGAAAAGAAGTATTGGCGGCTCCAGTCACTGGCATGGCTTGGCCGAACACCGGGATATCGTGCTCACTGGGCTTCCATTCAGCGGTGTTCGGCACCGCATTAACTGGGTCCGGCCCTCTATTTGTTACTGTGCTTCGGTATTGATCCGACCATCTTTGGTTGCCGACATCGCCGTCTCTAAATTCTCCCTGAAACGAGTTCACTCGAGCAAATTGGCCAGAACCAGCGTTGCTTTGACCCTGAACACTGTTCGCGGCCTTCATTGCTGTGGATATTGCCTGGTTATATATGGGCGATTGGGTACTCAGGTCACTACGTGAACCAGGAGTGTTCTGCATGTTGAACGGAGATAATCCTGTAACCATGTTGTCATAATGATCTCTCCTTGGACGTTCATTGAAGATCTCGGGATAAGTCTTCTCTAGGTCCTGAAAATGCTCTTTCAATTCAGGATAATTAGCGGAAAGACTGAGGTTCATGCGTAATTCGTATGCCCGGACACAGATACGTAACATAAGCTTCACTAGAATGGCTAAAATGACATCCTTTTCCTCATAATGATTGCCATAAGTCTGGTCGATTCCGAACCACTTACTGCAATTACCGAAAAATCCAAGAGAGCACGATATCAAGAGCTGAAGATCGGCATAAGATGCTGGAGATTCAGGATTATTGAGGATAGCTGCCGTGATATTGAGAAAGGCACAGGCTGGGAAGAAAATGATACGCTTGAAGAACGAGGTTGTGGTGTTCTTGCGATTGAGTTGGGCGACCAAATGCAATATGCTCCTTGCGGAGTCGAGGGAAATAGACTTGAAATTCATAGTTCTGGCAGCTTGGGTAGGATCCTCGTCGGGGCCAGCAATGAAGCCAAGCCGGTTCATCAACATCAAGTGCAAGAAATACGTCAACTGAGCACTGAGTACCAATTCCCGCTTCAAAGGCTTAGCATCTTCGGGGACCGGCTGAAAATGGGGGTCGTTATAAAAGCGAGGCCGGTCCGATTCGCTGAGGGCAGTAGCAAGCTCGAACATCTCGTTGTTAAGCGATTCCAACTTATCAGAAAGACTGGAGAACGGCTCTTTCAGTGCATTGGCGATAAACAACATGGCATATGAACGTGCCCGGATCTTTGTGAGCATCATGAGATACATGTAGTACCCGTGCATCATGCCACTCAGCTGCTTCAACAAGTCTAAGTTCAGTATGGAGCCTGCGCAAATGGCAGATAAAGCATAATGTCGTTCTTCCTCGGTGGACTGGTTATGGGAGAGAAACATCAAGTGTTCGGTAGTGTTGGTGGTGACATCGGCCGTGTTGATTAGTGGCGGCTTTCCGAGACGGAAATTCACCTCCATGTCGTAGAATTGACACACCCACCACGCCTTTCTTCTTCTGTCTTGTTGGGGAAAGTCGAGTAGTTCAAATGTCTCATAACGATGCAAGCCCATGTCCTGTGCAAACCGAATGGCTACCGACACGATCATGTAGTTGACGTGACTGGTCATGAAGTTGTTTTCGATGTGGGTGACGAACATGAGGAGTGCCTCAATGGACTCTAGCCCTTCGCGGAAGACGGAGTTCTTGAAGTAGTAGACAATAGAGTCATCCAATAAGTTGTTCTGGATCTCGATCAACTCGTCAAGCGATGCCGATTTGGGGGCTTTCTCGTTCCGTAATGCATCGTTCTGGAGCTGGTCGATGCGGATGGTCACGCAGGACAAAAGGGCCAATGTCATCATCATGAACTCGGACGACTTGAAGGAGCGTTTGACCTTGGTTTCGGGGTCTGAGTTAGCGTAGTACTGCTCGAAAAGGCCCAATATGCGTTCCGGTTCGGCGATCATGGTGATTATGGGAATATTCGAATAGTGGGCGTTCAAGAAGTCGAACACAAATGCCTTGTCAAAGGTGAAAGGTGCCTCGAGCAATCGCCTTCTGGTTTTGGAGTCAACTGACGGTTGGTCCATCCACTTCAGCATGTACTTGCGGAGCTTGACTAGGAGAACTTGGGGAATGTTCTTGATGGGCGTGGTCATGGCCGCATCGCCAGGACCCAATGTGTGGTCGATCCAGTCCAATGAGCGGTTCGAGAAAATGCACATGATGGAGTGGGTTCCAAAGTACTGTTCGAGGGTTTTGGCACCGATTCCGGGCTTAGAGTGGTTGTGGGTGTTGCCGGCCTTCTTGGGACGATGGTCACCAGACTTGCTTTGGTGGCTATCGCTGTTGTCGTCTGGCTCTGACTCATCCACCTGGTCGTCATTCTCAGAAGAATGGGCATCTTCGTCGTCGTCGTCGTCGTCTTCGTCGTCGTCATCGTCGTCGTCATCGTCTTCGCCCTCACTGACGGACCCATTGTACGACGTGTGGGGCTTGATCTGCACCGCAGAAGCACCCGAAGTAGCAGACTTGGTGCCACTGAGGGCATCGATCTGGGAAGCAAGACGCAGAAGCACCGACTCCACGCCTCCAAGCCGGGCATTGAGCATGTGCAAGGTCTGTTCATTGAAGGCCTTGCGGTACGCACGACGGGAGTCGAGGCCGTTTTTCTTCTTTACCGGGCGCTCTTCGTAATGGCAGTCTGAAAGACCCACCTGGACACAGTTGGAACATGGCAGTTGGCCATTGCACTTGATCTTCTTCTTGCGGCAGGTGTCACATGCGATTCTGATGCGTTTTCTGGACGCCTCCAGGTCAGGCGACAATGTCATGGGCTAATCTGGGGACGCTGGAGAGAGGGGGAGGCAATGGGTGTGTGGAGGTGATGATGATGGTACAATAGACCTGGTAGCTCTATAGTTACGTAATGCGATGCGAATGGATCTGGGGTAGAAGTAGAGGAAGAAGGAAGGGAAAGGATGGAATGGAGGAGGGAGGAGGGAGTTGGTGGAAGGAGTTGAAACAGGAAGTGGGAGTGGATCACGTGTAGTGGTGAAATTAGTGGTTGGAGTGATTTTCTGGATTTTCTGGACGTTTTGGTGAAACTGGACAGAGGGTGGAAAGGTCAGGGCCAGGCTGGTGCGAAATAGGGAGAATTTAGCGGTGGAAAACGGAATAGACGGCCCTAGCGCGGCGGTAGCACAGGGACTCTGGCACCGGCTCGGGTGGGCGAAAAGTGATCCGGTACCGTGTAGTATCCACGGACTGCCGAGCCTAGAGGCCCGTCTTCATAGTTACGTGGCGCAAAAGGGTCCCAGGATGTTCTGGAAGAGGCATGTGGAACTGGAAGTCCTGGCTTGGTCCTTGCTGACATATACTTGGTATTGTTCTTGCTGACATATGGTTATGTTGGCACGGTGCAATTAATGCGAGAATGATATAATTGAGGAACTAATTTACTGGGAGGAAAGTATCGTGTCAGAGTGGTAGAAATAGAGTATTTACGGTGACTGAATGGTGTAGACCAGTGGTTTCTCAGGGAAGACGATACTATCTTATCTAAAAGAGCCGTAGTTCGTTGGAGGTAATTGTAGATTTTAAGACCCTCACAAGTGGATGGTCTTCGGTAATGCATGGTGTTCCAACGGCTCCAACTTGCTCTGAGTATGTAGCCAGTTGCCGAGTCCCGAAAATTACCTTCTATCTAATTATATTCAGCCTTTTAGGAGGCTTTAGCTAATAATAATATCGATTATGAGAAAGTTAGCATAAATAGATGGCGATGAAGGAGTATGGTTGCGAAAATTCAAGGTTCGCTTTATTGTTTCTACACTCCAAAAATAACAAGTGCCCGTTATTTTGCCGTGCTGCACTATAAGTTCACATTTCCTTTATCTATTCTAGTATTTATTGTGACTCTGCATATATTGTGACTTCAAAATAATTCTGACAACGCCTTATCAGGTCAATCAAGCACCATATCCTCCAATGCGATTCAGCACAATGCAAGTAACGAATTTGTGTCCCCAGTTCAAAGCAAATCCATATAGCCGGGGGAACAGAGTGAGCACCACACCGCCTTAGACAGTACAGAAAATACGCAGTTATCATCTTTATCTGTATGTACATTTTTATAGATATTCATAATTAAGTATATGTTTGATAAATTGAACCAAAGGTCGTTTCTTTTCAGCTATTGTTCGGCCATCTTCGGCTATTACGAAGTCAGAGATTCCCAGAGAATTCAATTTAGTTGTAGTTCCCCTTAACCTGGTTATAGTCGAATTCCATAGGATTGAACTGGAGAAAGTTTGGAGTACTGTACATCTGCGACAGAATAATGGCATTGAAAGTATCGTTGTTGAACAGGTCGAAAGGCATCTCCAGATTCAAAACGTCATTTATATCCACGTCCATGAAGTTATCCGCAAAGATCGCAGGCGATAATGCAGACTTCATGTCCGACAGAACGGTACTCTCCGTGTCACTGGTGCTGAGCTTCGAGAAGAACAAATTGAGAGGTTTCTCCAAATCATTTGGCTCTTTGAATAGGTCCGGATAGATGGTTTCACATTTTGACAAATGCTCAGCAAGGCCAGGAGTTTCCTTAACATAATCATGGTTCATATTTGGAGAGTCTACCATCACCCGTAGCAATACCCGGGTGATCAAGTCAAGCATGGTGCCTTTACTATCAAGTGATCTTCTCGATTCCCAAGAGAGGTTATCATGTCCAAAGCACGCGAAATAGTGCATGGACACTTTGATGAGCAACAAGCTATCTTGATGTGTACTTTCTTCGCTTGGAAAGGCATTCACATGGGAAAGTAAGGAAAAATATGCCATAAAAGGGAAGAAAGAAATCCAATTCAAAAAGGACTTCGAAACTTTTGTTTTATCTAAGTCAGCAACCAAATACAATATAGTTCTAGATGCATTGATCGACTTATTGCCATATTCCAACAATCTTGGATTAACGTCCTGGAAACCAAATGGGACCCGATTGATCAACGACAAATGTGTAAAGTAGAGTAGATGAAAGTTCAAGAGAGCATCTTTTGACTTCGAATCATTCAAGCCTGTCATTAAATTATGGGATTGAGGTCTTTCCTCGTAGTACATGAGTGGTCTTGCTTCCGGCTCCATGATATCTGCAATCTTTTGCATGTCCTTGTTTATCTCATCCAATGAGTTCATTAATTCTTCTTGTGTTGACAAAGTCGCAGCAAAACTGTAAAGTTTATCGTAACTCTTAATTCTTATCCTGTTTAATAACAAGGTGAAATATGCATGATAGAAGTCATATCCAAATTTCAGGCAATGATCCATAATTTTACTTCTCAAATGTGTACCCGAGTCATCCACAAATGGATTCTTTGGAATAGATAAATAGTGGCCATCTGAATCATTTAATATGGTCACTTCATTATAATTTATGAGGAAATCTTTACCGGTCCTGTACGAGTAATCCACATCAATATAATCAAAGAACCAAATCAATTTTCTTCTTAATTCGCTATGCTCTGGACTAACCAGTTCATATGATCTTTTATCAAGGAGACCCAAGGAGGTACCATGCTTGATCATAACAGACGCAAGAGTATGCGACAACAGGAAGTCAGAAAGATAATTTCCTTCCATGTATAATAGCAACAAGGCTAGTCCTTGAACTGTCTTGATATTTTCACATTGGGATTGTAACAGCTCATAGCATATAATAGCATTATCGAAGCAAGTTTTCTTCATTTCTGTCAAATCCATTAGACTAATATTGTTGAGACTAGGATATGCCAGACCATGGTTAACTTGCTTATGAATATTCGAAATACACAATCCAATGGCCACATTCATAATCAAATGATCAGAATATCCCAACCTCTCAAGAGTTGAAGAATCCGAGGATAGTCCATAATAATATCTTTGGAAAATCTCTCTTACTATATTAACCTCACACAAGAAATTCGCAAGAAATATAGTGTCGTAGTACTTTTCGATTAGCTCGAAAACAAGTGATCTATGGGAAAGTTTAAAAAAAAGAGTCATATCGTTTGAAGTATTGGGCGAATTTCCATCCATCCACTTTTGTATTGAGGGATCAAGTGCTTTCATGTATGCCTCAGGAAGATTGGCTATAGGGATAGTTAATTTTTCACGCTTTTTGATCTTCTCTCTGAACAACTTCATACTTGTTTCTGAGAAGATGCCAAATATGCTATGGTTGCCAAAGTAACAGGTTATACGTTTACCGACACATGCCGGACTTGCCTTCTTTGGAGTGGCCATTTCTTTCATGGTCTTGGGGCTTGTCACCGCATCTGCAATGGGAATCAATGCACTAGAGGGCGACTTTGCTGGCAGAGGTATGGTGTGCGACTTCAACCCGGCGTAGTCGCTTGCTGGAGAGACCGAACTCACAGACGTCAAGCCTGTTGAAATGGATTCTGCTGGAGGAGACTTATCCAATTTTGAGGTCAAGTTGACCAAGAGGTGTTCCAAGGCCGAAAGGCGGCTGGACAAGGACGAAATGGAGTACTCCGACCCGGAAGACCGATGGGTGGGATTTCTGTAGATATTTTCCGCTGTGTTCACCTTGCTGACCCGTCTCTTGCGTTCTTTCACCACCGTGGTGTACACACAGGTTCTTTTGAAATGGATACAATTGGAGCAGGGGTTGTCTCCATTGCACTTACTCTTCCGTTTCCGACAGTAGTCACATGCCGTCTTGGTACGCTGCCGCTTCTCTTTCTCGTCTTGGGCGGAAAGGACGCCGTTGCTTGCGTTCTCCGTTATTGACGGAGACACAGCTATGAAGTTCATCGACATGAAGGAAAATAGGGGGAAATTGGGTCAATTTCTTAGCCCGAAACACGAAAATAAGACGAAAATGACGGGCCTGACACGCAGAGTTCGAATATGGAGGTGCCAAACGCAGCAGACAGGGGGAATGCGGGTGTTGTGGAGGTGAAGAGCCAGGTGGCAAAAGCAGAGAAACCATGCAGATAAGACCCTGGTCACGTGATCGTGACCCAGATCACGTGATCCAAACCTTCACTCCACGTGATCATATACTTTTCCAACACAGCGCCAAACCTTTCTATCCAGCACCATGGTCGCCAAAAAGGGTACCCCCATCTTCGCCAACAAGGAAGACAGCAACTTTAGAGAGGCCTTGAAATTGTACGATGGCCAGCAGTACAAAAAAGCCTTGAAATTGGTCGAGACCAACTTGAAAAAGAACCCCAATCATGCTGAATCACTCGCGTTGAAAGGGTGCTCCAATTTCCAGTTGGGCAACAAGACCGAAGCAGAGCCTTATGTGTTGAGAAGTTTAGAAAAGGATCCATCCAACTACTTGGTCAATCATTTGGCCGGTATCTACTACCGTTCTGTTGAAGACTACGTCCAAGCAGCGAAGTGGTTGAAGGCTGCAAATGACAACGGGTCGCCCAACAAGCCTATCTTGAGAGATTTGGCTTTCATGCAAACTCAGATCCGTGACTACAAGAACTTAATTGATCTGAGACAGCAGTTCTTGGAGCACCAGCCCGGCTACAGAGCCAACTGGACCGGATTGGCCATTGCCCACCACTTGAACAAGGACTACTCCGGTGCCGTGTCCACATTGGCCAAGATCGAGAACATCATCAAGGACCACTTGACCGAGGCCGACGCGTACGAGCAGAGTGAGTGTGTGTTGTACAAGAACGCCATCATGGCGGAATCGGGCGACTTTGCCAAAGCATTGAAGACGCTCGAGGACGACAAGGACCAGATCCGCGACCAGTTGTCGTTTTTGGAGTACAAGGCCAAGTATCTCATGTTGTTGGGCTCCAAGAAGGAGGCCTCCGTCATCTACCGGACCTTGTTGAAGAGAAACCCCGACAACGTGCTGTACTACCACTTGCTCGAGGCCTCATTGGACACTTTGGACAAGCCTTTAGAGTACAGAGCCAAACTTTACGAGAAATTGGCCCAATTTTACCCCAGATCTGACCCTCCAAAGTATCTTCCCTTGACTTTTATCCCCGGCTCCTCGCCTTTGTTCGAGGAGAAGGCCAGACAGTACATCATTCCTCAATTGACCAAGGGTGTCCCTGCCACTTTTGTCAACGTCAAGCCTTTGTACAAAAACCCAAAGAAGTTGAAGATCATCGAGAAGATAGTATTGGAGTTCTTTGCCAACGAGGCTTCCAAGTCTGCCAACCCCACCATTGCCTTGTGGACTAGATACTTCTTGGCTCAACACTACTTGTACTTGAACGAATTGGACAAGGCTAGTGAACAAATTGATGCTGCTTTGGAGCACACTCCTACTTTGGTCGAGTTATACATCATCAAGGCCAGAATTTTGAAGCACAAGGGAGAATTGCTCAAGGCAAGCGAAATCATGGATGAAGGCCGTAAGCTTGATTTGCAAGATAGATTTATCAACTCAAAAGCAACCAAATACTTCTTGAGAGCTAACAAGGTTGATGAGGCCATCTCCTGTATCTCATTGTTTGCCAAATTTGAAGCAGACCAAGTCAATGGGTGCAAAGACTTGCATGTAATGCAATGTAATTGGGTGTTGGTCGAAAGCGCAGAAGCATATGCTAGATTGTATCATGAATTCCAAGCCAAGCTTGAAGAATTCCACAAAACCACTCCAGCAGAAGGAGAGGAAGAAGAACACAAGAATGTGGAGACTGAGTTGGCTGAAAATGTTGAAATCTACAAGGGCTTGGCCTTGAAGAGATTCCACTCCATTATCAAGATTTTCAAGATATTCTACAATGATCAGTATGACTTCCACTCTTACTGTATGAGAAGAGGTACTCCAAGAGACTACGTGGAGACTTTGAAGTGGGAGGATTATATCCACTCTACTCCTATTTACACTAGAGCATTGAAAGGATTGGCTGAACTCTATTTTGAAATTCATGAGCAACAGAAATCCCAATCACTGGATGAAGAAGAGATTGTGATTAAGAAGAAGAACAAGAAACTGAAGAAACTTCAAGCACAAGCCAGTAAGAAGAGATCCGATTTAATCGCGAGAGTTGAGAGTGAAAAGGAGGATGCTGACCCATTGGGTGCCAAATTGCTACATGATTTGACAGCCGACGTTAATATCATTGACAAATTGTACGACCTCTTCAAACCATTGTCGGAAGAAGGCAAAATTTTGGTCTTGACTTGGGAAACATTGTATCGTATCTATTTGACTCAAGGAAAGTATGTGTTGGCCTTGCAAGCGATCAAGTCATTGAACAAGCTCTATAATCCATACGGAGAGAGTGTTAAGTATAGAACCATTGGCGAGAAAGTGGTCGAGTTGTCTGAGACTTCGAAGAATGATGCTACAGCAAATGCTGCTATTGTCAAAGTTATTGAAAAGGGCCTCATTAATGCATTCCCAGACTTCGAGCAACCCAACTTCTTGGAGAATTACACCCTTTAGTCTGTACATCAAGGAAACCTTTTAAATACACATCAGATAAATATCTACAAAATAGGATTAGAACGCTACGACTGCAATTTGTAGACATCAGAGTTCTTCTATTCTCTACAATATTTTAGTAGATTGAATCTAATAAATAAATCCATGCTTTAGGACTATGAAATGTGCAGAGAATTGTTATAATGAAAATGTGGGTGAATTCAACTGTTGATCCAGCCGTCAACTTGGCTTCTAGCCACACTGCCTGCCAAGTTTATCGTCTGTTGGCCCAAGGGGAAGTAACTTACTGTGTACCACAATGCACTCAAAAGCTGTACCACGGCGAACACGATGGACAACAAAGTGCTGTGCCATGCCAAACTAGCGACCAATGTCAACACGATGCTGGTAACGAACACCGTAGTGAAGATGAGCCTGGTGGACAGGAACAAATGCATCATATAGGGCTTGAAGCCCTGCAAGACTCCAAAACTCACCAAGAAGAAAATGGAGCCCAAGGACCATAAGAAGGCAAATTTCCGGGGCTTGAGAGCCAACACGGGAAACAAGAAGAAACAGATCAAGTAGCAGCAGATGGAGCCACCAAAGGTGAGGGCAAAAATGAGCATACGGTCCCATCTGGACAACTCCAAGAACCCGGGATCCGAGGTGACGTAATTGTCGTCATCTTGAAGGTATACCGACTCGCTTCTGAACGGATTGAGCCTTTGGAGTCTTGTTTTGAAGGAATTGGGTTCAGATTGTGTTACAGGTGGAGGCAATGGTGCCCCGTCGTCCTGGCCCAAAGGGGCGTATTTGTTGGAAAAGCTCTTGAAGAAACTCATTTGAAGGAATTGTAGGTAGAATTGGGATTGGAATATGAAGAAATTGGACAGAAAGGAAATGGGTGTTCTCAAGTGGCGGTAGTAGTGGCTGATTTGAATGACTAGTGTACTTGTAGATATTGGTGTCCGCACGACCGATACTGCGACATTAGAGATCAATATTAGGAGTTGAAGTAGCAGTGTCTATCCTCTTCCGTAACCGTCCGTGCCCGGCAAATTGAGCAGGTTTCTCACCAGTATCAACACCTCCCTTATCCGAACGCTACAATGTCAGAAGAAAAGCAATTCGTGTCCACCTTTCTCCAGCTTCTCGCCCTTTCGGACGACATAGCCGACGACTCCTTCAACTCCACCTCGAACTACTCCAAAATCGAGTCGTTAGGTCCAAGCTTGCCAAAATTGGAGTTTGATTTCCCCAAGCCAAAAGACTCCCAAGAAGACTCCACCATTGCCATTTCTTTCAAGTCAATTAAGCCCCCCTACAAGTTCAACAGTCTGTTGGAAAACGTACTCCTTTCCTCCTCCATCCACAAGCTCAAGGTCGACTTGATCGAAGCCGTCCCTGTTTTGAAGCTTGCACATGTGCAGCCTTCCAACTTGAAGTTCATGTTCAAGTCCAAAGTCATATCTGACACCTCCATTGTGTCGACTTTGCCCAGTCTTGAAAACGTATCATTCATGGTGATGGTGTCCGCACCAGAGGTCAAGCCCAAGGTCAGTGAAGACAAGACTAGTGAAGATGCTGACCCCGAAATTCTCGAGCCAGTGGTTCTTGGTGCTGCTACTTGGACTAAGATTCACGATGTGTTAAAGCAGGACTTGGGCGACCGTGCCAATGAAGCATTAGAGCGTTTGCAAAAGGGCTGGCAGTAAATTTTAACGAAGAATTGATTGAAGGGAGCGATTTGGATATCCATACTACAATTCTTTAGTGTCAGCCTAATTTCAAAGGCATGGAACAATTAGCATAGATCAAATTAATAGACACCAGTACATACGATCTAATATCATGACTATGACGCCAAATGTAGAGGTGGGATATCCATATGGATATAAGACTCGCAAATTTATTGTAGCAAATTGGACCTCAAAAATAGACTACAATAGCTATGTATCAATCTAAAAGAGGAAGGAATTTATTTTTGACAGCATGTCAGTGAAAAGTACATATTATATATATTAGCTTGTGAATATTAATTATTGGTTATTCAATACAGGGAATCTTCTAGAGATGCACAACCCCCAATGCCGGGAATGTTCCCAAATCAGTACATATAAAGTACATGATTGAAAATTGTGTAGAGTTCTTCAAAACACTTCATGTCTCTAATTAACGATCTGCTTCTTTGGGTCTAGTGTGAATTAAGGCGAAGGAATTACTTTGTAGTTGATTATTATGGATAGTCCGACACGTGGACTGTGGAATACCGGACCCTATTAATGCTAATGGGGCAGTTTGAGAGAATTTGCATGACGGCCTTCTTCTTCTTCTCCTCTATTATATTAGCTAGATCTTCGTTTTATCATCGCAACGATGATGCACCTTCCTCTCCCTTCATGATATTATGCTGATGGCATATCACTTCTTCTCAAATCGCTTTGCAATCAACTGGTTCAAGTAATGACCTTCCTGGCGGCCGTTTCTCTTCTCGTACAAGTAGTATGAGGCAACGCCCATGCCTACGCCCACGATTGGGTCGATCCAGCGGGAAATCAAGTATGGATATTGCATTGGAAGGATGTTGCACTTATTGGAGTCAGTTGAAGTACTAATCTGGTCAATAAAAGCAGATTGGTGTAATGGCGATGTGGAGAATAGTTCAATTGTAGAGACCTAAAAGATTCAATTAATACAGATTTGAAGGAGACGGAAATCTTGGCGAATCGACACGAACAAGGACAGTAGAATCTGGGCCTAAATGTTTCAGGTTGTTGATTCTGACCACGCACAATTGAACGCAATGATTCACACACTGAGAAGTAGTGGATAAATTTGAGGAAGAGTGCTCACGCTGGAGTCTCGCGAAGTCTCCCCAAAAGTGTCGCTAGATTTCTCACTGGAGATCCAAATTCGCACTAACTTCTCACTAGAGTCCCACTAGGACCTTCAAGTGCACTCTTTCAGAACAGACAGATATCTCATAAACTACTACGGAAATCACTAAGAGATATCAATTGACAAAGAATACTCTCTGATATCAGGATCAAACCATTTCCTCCTTTCTGAATACGATTTCAATTCTTCTCCCTTTCCGTTATTTTACTTCTCTTGCCAATCTCTCTAATTACTCAACTTTCACACTCTACGCAAACCCAAAACCCACACCCAATACCATTCCCCACATACCCTTCAGATCTCTAACTCCGTCTTAGCCCCACACTCGCTATCTCTATTTCCACAACAAGACTTCTGATTCTTCCGTCTTTCAATGTCACCTCATTTGGTCACCCCACTAGAATGTATTCAATTTATTCTCGCTATGGACTCTCGCTATTTTTCTACTATATTTCTCGCTATTCCAATTCCTCGCTGCATTTCTTGCTGCGTTTCTCGCTGCAGTTCTCGCTGCATTTCTCGCGACAAGTTCTCGCTGTGCATTATTCCTCGCCATTTCTCGCTATTCTCACTTGCAATACAGTTAATTAATTGTAGTATTTCTTGCCCCAAACCTGGCCCTGTTTACTTTGGCCAAATTCTACACGTATCTGCTTCAATCCTCTCTATTTCGTCCATCTCTTTCCCAATACCCTCCAACTAGAACGGCCCTTATTTTATTCCACCAATACCGTGCTCTTTTCCTCTCCCCACTTGTGGCCGGGTAACTCGCTATATGAAAATTTTGCTGACACGTTAAATCTACCACTTATACTACACACCATGGCCGCTATATTCCCAAGAACTTGTTACAAATGCGGTGAATTAGGCCACATTGCCGACGACTGCCAACAAGAGGGCAGATTGTGCTACAACTGCCGCAAGCCCGGCCACGAATCGACCGAATGTCCCGAACCTAAACAGACCACCGGTAAGCAGTGTTTCTCGTGTGGAGACGTTGGCCACGTCCAGGCCGACTGTCCTACCCAGTCCCAAGGCTCCAAGTGCTACAACTGTGGCCAGTTCGGCCACATTTCCAAGAACTGCGACAAGGAAGACGGCGGATTCAAGAAGCCAGCCCGTTTCTCCAAGCCTTCCTCCACCACTTGCTACAAGTGTGGAGGCCCCAACCACTTTGCCAGAGACTGCCAGGCCGGTATCGTCAAGTGCTACGCCTGTGGTAAGACCGGCCACATCTCCAAGAGCTGCACCTCTGCCGCCGGTGGCGACAGCGTCCAGGTCAAGACCTGTTACAACTGCGGTGAGTCAGGCCACATTTCCAAGGACTGTACTGCCTAAATGTGAACGAGTGCAGACGTCGTGTGGCTGTACGGCTAGGCCAGTCTGAAAGACCCGGCTTGGGTGTTTGGTGTGTGGAAAAGGCACGTCTGTGTCACCCTAATGTCAATCCAACTGTATGATTTTCTTCGGCTAGGTTTCTTTAATCATTGTGCTTTTAATTGTGGGTCTCTGGTTTTCAACAGTGTACATATAGTCGAATAATATGGGCCTCATGAAGCTTGTAGAAGGCGCGACGTGTAGTCAATCGAATGCTACTGCTGGAATTGTTGTATGCTGAATATGACTGGATTTTTGAATATTGTAGAGATTCGATGATGACAATTCATAGGAACCGGTGTAACATCCCTTTCGGTAATGGGTGGGCTGTGAGGCATCGCTTCTATAACTTGGACTGCTTGCCACTTTGCCTTGGTTTCTATTTTGGACAATTCCACCCATATTGTAATCGTTTCCCATTCCTTTAATCTTGTGAAGTATTCTATTTTCTAAATCTATTTGGGTCCTTCACTGATTGCGAAAAGTCCACCACCACGTCGTTTCCGTCAATCATGCACCCTCCATTAAGTGCAGCATATGCCTTCTCCGTTTCTTCTTCAGTGTCCATCTCCACAAATGCATAATTCTTGATTATTTTGACCGCAATCACTGTGCCAAATCTGCCAAAAACTATAGCCAACGACTCAGCTGTGGTCACAGGGTTCAATTTCGCCACAAAGAGTGTAGAAGGGGATGGTTTCGCTTGGTAATGAGGTAAGTCGCCCACCAACTCGAGCGATAACGCCTGAACAGTAGACTCGTCACTTGACTCTTTGTGAATATTGGGGAACCGCATGTTCTGGGTCTGTTTCTCCGTAGGAAACGCTTCTCGGCGGTACTTGTCCTTGCCTATTACTGGACGGAACGGATCATGGAGGACGTGGACATGAGTTATGCGAATATCGGTGACAAAACGGCCGAATTCTTCATCGGTTGCAGCATTGTTGAGCTTTTCCAAGGTAGAAAAGCCTTCGATGACTCTGCCAAAGGGCAAAAGCGACTCGGAATCAGCTGGTATGGCATCATCCCCCAACACTATAGCAAATTGGGAGCCTACTGACACTTCATCGCCCTGTTGCTTCGCCACGAAGCAGAGATCGCCAATATTGAAAGAACCAGACGATACGGCTTCTTTTGCGGCCAATTTCAAGCGATCTTGTTTCCCATGTTCAGGATCAAGCACCAAGAAGTGACAGGCGGCGTGGTTGTCTGAAGTCTCGGGGTAATTGGGGAGTCCACAGTGGACTAGTCTGTGTTGTTGGAGTTGGAAGAAAGGAGCGAAGAAGTAGTAGTTGAGCTCGCATAGAAGGAGGAAATTGCGCGCTAATTGCGGCAGCCGGTCCACTTGGAGGTCAACAACTATGTTTCCCTCGGTGGTTTCAAGAAGAACACTCATATATATTTATATAGAATTGAAAGTTATAATCGGAAATGAGACTATAGAGGTTATGGTTGCGATCCCCGCGCCACAGTGTGGTGCGCCTGCATACAACCTGACGTATTAACAGTGCCTTGGTGGTTCTGCAACATCACCAGCAGCGTTATTGTGGCATCTCCTGCCCATAAATTCCATCAAAACGACGGTGGTGGTTACCGCAAGAGCAGCACCATGCACCACACCAAAATTAGCGAGAAAACCACCAGAATCCGTCCTTTTGGCGTGGTTCCAAACCAGAGTCCGTACCCCAAGATCCAGTCGGTCAAAGGCGATATGTACATCTGCACAAGAAGGTCCACCTTCGTGGGTACCATGTAGATCTGCGTGGGCCCGCTGACAGACTCCTCGAGCGTGGCTAGCTCAATTGCAATGGAGCTTTCGGTCACATCGTGGTGGAAATGCCGGTTGGGATGTTCGCTGGGAAGAAGCTGGAGATAGCCTGAAGAGGCGAGAATGGACCGTGGAGGGTCAAACGGCACGGTGATATGAAGATATACCGGATGGTGGTCCGACTCTAATAAAGAACGGATACTGTTGTACTTTCGTACCAATGGGAGTTTCTTCAGCACCGAGTCCTTGCGCCGCAAGAACATGCCCTCTTTCAAATCGGGGTTCTCGTATGTGTTCTGGTAGAGGATACGGTCGCACCACGACGGAGACCTCTTGGAGTTGTATATGGCGGTGTTCACGTGGTATTTGTAGGTGGGTGGAAACTCGATGCAGTGCTCCGTGAAACCCGCAAAGATGTCTCCAGCCACTCTTCCTAACGTGAGCTCGTCGTATTTTTTGACCAATTCCTCGATGGTCTGTGTGGATTTGTTGGAGTGGTCCAACAACTGGAATAGCGTTTTCGAGGCACTGGAGTCGAAATCAAACTTCTTGGCTGTCCGGTAGTTCAAATCCCCCATGAAAAACGTGTGGTTATCGGGTCTAATCAAACCGTGGCCGTCTCCGAAGTCTAGCGACCGCATCAACGCCAAAAGACTGCTGTTCCGCTTGCGGTAGTAGTACTCGCCTTCATAGGCAGGCAAATGGGCGGTTGCAAAGGTTAATTCGACCCGCTTTCTGGAGTGGTTGCGGCCCTCTGGCGAGTATGTGAGTCGCAAGCCCACGGCCCCCTTCATGGACGAGTAGCCGTAGCCACACGCGCTCTTGGCGTACTTGAACCGGTCAAAACGCAGCGGGTACGGCGTGATGCACACCATGCCGATGGCTCCGGAGTGGGTGATGGCCACGGTCTGGAACCGGGTGTCTCTGATGCCATATTTCGCCAGCAACGCCTGGAGAAAGAGTCCGTCCAACACCAACATGCGCTTGCTGGCAGAAACTGGAAAGCACCCGTCCATGATGGAGCAGAGCTCCTGCACTCCGAACACGTAAAGTGACGCCAATTGGTCCGGGAGCGAGTCGGTTATCTTGGACACGAAGATATCGCCATTGAAGACCTGCTTGTTGACGTTGTAGGTGAGAAGATAGAGGTCGATTTCCGAATAATCCGACATTGAAGGAAAGCACCAGGCTCAGACAAGAGACTGGAAGTAATTCTGGAAGAAAAGGAGACGAGACGTGATGCTTGGGGTAAATAGAAGAAACAAACCTGACTATAATAAAGAGCCATTGTGGAGTGCAGATTAGCGCCTGGGGTTTTTGCAGCTTCGCGTAATGCGGGAGCTGCGGAAGCAGTGGAAGGGTGGGAGTTAAGGGGAGAGGGGTGACGGGACGCGTGTTCTGATTGGTCCAGAAGCGTTAGCATGACTTCGGTGACCCTCCTCTCCTTTTTCTGCACTCGTTCCGCCTTCTGGAGACCCAGTTACCCAGGGTCTAGATTGCGACCTTGCTGTCCGTAACCTGCAAGTCATCAGGCCGTTTTCAAGCAGCTTTGCAGGTTAGCACATCTTCATCATGTATTCATATCTAGAAGCCCAGAGATCCAAGCTCGAGGAGCTCGACGCCATCGAAAACGGCATCTGCAAGCGCTTCAAGCGCAACCCCTATCTTTTGCCCGAGTCCCTCCGTCCAAAACCCGATGTTCTCACGGCAAACAAGGCCAATAAACGGTCCATCAAAGAGTCCATGTTGCAACAACACGAGATAAAGTGGTTTGCCAGCAAGTACCAGAAGCTTCGTGCCAATGTGTCGGATTTTCTGCTGCAGCTGGACCTTTTCGAGCAGGAATTGGCTGCATTGACGGACTCCGATGTTACTTTTCATGCCTTTGATGAGGCACTCCAAAACATCAAGGACAAGCACAACAACGACAAAGCAGACACGATGCACTCGCTTCTAGCCGAGGACATCAACCAGGTCTACAATCAGTATTCAGGAGTCCTTTTAGAGAACGATCCTGCCAAGGTCCAGCGTTTTAGCTCCTACGATGAGACCGAAAAGACCAGAGTCAAGAAGAAGTATGTCCTCAGCTCCGCTGCCATTCACATCGACATCGACAAGATTTTCTCCGAAGAAGAGAATTACGGCAAGTACCTCGACCTTTGGCAGTCCTACCGTTTTTTCAAGCAATACCTCAGCACAGCCGTGTCTTCATATGTGCAATTCACGTACAAATTCGATGATTTGCCCCAGATACCGAAAAATGAACACTACGAGCCCTATTTGACATCCTTGGTGGGATATCTCGAAGGTTTTATTGCCAAAACAAATCCTTTGATCGATTCCCAACCCCTTCTTCAAGAGTTGTACAAGTCAATCGATGAAGAGAAAGCCCAAGCAGAAGGAGTCCCCAACGAAAATGGCGAAGTCTACTGTGCTGCATGCCAGAAGATGTTTTCAAAAGTCACAGTGTATGAGGGACATTTGCAGGGCAAAAAGCACAAGAAAAATGCTTCTAAAGCAACACCTACAAGTCCAAGTGTTCGAGTCCAATTGGAATTCAAACTTCAAAAATTAGTTGAGCATCTCAAGCCTACTTTAGAAGCTACTCGAACCAATGCTACCAGAATTGAGGGAATGACTGAGCGAGAGAAGATGATTGAAGAATCGAATTTCAAGGATGACGGGTCCGATTATACCACGGTCAACTCGTCAGATTCGGGATTCCTGGACTCCGAAATGGACACCGAAAGTGGTGAGGAAGACTATGAAAACTTCCAGGACTTGCCTTTGGGGGCAGATGGAACGCCCATTCCTTTCTGGTTGTTCAAGCTCCAGGGATTACACAAGAGCTACCAGTGTGAGGTGTGTGGAAATATCAGCTACAAGGGCCGTATGGCATTTGACAAGCACTTTTCTGGTGCCAAGCACCAGCATGGTTTGCGGATTTTGGGAGTCTCTGAAGATAAATTGCATCTCTTCAGAAGTATTAACAAAATCGACCAGGTAGTTGAGCTTTGGGGAAAATTGAAGAAAGACAAGAGAAAGAACGAGGGAGAGCTTGAAAATGCAATTGAGGTTGAGGACGACGAGGGAAATGTGATGTCTGAGAAGGACTACGTGGAATTGAAGAAACAGGGCCTTTTGTGATAATCTCTTGCCATTACCTCCAAGTTATAGATGTGAAAATGCAAGATCCGGCTCAGCCTGGCGTTTGCAATGCGCACATTGCATCAAATCAACCCTGTGAAGCCCTTGCAAATTAGTGAAAAATTCATGACCACAACTTGGGTACATTCTAGCGAGATTGCAAGAAATTCCGGTATTTCAGCATATGTCCCAACATCTGAGTTCTAATTGAAGCTCGAAGATCATAATACTTCAAATCGCCGCTATAATTAGGTCCCATCTCTCCCACTAGCCAGGGCCCTTTTCTACACTCACATCAACAAATGTGAATACGAACTCCCAAATTGTTATATTCTCAAAACTCCTACAGATCACAGAATAAGAGTTTCTGCGCCTCCTGACTTTAATACCTGTCAACATTCCGGTGCCCCGGTCCTATTTCCACCCCCTGGCCAATATCCTCCTCATCCCATCTCAAAGTGCGTGCGAATGCCAACTTCACATCTATGTACTTCAACTTCTTCAGAAGACTAACCATGGACAGACTTCCGAAAAGGGCCATATCGCCCAGTTTGTCGCCTGTTCCCACGGCCAAGAAGCTCCGGGATGAGCATGGCTTCCGAATGAAGCAACAGGAAATCGATAAACACACTTTAACGGCATACGAACAGCTCGATGGGGCCAACTCTTCTGACTCCTCCATCACCAAGGAAAAGACCATTCATGAGGAAGAGGCCGAGGGTGCTAAGTACATCATGGATGGACGCCTCCGGAGGGTCCATCCGTACTATTTCACCTACCTCACGTACTGCAAGATGAGATGGAGAGATCGCCTTCTTTTGGACATCTTCGTGGAAGAGTTCAGAGACAGGGCTCCGGAGTACTACAAGAAGACAATTGCGGCCGGCCACGTCACCATCAACAAGTCTCCGGCGAATCTCGACAGCATTGTGCGCAATGGCGACTTGATTAGTCACAGGTGCTTGAGAAAAGAGCCTCCAGTGACTTCCAGACCCATCAAAATCGTCCATGAAGATGAAAATATCATTGCAATTGACAAGCCTTCTGGGATCCCGGTGCATCCAACAGGAAGATACCGCTACAACACCGTCACAAAGGTTTTCCAGCATGAGCTAGGCCGTACTGTTCATCCATGTAACAGACTCGACAGACTCACCAGTGGCCTCATGTTCCTTGGAAAGAACGCCAAAGGTGCTGACGACTTTGTCAAGCAAATCCGGGAAAGAACAGTACGCAAAGAGTACATTGCCAGGGTCAAAGGCGACTTCCCCGAAGGAACGATCGAGGTGGACCAACCCTTGAGCACAGTGTCTCCAAAACACGGATTGAACCGAGTAGACGTTGAAAACGGAAAGGAGGCCAAAACTGAGTTCAAAAAGGTCTCGTATGACGACGTTTCTGACACCTCTGTGGTGAAATGCCACCCATTGACAGGCCGTTCTCATCAGATCAGAGTTCATCTTCAATTTTTGGGCCATCCTATTGCCAACGATCCTATTTATTCCAGTGCATTTGTATGGGGAGAGGAGTTGGGCAATAATAACCATGGAAAAACTGAAGAGATTCTAGAAAGATTAGACCGTATTGGAAAGGACCTTGCTGCCTCTTCGTGGATTCATCCACAAGGAGACGGTGAAATATTGGTAACGGAGGTGGATGAAGAGTCTGGAATGTCACTCTATTCCGACCCAGGACCCAACGACTTGGACTTGTGGCTCCATGCCTACAAGTACGAGGCCGAGGACAAGTCCTGGTCCTACAAGACGGAGTATCCTGAATGGTCCATTGAATACCAGAGAAAATTCATGGAACTAGCAGTTGAACAGGCCAAGAAGTGTGGCGAAACCCAGACCCAATTCAATGTGGGTGCAGTCTTGGTCCATAAGGGCAAGGTGATATCGACGGGGCATTCCAGAGAACTTCCGGGAAATACACATGCAGAAGAATGTGCACTTAAGAAATATTTCGAAAAGACTGGCAATAACGATGTTCCAGCTGGAACTGAAATCTACACTACAATGGAGCCCTGTTCGTTAAGATTAAGTGGAAATAAAACTTGTTTGGACAGAATATTGGAGACTTCCATCAAAACGTGTTATGTGGCAGTTGTTGAGCCTGATACATTTGTCAAAAATAATTCCAGTTATGATAAACTTCTTTTCAAAGGTGTGGAGTATATTAAAATTCCCGGCTATGAGGAAGAATGTCTTGAAGTTGCCACCAAGGGCCATGAGAAAATAGAGAAAAAAGAACCTGCAAAGCAGGAATCTTAGCTCATATAAATAATGGTGTAATTCAATTCAAGTGAGGTGATAGTGAAACACAAACAGATTAAGGATGAACTACTGACACCACACTCCGCTGGAGCTTGATGTTTTGTAAAGTATTTACGATTCCTACGATTAATAAATTATTATACTTTAAAATATCCATTAAATTCCCATAAATACCCGTTTAATCAGCTTCATCATCCGAATGAAGCTGTACTGTTTTAGTAGAATACACGTAGACATTGCGCCTGTTTCTGGAGTCGGTATGTTCTGAAGCAGTGCTCTCTATCATTTGGTCTGACCTCTGTTGCGTACGCAATGGTCTGGACCGATTGATCTCGGCGTCCATTCTTTCCAAATGGGCATTCCGAGTCTTCTGCGGATCACTTGACAGTGTAGATACACTGACCGACCGTGGAATTGCAAAACCAGTTGCAATAATATGATCTGTTAAAGCGAGGAAATTATCCTTTGTTGACTTCAACGTCATCATGAGTTGTTTTGCCTTGCTCTTTTGTTCTTCTTTAGTGGTACTCTTATCCGAATTATGTTCCGACAGATTGGAGTTCCTGTTGAGCTCCAAGTCGTCGGGACTTCCGCCGGTATCATCGTCATCGCGTTCTTCTTCCACGAATAATTCATATCTGTCCAATTCATATAGTTCATCTTCATAGAACTTTCTTCCTAACACACCTTCCTTCTCCTTTGCTTTTTGTATCATGTTGAACTTGTTGCACCATTCCCACGGTATCACCACACAAATGACATAAGTCACTACCGAGAAGATTTCCGATAATTCGTAAACAAAGGCATTAGACACATCCGCCACAAAGAAGGCCACAGGGCTGTATATCAACACCAAGGTGAGCAATGATAGAAGCCAGATGGTCTTATTGGCAATGATGTAGTATATCTTTGTCAAGAGGTATACGGTGATGATGGCAGCGTAGCAAAGACCCATGACGATGCGGACCAAATAGATGAAGGCCGGAAGGATCTCGCCAGCCTCGTCGTAGGCTCTGAAGGCGTGGAACTTTGACACTGCCCAGATCACTTGCGACGTGATGGAAGCACCGATTCCAATGTAGAATGCCGTTCTCTTGTCCTTCTGGCGCAGGAAGATCCGCATTATCACCTGGACCTGGTTGATTTGAAGTAGAAGCACCACAATCAAGTCAAGAATGTTGATGGGCAAGCTGTTGTTGATTTTGTCCACGAGCTCTGCCCCGTGAAGGTAGCCGTTTCGCTGCTGATGGTGCAAAATGGACATGGACTTGCTCACCACGTACAAGATGTAGAACGACGACAACGAGGTGGAGCCCTTCATCAACAACGATGGCTTGATGGTGTAGTTGGTGAGCACGAAGATGGTAAGGAACCAGATGATCACGAACAGGATGGAAATGGCGTAGATGACTGACACCACACTGTAAGCAAAACTGCCCCGAATGCTGTCACGGGTGAACATCTGCCACGACTTGGCCACAATCGGCAACGGACAGGTGAACTTGTCGATCACAAGGCCCATGTTGGTGTTCAACATGGGATCAGTGTCCCGGTAACATTGCTGGCGGTACACTCCGGACTTGATATGGATGGCTGGCGAGTAGACCTGGTGGGAAATGAGCATTCCTTCGGCCAAGTTGATGTTTTGGCATGCTGGATACGCCACGTCGCCGATCCAGTTGTTCTTCCAGTACATGGTAGCTGAGCTGAGCTTATGGGTCGATGACAAATGACAGATGGAAAGGGTTAGATGGCTTGAATGCGCTAGATGAGGGTAATATGGCCGTCTCTCTGGTTCTAGTCTGACCTTGAAAGTATTTCGATGTGATTAGGGAGCGATTTCGGTCAAAGTTGATCGATGTTGGTCGATGTTGCTCAATGTTGCACAACTTGCTTACTGCGTTTAGGGACCTGGTATGCGAGTATTGCGTCGCTTTTGGATGCAAATAAGACGAAGATGGAATAAGGGAATGTTCAAAACGAGTATCAACTCCACCCTTGGCCCTTCTGGCAAGTATTGGGGGGTCTCTGTAAAGAATAAGGTGAATAGAAGATTCCAAGAGTAAATGTGCCGCAGTTAAAAAGATAAAGAGAAGATGATTCTGTCACACAATACCATCTCTTGGCATGCTACAAAGAGAAGAGAACCTCTGAGTCTTGGAACGAGCTTGCATTGGCATGTGTTAAGCCGTCCCAAATGAAGCAGAATGGGTGCTTTGGGCGTAGGAAGTGGACCCTTTTATGGAATTTGAAGAATGGGCTTTTGGAACCAAAAATTAGTGTGCGATTCCAGTGTATATGAAGTTTATAGCCGTAAAGTTGTCAAAATAGCCAGTACAGCTTCAGTTCTGAGTCTTTTGACATTGTTAGGTGTTTTTCATTGGATAGAGTTGAAAAAATGAGGCAAAATCGGCCTGGAGTTGTAGATATCGAATAGTTTCGGCTCACTTCAGAAATCAGTCTCTATATAATTAATCCTCCACGGCACGGTATTTCGTGCATTTTGGGCATGAAATAGGAACTCATGTGTTTTCTAATCACACTTCTGGCTACTTCTTTTCCCTGGGAAGCTTTCTGATGTGGTTGTGTAAATTCAACAGAAACTCCAAAAACCACAGTAGAAATCCTCTCTCATTCCAACCTCTTATCCTGATATAACTAGAAGCATATTAGAGAAGCATATTAAAGACAAATCCATTACATAGGCTTCCCCATATTTTCATTAATTCTTCTAAACAATCTGTTTTCCTTTTCCTTTGATCCAAGCTCGTCTCTCTAAAAATCCACCTCGAAATCAGTCGCAAAATATCCACAACGACCAATGTTACTTCTTCTACTAACAGCATTGGTTGCTCTAATTGGCCAGGCTTTGGCCAATACAGAGACCCACCTCATAGAAATCCCCTTGCATTTTGACGTTCCCGACTTCAATTCGTCCCAGCTCATCCCAATCACCATAAAAGTAAACGACACCTTCGAGGTGATTGATCAATATCCCATCATAACTTCCGAGAAGATCATCCATCATCCACTCTTGAACTTGTCGTACAATCGTCTTCCAGGCAACATCACGTCTAATCCGGTCAATACCGTGTTGGTTGGTGTACGAAACTACAATGCTAGCACGTTTGGTCCTGGAGACAAACTAGCAGTTAAGTTGTGCTGGCCCGCCACATTCCCCTACGATATTAGCCTCAGCCATGTCTACGAAAGGAACGATATTTATCTTCCTGAAAAATACGGCCACGATTTGAGCTTGTACGTCAAGATAGAGTACATTTTCCGTGGCACTGCATTTGACACATCCACCTTGAACCAAGTGGAAAGTCTCCCAGTCAACTTGTTCATCAGCCGCTTACCTTCAAACTTCAAGCCAATCCCTTCGGAATTGAATAGGTACGTATGTTCGCTATTCAGATTGGTCAAGTTCATGTCCAGTTTTAGTGTGTTTGACTTGTTCGACTGTGCAAATCTCCCTTCGTACACCTTCAGTCATTCAACCCATGACATTTCCTTGATTTCAGCTTGAGGTTTGCTTAGCATGTGGATAATTGGAGAGAAATGGAGCTATTATGAATCTTGAATGGCATAGTCCTGACAACGAAACATTTGATGAGACATTACTCCGTGGCTTGTAATGGCCAAACTATGTGGAACAGCTTGCCTTGGTAGAAGTACCATAATCAAGCATCTGTTCATCATCAGTGTCTATTTTGAGGAAATTTGGAGCAGAACATATTTTCTTGTTATTTGAATAGAACTCGAACTTGCCCAAACGAGATCATCTTGCTTAGATTATCTACTTTCGTGGAAATCCAGAAATATGATCTTGTTGAAGTCAAGTCTCTTCTCGAAAAATGGACCATTCAAGAATCTGGTTTGGAAATTTACCTTTTCGCTTAATTAAGGGATGATTCATATTCTGGTTGCAAGAGAAAAGGAATTCCATGATCAGTGTTGCGCGTAAAGAGGATGTGCCAATTTTAAACTACAACTATTGAAAACCATCTTTGGTCACGCCCTGTGAGCATTTTTGTTGATATTGGCAATTTGTCCTTACAAGTGTACTGTTTTGTTAAAACCAAATTTCAAACTGCCATTCAAATTCGCCATGCATCACTTAGATTGATTTAACTAGCGACACTATTTCCTCGTAATACCACTGTCCAATGTACAAGAATGTGATCTTTTAAATCCTGTTCGATTTTATTACTTTGAGAAGTCATTGCCAACTAAAGTTGGGGATCCAATGCTTTTCTGGCTTACATGTGGATTGTTGAATCACTACCAATTTTTCGGATACTTACCGAAAACCTGTTGTTATCCGTCAAATTTTCCAACTGAGTTTAAATTTAGAACTATCTAATAGTGTCACCTTACCTTAAATTTTGCATCCTGAATTGTCCTCAACCTTATAGTTGTTTAATTATGATTCCACTCTTAATTTAATAAGCTAATTTGATTATTTCAGATCGGAAGAAATAAAAACACATACTTCAATAACAACATAATTTTAGCCCATATCGGCTGACCTTATACATACAATGATCCATGACCAAGCATACAGGGACAAGGAATGCATATATGAGGATTATTGACACTCCGAAACACAAAATGGAACAGTTAGCTCGATCCCTGGAATTAATAACAATTATGGTAATACATGCCTTGGGAACCGAGATCCGAAATTTCAGTTTGAGTACATGCCAACCTAATTCAAGAAGTCGCTTCGGTTTACCTGCACGTATTGGGTTGTCGGTTTTTGGTGCCTTGATTATCTATCATAGTTAATGTTATTCCATACTTCTGTGGGAGACATTGTTAGACTATTGTTGCCGGTGATCGAATGAATTTGAGGAAATTTTCTACTGATGGACTATGTTGACTTTATTTGTCTTTAACATTTTTATTGGCTCAAAGGAATAACCAAGTCGTATCACTAGTCATGTCATGGAACCTGGTAGCGAAGTGACACTCTAGAACTCGCTTAGGAGAGTCTCACTTCAAATTAATGCAAAAATTAAATCCTGATTCGGCTCCCAAATTTACTCGACATATTCGACTTGACAGGTATCCAACGGCTGAAGAATAAATCAGTCAATAAGGTTCACGGTTGAATTTCAGCTGGGACAAGTCTGTCCTTTCAGGAAAACCTCTCTCATCAAGAATTGTCTCGGTCAAATTAAAAAAGGTTTATAACCCTTGCATATACTACTAAAGAAATGTCGTTCCTCCATATGTATAATGTCGTTCATTTTCGGTAAGCTCCAGGTTCCTGTTGCCAAGTATGTTGGCAGAAATGACAAAAATTAAAACAAAAAAACTAATCGGTTATTAAACCTTCTTTTTGGTGCTTGAAACTAACAAATTCATAACCTCTTCCCAACCCAGAAATCTAGAACCAAGTCTTAGCCAAGATGAAAAAAGAAGTGATAACCGGCCCTACATATTTAGTTTTGCTCTTAGTGCATCTACCTTGAAATAACACTGGTGACATAGAATGGTAAAATTGGATCTTCTGTGCTATGTGGGCATTCTATTATTGAAATGTAGGTACAAGTGAGTTACGGTACCTTTATGCACCTCCAAATCAGTTGATGTACTTGAAAATGATTCGGTTAATCTAGCCTCGTTACCGTTTTTGGCCGAGGAATTACCTTTAAGATTCAGGAAATTCCAAGAACCACAGCTACATTTCCAGCTGTTCTAAATTGGGTTGAACTCTTTTCAAGACGATGGGGAGCATATCCTTGACTTCATAACCCCAGAATGGCTTGGTGAAGAAAGTAGAATAAACTCTGGTGAGGCGACTCTCAGTTTCATATTCACTCTGCTTTGGGTTCTCGAGGTAACATCGAGGCAATAACCTGAAATCGGGCTAAAACTTTCATTTCTAAACTGCCCGGACTTCAGTGCAGTGGATTACACTTGGACATCCCTCGTTGCTGGGTCCTTTCGCATGTCTCCTTGCAACTCTATACTTTATTAATTGAAGGGCTAGTTGGACAAATCCACTTGGGTGTCGGATACTTGGTGAAAATTCACAATCCTGACTTTTCAATTATTTCTGACTGCTTGGACTTCCTCCAGCCTTTGGTGGAAGTATCAAGGACACACCATATCTGTTAATTCAAGGTTAGTGAGACACTGCCGTTTCTTGTTAATTTCCGATCCTTACTATTCCATATCCAGAATTTTCAGGCTGGCTATACCATCAGGGATTGAGTCTCCTGGGCCAGTATCACAGATTTAAATACTTTAGGGTTTGTTGAGCCTGCTACAGATCCTGGTTCTGACGGTTGTTACTTTAGCTTTTGCATCTGTCCTTTTCTTTTCTTCGCCTTGTCTTTCGTACAATGCCTGAGAATTCACCACACAATTTCTCCTGTTAACGTCAGATGTTCAACGTCACCAGCTATGTCATCAACCCAATTTTCCCATTACCAAGACACTCCGATAATTTTGAAAGAATCAAGATGGAGGAGGGCTGGTGCTTCTACTTTTTCGCTCTAGAAATTATTTCTAGCTATACAGTAACAGCAACTGTCAGGATACGGACTCCCTTCTTACATTCCAAATCACTCCTAATCACTCCTATCATTCTTAATTGCACTCCTAATCATTCCTAATCACACCTAATGCTCCCAGGCTCCTCCCTAGGTATACGCTCTCGCTTCTTGCCCCTCTCATTCTACTCTCGCTAAGTCGCTCGCTACACCACTCTCCGCATCTTCTCTCGCTAACATCTCTCGCTAATTGTCCACTCCTTCTCTCTGGTAATTGGCTTCGCTCGCCTATTTGTCTCCTATTGCAGTAACTGCTGGCCACTCCATTCCCTCTGGTCTTGCCTGGACTTCCCAATACGGTATTGCTCACAGTACACCTCGTGCCGTACACCTAACGCAGGGTTCCATGGTGTTATGAGCAACTCTGGGACTGTATATGTCTTGTCTCGGTCCTTCTCTCCCCAGAGAGCCAGTATGGAGTTTGTGCGAAGGAGTGAGAAGTTAGAGAGAGAGAGAGCAAGCAAGAGAACGAGGAGCTAGCGACACCCTAGGGAGAAAGGAGTGAGAATGGTACCAGCAAAGCTAGGGAGAAGGGCTGGAATTGAGACGACTCGCTAGGGGCTGGGTACGTCCGTTGCCGTCCAGACCCAGCCATTCTCGTGCCTCGAGCAAGAACCCACTAGTCTGGCACCGTCCGAGGGGCATGATTCTGGGGCGATTCTGGGGCGATCTAGTGAGAAGTGTACGATTTCTCTAGCGAGATCTTCGCGACTGTCGCTATTTCCACTGGATCAATTGGGGCAGATCTCTCCCCATTTCCGCTAGTCTCCCTCCTTCCCTCCCCCAACTCGCCCGTTTTCCCACCTCTTCGGCCTCTCCTGTCTTCCCTATATCCCCGTAGCCCCAATTTCCTTCCCCCATTTCTCACTAACACTTCCCTCACTATACTCTTACTTCTCACTCTATCCTTTTCTCTCTATTCGATCTCACAATTTACTGCGACTTTTCTCTACGTCTTCATGGTGTCAGAAGACGTTGCCAACGGCGGCAAGCCGCCGTTTCTCGGCACGGCGCCCTCCAACAACCATCTTCTGACCCCCCAAGCCCAGCACCAACGAACCGATTCGTCCTACTCCCACAACTACTCGTTGCTTGACATCTACGGCACCGAGTCGCCGTTGGAAGAGGATGCCGCCCTGCCCGACCGGGGCTTGGACGCAAGCATCATGAAGGAACTAGACCGACTCGACTTCGACGAGACCGATCCGGCCCTTTCCCTCCCACAACCGGCCAGCATTTCGCCCATTTCCCTCACTTTCGAACCCAAGTTATACATCCAGCCCATAACCGCCGAGTCGCTAGACGCCCTCCTCCTGTCGCCCTACGACTGCTACGGGTTCAAGAAGGCATCCACCCACCACAACACCACCCAGGCCGAGTACAACGAGTGGTTTGCAGAGTACGCCCAGTACTCGGCCCGCCGCCGCAAGAAGTGGCACATGGTGATGAAATCCAACGGTTTGGCGGTGGACGACGACAAGACCGTGCCCACGCGGTTTCCGCCCAAGAGCGACAAGGTCAAGAAGATGATCCGGCGGGGCCTCCCGCCCGAATGGCGTGGAAATGCCTGGTTCTTCTACGCCGGCGGCCATGAGAAGATCAACAAACATGTGGGGGTCTACGACCAGATCGTCAAGGACACTGCCAACGTGCACAACAAGGACACAGAGGTAATTGAGCGCGACTTGAACCGTACCTTTCCCGATAACATACACTTCAACGACTCGTTGCAGCCCGGTTCCGGCTCCTCCTCCTCTACCACTGTCAACTCCGATACCCTCCGGACCGCCGTCGACACCGAAATGATCGTGAGTCTCCGGCGCGTGTTGGTGGCATTTGCCCATTACCAACCCCAAATCGGCTACTGCCAGTCGCTCAACTTCTTGGCCGGGCTTCTCCTCTTATTCATGGGTGAAGAGCGGGCGTTCTGGATGCTTGTGATTCTCACTGAACGCATCATCCCCAAGGTCCACTCGGCCAATCTCGAGGGTGTCCACACCGACCAGGGCGTGTTGATGCTCTGCATCAAAGAATACATTCCCCAGCTCTGGGCCATTCTCGGTAAGACGTTTGAAGGTGAGGCACTCTCCGAAGACAAAATCTTGACCCGGTTGCCTCCAGTCACGTTGGTGACATCGTCCTGGTTCATGTCATTGTTTGTTGGCGTACTTCCCATAGAGACAACCTTGCGGGTATGGGACATCCTCTGGTACGAAGGTTCCAAGACCATTTTCAGGATTTCCTTGACCATCTGTAAAATGTGTCTCGACAACCCTGAGTTCCAGCAGGCCCGCGGCGCCTCGGGGGGCGGCGCTGAGATGGAGCAGATTGAATTGTTCCAGTTCATGCAAAACTTCCCCAAAATGATCTTGGACCCGAATTTCTTGGTTGACAATTGTTTCAAGAAAATCGGAGGCTACGGCTTCGGCTCGCTCTCTCAGGATGAAATCAACAACTGCCGTGAATTCGTCTCCAAACAGCGCAAGAAGTTGAACAACAAGAAAACTTCCGGGCTTGCCACTGAATTGACAGAAGAAGAACGTAAATCGTTGATATCGGGCTCGGGTAGCTCATATGACGAAGACGGCAGTATTCACGATGTCTACGGCTTCCACCGTTCGCTCATGAGTGGAGTGGCGTGGAACAAAAACATGAGCAATAAGATGAAGAAGAAGTTTTCAAGAAAGGCATCGAGATAAAGTACAATTGTCGAAGTGAACTCTCGGTATATTGATCCCAAGGCATCTCTGGGATACGCCACTTGGCATTTTGAGCTACTATCTTGATAAACTGTTTCTTGATCCACACTACACCCTATGTCCTCAACCATTCTTAATCACACTTCCTGATTTACCATTGCATTTTTGCATTTGACCAAAATTAACCTATAATTAGCTTGCATTTACCCTACTAGTGTTCATGTTATCCACATAAACACTCATTTATACACGGCACTTTCGTCACACAACAAGGGCCACCAACTCATTTAAACTATACTAATATATTTCCCTGTATATGGCATCACCCACTGTAATGGCTTCCTTGGCTTCACGAACATCATGAACTCTAACAAAGTCAGTGTTCTGTTCAATACAAGCAATGAGAGATGCAGTTGTACTGAAGACTCTTTTGGAAGCATCAGGTTGGTTTGTCAAAGTGCCCAAGAACTTCTTTCTAGAAGGACCAAGCAACATGGCCAAACCATTGAAGCTCACGTACAAACTCTTCACCGAATTATTCTGGGGGTCTCTTTCGTTGACCAAAAGAGAGTATTTCTTGAAGATAGAAGCATGCTTCAATATGGCCAAGTTTTGAGGAAGGGTTTTGGCGAAGCCAATGCCTGGATCCATAATCAACTGCCATTTTCTCACACCTTGTTCGAACGCCTTCAACATCTGCATACTCAATTCTCTAGATACTCCATTTATGAGATTACTGACTTCTGGTCTGAATTTCAATTCCTGGTGTTCGGAGTTTTGGCCTTCTGAGTATTCGATTAAATCGTCATTGGTATTGGAATCGTAAGTAGTCAACTTGCTCATGGTCTTTGGAGTTCCTCTAGTATGGTTCATGATATATGGACAACCGTACTTGGCCACTACCTTGAACATTCTCTCATCATAAAGGCCCATTGAAATATCATTAATAATATCTGCTCCATTTTTCAAGCATTCTTCCGCCACTTCTGATCTGAAAGTATCGATGGAAATGATCACGTTGGCCAATTTCTCGTTAGTACTGCCCCTAATTGCCTTGAGAACTGGAACTACCCTTGAAATCTCGTCTTCGAGCGTAGCTTCTTCGCTTCCTGGACGTGTAGAAACTCCTCCGATATCAATCATGGTGGCTCCCTGCTCCACAAGTGTTGCTGCCTTAGATACCACCTCTTCTATCGACAATTCGGTATTTCCACCATCGCTAAACGAGTCCGGAGTCATGTTCAAAACGGCCATAATGCCAGTCGAGTGTTTGTTTTTGAATTGGTCAAAAATAAGAGGACTTTGTTTCATTCTGGGCAAGGGGATGATCTGATGCAAATGGTGAGATTCTTGGATCGATTGGTCGGGCTCACTGAGTAGCAACTGCTTCAAGTGGTTATGAATAGGCTCTGCGCTTACCGGGTGTGTGAAATCTGGAGGAATTAACTCACACAAGGGTTGTAGCACGAAAGTTCTCTCCAACATGGAGATATGGGGCACATTCAAGTCGTCCGAGTTTACGATAATGTCATCGTAAAGGATAATGTCAAGATCAATGGTCCTGGGTCCATTGTCGAATTCTTTGACCCGGTTGATGTGAGAATACTCGATATCTTTCAATGCTTTCAACAAGTCATGAGGCGAGAGATCACGGAAGGAAACCTTCACCACTCCGTTGAAGAAATCGTTCTGGTCCTTGTAGTACATTGGCTTGGACGTGTACAACGACGAGGTAGACTCGACCGTGATACCGTATTTGGGGAGGAGTTCAAGAGCAGCGTTGATATTCTTGACAGGGTCGCCTTCATTGCATCCAAAGGCAATGTATGCATTATGTGTGCCTTCTACTACCGTAGAATCCTCGGAACTGGTGGGAAGATTGAACCCTTGGGACCCTATTTGGGCATTTTCCTGAATAATTATTGGTTCATCATTCTTGAAGGTTTCTGCATTCATATCAGAACTGACACCGACTCCTTCGGTAAAACTGATGGCATTTGGCTTAGTGACCTTGACCCATGCCGACTCGATGCCCTTGCCATGGTTCTGGAACACCAACTGGCCGATTTTCATCACTAAGGCTTCGACGGTCTTGAAATTGCTTCCCTCCACATACACCACCACGTCATTCACGATATCGCTGATGGTAACATCGGAACACTTGGCCACGGTCAACTCGACATCAATGTTGACAATTTGGCGCTGGAGACGTTCGAACGTGAACACTCCGATGATCGTCAAGAGCTTGAGGCCACGAATGGCCACTTTATCGGTTTCTGTCGAGATATCGAGGGACGAACGATGAATGGTATATTCAATAGAGTCTGCTCTGATCTCGGACTTGTCGCTTCTGACGGAGATCAGTGCTGTGTGCCCTCCTCCCTTCGAATGGTCGAGGACTACTTCTCCGACTGATTCAGCGATATTGGCCAACGACTTGAAGTTCCTGTGTTCGTTGTTCTTCATGAACTCGAGGATATTCCGAGAAATAACCGCATAATTGAGCGAATACTTCAAGTTATCCGACACGGAGGCCTGATGGAAGTCGGTATTCAACTCCACTGAGATATGGATGGGTTGTGGAGTGGATCTGTTCCAGGCATCTTTGCCGGTGATGGCAGTGACTCCGACATCTTTGATGAACACAGTATCCTTCAACATAGATCGAGAGTGGTGAAGAGCACGTTTGAAGACTGGAATGGGCCTCCAGTGGGAGAAGATGGGCAACAACACTTTTACGTTAATTCAATTGGTGCGATATGGAGAAAACTATATAGTGAGAAGAGAGTGGAGGGAAAGAATGAATGGGAAGTGAATGTATGGGTTGATTTTGAAATTGAGGCTACAGGAGCGGCGATAGGGGGGCTGTTGTGATACTACACTTTTTTCAGTGTGCTAAGTCCAATATAGCCTGAAATATGTAAAGCGATGAATAATACAGAGTTGAGTGAAAGTGCAATAAAATTGAAAGAATGGGCATAAATAGAGAGAAAGAAGGAATGGAAGGGAGAATAATGGGCTGGAATTTGTATATTTCACCAATAAATGTGAATTCCCATGGTAAAACGCTGGAAATTCTAAACAGTTGGTAAATCTTCATCCAGCTACTCAACTCATTTAATGAGCCCAAACTCATGTGCCAGTCTATTGTTCGCTCAATTCTGATCAGTTGATACCAAAGGTCCTATTCCAATTTCCCTATATTAATTGACCTTGTTCATTCGAATAGAGCATCGTCTGTACTGTAGATTGGAGAAGTGGTAATGAAATTGGCCAGCAAACAATTAATATCCATTTGGAATCCACTCAATCTGATTGCAGTTTCTTTGAGAAGCTTGGATCCTTGGACCTAGCCAAGTGAATCCAGAGTGTGAGTACTTCCTGACTCGATAACTGGCAATGAAACAGCTCCTGAGCCAATTCAATGTAAGTCATAAATTAAATCATAAATCGTTAAACTTGCTCCTCTTGCAGCTATTTTATTTCGTTCACCATTTCATCTATCAAGGTCATCTTCTGTTTCTTTGTCAGTGGCCCCTCTTCCTCGACTTCTTCCTTCATTTCCTCCTTCATTTCTACATCATCGACAACCTCAACAGAGTCAGCAACTATGATTCCGTACTCTGTGCTGGACTGGATGATTTTCAACGCTTTTGCGTTGTCACAACTCATGTCTTCCATGACAAGCCTGATGATAATCTCGTTGGCCAAAACGTACGTAGCAAAAGCGGACGTTGTCCAGTAAGATATCGTCTCGTTCTTTTTGGCCGAATTGCGCAAGCTCTTCTGGAAGTGCTTGTTGATCATGTTTCCAATAATCAGCTGTCTCTTGACTCCGTAGTATCCCCCGTAAAATGGCTCCCAATTCATGCCCCATCTCTCCTTGCTGGACATAGTCTCATGCTCTGACGCCTTCTGCTGCTTCTTTGCTAATGAATAAAAGTGGGACTCGTCCTTTCCCTTTAAGATCTTGTTGACCACATCGGTATGCGATTTGGCCCTGTCCAAAAGGCTCTTCTTCGACACTATGGGCTCGGGAAACTTGTGGTGACAAAACTTGGCTCTGACGGAGTCGATTTGCAGTGTTTTTTGTCGACTCAACTGCTGTACCACGCCGTCTATCAGTGTTACATTGAGCTTTTCGGAGTCGTGCTCTTCTTCATGGTCGTCACTGGACGGCAACTCGACCGGAGGTTCACTTAATGCGGTCAAATTGGACACAGGAAGGTCCAATTCCTCGATGTTGATCAAATCACTTTCGAGCTCGTCGTCTTCTTGCAATTGACGGGTATCAGTGTACTGGTACTTGAGTTTTCTTGCCAAAACTGGACTGGAGTTGATAGGCTGGCCGTGTATATACGGTGCTTTCTTCTTCTTCCGTTGAGTAGGCTGTTCTGGCGAGTTCGAGTTACCCGAAGGAAAGCCTTTCCAGTTACTAGGCTTTATACTAGAGTAGTCCTTCTTGAGGTTGGTCATAAGTAGTATTTGTATAGTGAAATAGTGCGAGAGTTAAAGTGAGACATATTGAGAAGAGGAAGAGCAGGTAATGAGGATGCTAAATGTATGTGAATTTTACGTTGAAGAAAGAAATGAAGTTGGAATTTTAATGGAGCATGAAGTACGTTGGCAATGATGATAGTCGTTGAGGCGGGAATAGGTAGTATAATATGGTGTGGGTGGAATTAACATGAATTACATGTAATTATAAATAATTCAACGGAACGCCAATTCTGTTCCAAGTGTGCAATTGCACGTACTTCTGGTGCTTAAAGTAATATGGAGCGGTTTCAAGGCCAGAAATAGAGGTTCCTGGTCTCCTTTGACAATTATCGAATATCTTCGAAAATGCTTGGTTTTGGAAACTGCTAAAAACGTGTGTCTTGTGAGCAATAATAATACATTGAATAGTTCTATATAAGTTCAGAGCGTTAGATTGGTGTATTAGGTTGCGTTTGCTTTTTGTTTCAAATTGGACATATCTTCATTTTTGATGATTTTTGAAATATTTTACAAAAGTTGACATTTATCTAGAGAAAAGACTTCCTGAGCAGTAATGGTACACAAAGAAACTCCACCCACAAATAGTGCCAATTACTTTCCTAATTCAATAAGACATCAATAGTATCACTCTAAGCACGTTGATTATTTGGCGTAAATTAGTGTTCTTTTTCACTTTCATTGAAATGCTAATTCTATGAAGAGTATCTATAATTCATCCTTTCAATTCTACTCTATATTTCTTCCCATCTCTCTCTACATTTTGTTATTGGAATATTAACTATACATTATTTTTACAGACATCCTACTGAGGATTGCCTCCTCCATTTTGGTTTTGGAAAAGGTTGGCCAATTGGGCACTTAAGTTGGCGGGATTCTGTCCTTGGGCCATAAAGTTTGGCATGTTGGGTTGTTGACCGGGTGGGAATGGTGGCAATCCTCCTGGAGCTTGTGGATTGCTGGAATTGGAGAACAAGTTCAACAATGGATTGACCGATGACTGAGTGAAAGTAGTGAACTCTGGCTGAGAACCGTGGGTCATACTTCCTGCTGCTTGTGGGATCAACGTCGTCTTGACGTAATCTTCATCAGGCTCGCCTGGCTTGTTGGACTTAGGTCCATTTCTGGCAGAATTGGTGGGCATTTTCTTGGACATGGCCTTGGAGGAAATACCAGCACCAATCTCGATATCTGGCTCATCAATCACCATACCACTCTGAAGAGGCTGGCCACCAGTACCACCCCATTGGGCCTGCACCACCCAACTTCTGTCGGCATCGGTCAATCTTTGGATAGGAATGACGGAAATACCATGCTGGTAATTACAACAGTCTCTAGGACCGAAACCCACACCCCAACGGGTTCTCAAAGGCAATGAGTTGTCCTTGTTGAACGAAGTAATGACTTGTTCGGCCTCTCTTCTAGAGTAGACCTTGACGAAGGCGTGCTTTCTTTCGCTGTTCAAAATAACGGATTGGACCTCAGCAAAAGGTCTCAAAACCGATGCAATGGCTTGTTGGTCCATGGTGCGAGGAACTCCACCAATAAACAAGGTTCTGGACAACACTTTGAACGAACCCTGGGGCAAGGTGGGGTCGAAACCGACGTTTCTGGGACGGTAATGAGGCGTTCCCTGGATGTTCAACTCGTTCTGGCCCTGGCCGTTGTTCAACTGGTTCATACCAAGCTGGAAGTTTGCCAGTGGGTTTTGGGGAAGCCCGTTTTGTCCACTAGGTCCATTTGGTGGGAAGTTACCAAACTGGTTTCTAGGAGGCGATCTGTCTCTTCTACCGTACTGGTCCTGGCCCCGGTTGGGGGATCTGGACCGGTTTCTTCTGGAGTATGGGTCGCCTCCCATGTCACGGCCACGTCTGCCGTTGGAGTAGTCCTGTCTTGGTGGCTGTGGAGGCAAGCCGTTCTGGTTCATGCCTTGAGGAGGGTTTGGTGGAGCAGCATTGCCGTTTTGCATCTGCTGCAACATGTTGAAGATCAACTGCTCGTTGCCAGCAGGGGCCTGCTGCTGTTGCTGTTGCTGTTGTTGTGGGGCCTGTGGAGGCTGGGAGTAGGAGGGAGCAGCGGCATTGGCAGCTCCAGAAAGAGCAGACAACTGCGATAAGATGTTGTTGGCATTGTTGTTGTCGGCAGCAGGAGCAGCAGGAACGGCAGTAGGGGCTGGGGATGTGCTGGAGTTGGTGTTGTTCTTGGCCAAGGAGGCCAATGCCAGCAAGATGCTATTGGAGTCCAGAGCAGACTTTTCTGCCTGGACTGGCTCAACCTTGGAACCGGGAGGAGTTCCTGGAGGAGTAGTGGATGTGAAGTGCTTGGAGCGAATGGCCTTCAAGATGGCAGGCGAGAAGGTCTCAGCTCTTTCCCAAATATCAACTACTTTACCGATTTTGATGATCTGGGACTGACTGATCTGCAACTCCAAGGCATCGTCAATAATGGACTCCACCAACTCACTGATCTTGTAGACAGCAGCACCAAAGGAACCTTCCGGAGCCAGAGCATCGATGGTCTGGTTCCGTTGCTTCGCTTCGGCCGTGTATCCCCTTACGATGGAATCAACCACGTACACAACCCCCAACTTGTGGGACGAAGGAACCGCCTTACAGTTGGCGTACAACGTAGTGATGATGGAGGACTCCTGTTCAACATTTTTTATGGCAATGTCTGTCAACCGCTTAATACGGGAGCCAGACACTCCGGGAGCCTTCAAGGTAGGAATTTCTTTGAGAATGGATTCGAACTCTTCAACAGACATTTTGGACTCTTCACTTTACTATTCTACTTGGTACTGTAGACTGTACTACTCGTGATACTGACGTATCGTGAGAAACTCAATAAGAAAATATATAAAAACGTTGGTTTTAGAAGTACGGCCGTTACTGGAGATGCGACTACTGTTTACTTCTTGTGGTACTGTGCACTGGTAGTCTTCTAGTGGTTGACAATAATGAGGAAAAAAACAGGGGATGTGGCAGTTTATATAGGGTAACGACAGGGTTACCCGGACAATTTACTCGGGTCCACAAATACGCTGCGGACCCTGGATTACGCAGGAGTGAAAATTTACTGAAAAGTCTGATGTTCTATAACCAACTGCCACTACACCATGAGAGGCTTGTCTGGCACTATAGGACGCGTGGGCATAGCCCGGACATACGCTACCGCAACCCCCAGCATTTCCTCCACATTAATGTTGTCCAGAAACCCCGTGATAACTGCCGATGTGCCCAAGTTCGAGTCCCAATACTACAAGTACCAGAGTGAATTGTGGAGAAGATTGATGTGGACGTTTCCCAAATGGTTCTATTTCAGAGAAGGTACGTTGGCCGAGCAGAGATACAGAGAATTGAACAAGGATCCAGTCGCCAACAACCCCAATATCGAGTTCCCCAGAGGCAGACCCGAGATTAGACACAAAAGAGACAGAAGATTCAAGCAGGAGATTAGATTGCCCAAGACATACAAGGAGGCCGACCAGTTGGAGGCCGGCGAACAAGACCCAGTCACAGGTGCCAGCGCCGAGGAAGATTTGGCCCGTAAAATCGTGCCCAACTCCAGAATCACCAAGGCGGACCAAGAGAACGACTTGACCAGTTTGGAGAGAAAATTGAGCCGTACTTTGTACTTGGTGGTGCAAGAAAACGGAAGCTGGATCTTGCCCAACTTCACCAGCTCCGATAACGCCACGGCCTTGCACACTTTGGCCGAAGAAGGCTTGTACCAGATTGGAGGTGACAAGATCAACTACTTCAATGTCTCCAACACTCCAATGCACATGTACAACAACGGCACCAAGAAGGAGTATTTCATCAAGTCTCACATTTTGTCGGGACAGTTCCAACCCCAGGACCCCTCGTTGAAGTTCTTATGGTTAACGAAAGAGGAGTTGAAGACCCACTTGAACACAGAATACTACAATGACATCGAGCATTTGTTCAGCAACATATAGAAATGTAAATAGCACTAAGCACGCGAGCTTCCACCCAATAATTTGAATATTATAGTGTAGAGCAACTCTAATAATTTGGAGAATTAATGTTAAGAATAGAACATCACGAACGCAGAGTTTCAGATCAATTATTAAATATGGCAGTGAATGCATAGATCAGTTGCATACATACAAGCATTCAGATGTGATAGTATAATTAGATATTCGTGAAATTAGATACTCGATTCCGAGATGTTCTGACATGAAATTCCATGAAAAATTATGAACACAGAATCCGTTTTTGGAATGACATATGTTATACTGCTTGATAACAATATTTTAACAAGGAATATTTATGCATCATGTATGATGTATGGAATTTACTTATGCTACCTTTCAAAATATCCATATTTTGAACCAAGAAGGTCCCTGCTTCATACATACATGATATACTTGAAATCCGGATATTCACAAAAAATTTCTATTATCAAGCAAGAGTATTTATTATGAGATTTTGGGTGCAGATGTAATGTCAAGTAATCGGGATTCAATATACGAACAATATGATTCAACTATTATATCGAATCATCGAAAATGGTTTGCATCTACCTTTAATTTTTGTATGGCCACGAGTATCTAAGATTCAATACATCGAAATGCTTTGTTTCAACTCACACATTTTGCATCTAGAATTATTAGTCCCAATCCCCCACCCCATCAGATTCATTCTACACGTCCATTCATTGTTTTCTCTAATTCTGTAATTATGTAACTCCTATTACTAGTTGTCCTTTCTATAATTCTACTTTTTGACGTCACAAGTCTTTCTTTCCCTTCAACGCCTTCTCTGCAGCCCACACAGACCGGTCAAACACAGTGCCGACCATCAACACACCTGCAATGGAACTGATGACACCGAGAACAAAGCCAGACCATGACTTAGCGTACTGCTCCCGGTTGATGATTTTCAATGGCGAAATGTCGAAATTGAACGACACGCCAGGGACTCCGCCTTGCGCATGCAAAGTGTGCTGGTGGTCATCGTCCTTGCCTCCCTTGAGCGGCCTGTTGTGAGTAATAACCGAGAATTGGTTGGTATCCAAAGTTTTCTCTGCGGACAAGTACTCGAAACGAGTGGCCACCACCTTGAGGAAGTAAGTGTAGGCGTGCTGCTTGGCGGTGTTGGTGACCAGGAGCCCATCCAAGGGGTGGGTGGACTGCACGAGGTTGGTGTCGGGGTCGTTTCCGAAAGACAAGTGATTGATGGAATGGGCAAAGTTGAAGCGGTCCTCCAATTTGTTGTACAAGGACAAGTCGTGGACGTGTCTTCCGTTCGAGGTGAAGGAGGCGCCGGGGGCAAAGTCCATGGTACCAGACACCCGCTTGAGCTGCGTGGTTCCCTTGACTCTGCAACCCTCGTTGGCGTCGATACTGTCCTTCAAACGGCGGACGTAACCCTCGTTTTCACACTGCTCAATGTTTTCACCGTCGTAGAATGCCCACAACTTCTCGGCATAGGCCAATTTGACCGTCTCACAGTTGTTACAACAGTACTGGTTGTTCTCCTGAGGCAAGGCGCCGTAGCAGGAGCCACACTGGCCCGAGCCGTCGGGCTGCGCCATCTCCATCAACGACTTGTCGTTGTTCAAGGCAATGCTGTCGGCCACGAGGATCTCGTTGGCAATGGATCCGTCCTGGTTCTTGGTGATGCGGTACTTCTCGAAACCCGACTTCAAAACGTTCAACTGCACGTTACCCGACTCGTCCAACAAGTCAAGCGAAAGCATCTCACATGGAATGTGAGGAAACAGGATGTCCAAGTTGATGTCCAAGCGCTTGTTGATGTTTCTATCCACCACCAACTCGGGACGAGAGATCACCGACGTGTACTCCACGTACTCGTTTCGGATCAAGAACAACACAATAAGCACACAGGTCATGGTGATGAGACCGCCTGAGGCGGTCTTGACCCGGACGTCCTCTACGGTCTTCGCAAAGGCGTCCAACGAGGTTAATTTGGGACCGGCCATGAAGTCGTACGTGTTCTTTGATTTTCGAGATTTGGATTTAGTGCGATTTGAACGTGGAGATGGAGTGAATGGAAGTGAATGGAAGTGAATAGATTAGGGAAGAGATTAGTGGAAAGGGGATTGTGGGAGGATCAGTGAGGGCAAGGCTCTATGAATAAGTGTCTGGCTGTAGTATTGTCCAAACTACAGCACATCATTTGGTAGTCTTGGTATGGTTCCTGTGTGGGGTCCATTTCCTAGGGCCGTCTAGTGGGCTGGAGATGGGTAGGGTTTATGTGAGAATAGAGGTAAGAGACCGAAAGATACCACCAGTCCATGAGTCTGATCTGTAACTATGAGAGCTAGGGATTTTCTAGTTGCAATGGCGGTGTCTTTGAATTGTAACCAATGGAGGTGCAGACCTAGCGGCTTGGAAAATTGGGCCAGAAAGGACAAAACATGCAAAAAGACTCCTAGATTTAGGAAATTTAATCCATTTACACCTGTATTTACGTATGCATAGCGCAATTGATGGTCCCTATAATTTCTACTCGAAGTGAAAACCATTCAAGCTGGGGAAATGGCACAGTTGGAAAGTTGAGAAAGAAGCATGTACAAAAAAAGACGAATGGAGTGGAAACGCAGTGATGGAGATCTTAGGGGTGAAATGGGGATATTTGTACTGTAAAGTATTGTTAGGGTCGATTGAAGATATTGAATTATGGAATATCATGAGTTTTGTAGTATGGATTTCCTAACTATTGAAGTATGGGTTTTCTAATTCTCATGGAAAATTCAAACTTACGGATAGTCCAGATGTAGATGAACAGGATATGTCAGGCTGTGTATGAATTCCTGATGGCTGTGTATGCTCCTTAGCCAGGAATGCTATCTCTCATGTCAGTGATTCTATTTCTAGCTAGTGCTATTTCTAGACCCTGAAATCTATTTCTGGATCTATCCTAAAGGCTGAGTTTTTAATGGCTGAGTGTATTATACCCAAGCCTCAAACATATTTCTTTAACTTGAATTCTATACCCAAAAGAAGGGAACTCCGTAGCCCTATAATTTGAACCAAAGCTTAATAGGTTGATCATAAAAAGGCAAAAATAAAGCCCCCACGCTCAAGGACCCTAGATCTCGCCTGATTTCAGATGTCTTGATCATTTTCCCGGATTGAAATGGCTTGCAAAATCAACCTAATCCCATTCCTTCCGTTTCATCATTTCCGAAGAACCAGATGTATTTTTTGTTTAGAAACTAGATGCAGTTGTCGCCCCCAAACTGATAGTTTTATATATAGCATTTACGAACGAACAGAGTGCAGCAACAATGAAATAAGGAACGATACTTATTTTTGACTTGATTTGATCCAGGGCCTTGTATAGGTGAAATTACGGCCTTTGAATATTCCCGGACAAGAATATCTCCTATATTGACTACTGCTCTATTAACGCACACAAAGAGACACAATTATATACTTCGAAATCGAACAGATAAACTCAATAGTGGGGTATTCGTGTGCTGACTCCTAGTCAGACAGCCGTGGCTGTAGTTTTCTCGTGATTGGCTCATTGTAAAAGGGGCACCATTCCCAGTTAATTTGGAATGGAACGCTGTTCGCAAGATGTGGGACTAAGTGAAATAATACCTCCTGCGACGACATTAGCGGAATTATGAGCATAACTACGCTGGTGGTAAGATATGGGACTTCCACCAGCAGTAAGACGGGGTTGCTTCACTGTAGGATAGGACAATAAGTTAGACACATACTAAGAATATTCTACGCATTGTTAGTGAAACAAGAGCTTACCCTTTTGGTGTTTTAGGAGCTACACAATTTCAGGTGGATCAAAATCTCAGATTAAATCTATCTCGAGACGTCTCTTGGCTTGACGGGTTGACGACAAAGCACAAACTTGATTATATCTTTCCTGAAGTGAGAGGTGGACGTATTTACGGCGACTTGGTTCTGCAAGGTTGCACTGGTATACATGGATCCGCTTGTTTCAGCGAAATGAACATCTACATAAAAAATACGTTTTCGAGGATTGCCCAAAGACGAGAGCCAGTAAATGGTCCTAGGCTACTGACTAACGATTAGCGCCTATGCCATAATTGCTTTATCTGCCCAGAAGTAGTGTACATAAGGTAGAGTTGTTGGAGTTACCAAAACCCAGACATTCTGGGGACAATAGCGGTGGATTGGCCAACTACCCAAATAGATTTTCCGTTCCTTCACCGCCCCACCTATTGTTGAAGAACATTCCCGGAAGTTTCATACTTCGGGGAAAATCGCCAGAACTACAGTAACACTAGTTATTCGTATGCCTGTTAGATAGCCAACAAAATACTAATTTCTTGAGAAGTGACATCGAACTACGTCAACTTTATTGTGTTGGGCGAGTTTGTACTTCCAGGCGGCCTTTACAATAGAACGGGCCCGGTGTAACTGTACATTATTTACGTCAAATGGACCACACTTGAAACTGGAGTCTGCCCAGAAAATGATAGATACACTTTTTCTAACACCGACCATGCTGCTGTGGTGGTTATCCCGATTATGTACTTCCTGGATTAATCTTCGGAGTAACATGGATCCTGGACGCATATTTCCATCCACAAGCTTCACCTGATTATTGGAAGGATAGAAACCGGGTTAATAATATCTGATGCATATTTCCTACAGTATAGAGTCGGCACCAAGGAGTGGCTGGGAACGAGAGCCAGCCAGGATTGTCGATTATCGCCCTCGATGCCTGCCGCACAAAGGCACAGTGCCGCAATGCTAATTCGGCACTGGCACCGATCTACGGTTGGAATGGATCGACAGGCGGAAGGAAAAAGCGAAAGCGCATTGCTTCGAAAGAGCTCCGAAGACCTGAACGGCCGCCTTTCTCAGCCTTAAACCGCCTCCATAATTCCCAGCCAATTGGGCTCGGGGAGTGCTGTTATGCTAAGCGATTCGGATCCCAGACCTAACCTCCGGGCCATGGACCACATGGTCTATAACCAAGATATTATGTCAGGCTGAAAAAGTCCGTAACGCTAAATTTTTCAATGGTACGACCCTGTCTTGAAATGTGAGGCAAAATTAGGAAATATTGCGAAATTATCTGGTTTGGGGCAAGCGGCGGACCAAAAAATTACCCCTAATGCTAAGGAATCTAGGGTGGGGGAAAAGTGTGGGACATTGTAGTATTATTTACTACTGTAGGGGTTTGGCTACAGGGTATGGGTCCACTTAGCTGAGGGGTCCTGTTTGGAGGGAATAGTGGATTTTCCGGGAAGTGGAGGGGCAAGGGAAGCAGGGAAATTGGCAAGATAGCACGACACAGGGTCGGTGCCATCTGAAAAGTTGAAAAGTAGCAGATCGGGATGTCCTGAAAAGAATATCGCGCGACTTTGCACGTGATCAAACATGGTAATGTTGGTTAATATGGCACCTTAGCACCGAGACCCTACAAGTACATCAGCAGCCCTCCGTGCAGCAACCATCCAGTTTCTGTCCCCACAATTGTCTTGTCCAGCTCCACAGCTCCACGTTCATTCTAAAATGTCCATAAAAGCCAACAAAAACTTCTTCAAAAACTTCACACCTGTTCTTGTCCGAGACAAGCCGCTTCCAGGCCACACTTCGACATCGACGGAGATCATCCTCATATCTATCAATGTCACCGGAAGCCGGCTCGTGGCGTCGCGAACTGACAAGTCGTTACGCATCTGGCGATGCTTGCCAGACCGCGTGTCTGATCCCATCATCATCGAAGATGCGCATGCCAGGTCAGTGGAGCGAGTGTCCTGGAACCCCCAGACCGAACACACATTTGCCCTGGTAGGGCGAGACGAGCACATCAAGATCTGGAAAGGCCACACCGGGACTTTGGAGAGGCAGATCAAAGCGGAAAAGACGTTGGGCCAGTCAGAGCCCGCCTGCCTCAAGATCGTGTCATACTCGTCGGACGGCAAGCTTCTCGTGGCAGTGGACCGGGACTCAACGGTGCTAGTGTACTCTGTGGACCAGCGCTACAAGAAGGTGGCAGAATTTCAGGTCCAAGACCATATCTATGACCTCAAGTGGCTCAACTACAACCACGGGTTTTTCGTTTTGGCGTTGACCGACGGCACCATGCCAATCTACGCCGTGGAGGAGAAGCCCTGGAATGTGGTTCTCCGGACGGCGTTGACGGGCCACCGTTCTTCCACCACTTCCATCGCCGTGGATCCCCGAGGCACCTACTTGGCCGTGGGGTCCAACGAGGGCTGTCTCAGTCTCTGGAACACCGCCAGCATGCTCAATTGCAAGGTGATCACCGCAGTGGACGAGGCCATTGCCTGTGTGGACGCCTCTCGAGACGGCACTTATGTGGCTGCGGCGTACGACCGCGGAGCCAATATCCGAGTGTTTGACGTGGAATCAGGCGAAGAGGTGTACGAGGTGCAGAACAGTGCCTCGGGCCAGCTGACGTTTGCCTGTGTGGCGTGGTTCCCCAATAAGACGGCCTTCGCCTACACCAGCGACTACGGCACCACGTTCACCTTGACCAAAAAGCCCGAGCGCATCTAGCACTCCTATTCTTCAGCGGTGGAGAAATCTCGGGAATAGCACGGTCGCCGGGGCGTAGAAGCCGCCGGCAGGCACCATGGCCTTGCCTAAACCGATTATGTACCATGTCCTGCACCGGCCGGAGGGCCAGGGCCAAATGCCTATTGACAAGGGCCTGACATAATGCCCAATATAATGCCAGTATAATGCCCAATAAGAATAATGTCCCGGCCAATGCCTCACACCATGGCTATAGTCCACACTGGGACAATTCCCACTCTGGAACCTTATTTCGCAGCTTATGTAGAGCCCGGTTAGGGCGACGGTTGTGAATGTTGGGTGCATGGCACGTCAAGTGCCCTAGGAAAGCACAAATGCCGGATGTAGTACTGATTGTCCCTGTGGGCTCGCAGGCGTCTTAGTCTGAAAGGAGGAAGAGCACGACGAAGCCGTGAGAGCAAGAGTGAAAAAACAGATAGATTAGCACAGAGACATGCAGTCCTTTTCGGACGGCTGATGTCGGACCGTGCTAACTGCGCTGGGTCCACAGTCGACACTGCTCTATCACTACGATGTCTCCTAGCATATGTCCTGTGTCGTTATCTGTAGATAGAAGGACACGTGCCTGCATTGGCCCCAAAGGCCCCAAAGGCCCCAAAGGCCCAAGCCCAAATGTCGCTGTATGTCTCGTCTGATCTGTCTATCGCTTCCTATTTTTATCGCATCTAGATATATATCTCTATCGCTGATATTATCGCAGGAGGAGCCTGGTCGACCGCATGCCAAGAAATATCCGCTATTGAAGGGTGACATCTCGGAGCCTGCCGAATCGGGACCGGGGCAGTTCCATGCTTCTGCCAGACCGTCTAGTGCAGAAAGAGGGCAGCTCCTTGCTTAGGTCCGGCAGATACTGGACGATGGTGGCTACAGGACGCCAGATGCATCGAGGGGCGGCGCTGAGGCAGATCTGACCGGAATGTCGCCGATGCCAGGCAAGGGCCATTACTGGGGACACCGCGAGACCTGTGGTAGCGGAACGGACCCGAAAGGGAAGTGGAACGGTGGGGAGGAGCCAGTGCGGAGGGCGACATATGTGCCCGGTAGCGAAGGTGCGACATTGCTAATGGGACGGCTGCTGCATGGGGTGCGCGGGCCATGCACGAGGTGCAGGTGCCGTGCATGATGGAAGGGGGCGCGACATAGCGACATGAAATGTCGCATGTCGCACAATTTCACATGCCCCGGAGAACGACACGGACAGGCTCCGGCCCCGGCGCACGACCTGCTGCAAGGTGCCTGCAGCATGGCAGCCTTCTAGAACGTCGTGGCATGCCCGAGGCGCCTGCATGCATGGCCAACGCACCACGACATTGCGACATCACACCAGGACACCCGCCCAAGACGGACAGCTCGCTACGCGTGTCGAGAACGTGTGTATACATCAGCACGTTTCCGGTACATTTCAGCACGGCCTGCCAAATCCACCGTTTCCACCACTGTTTCTGCTCCAACACCTCTCAAACCCGGCTACAACTCCCCCGCCAGCCCACCGCACCAACCCCCTCCATTTCCACCCTTTCTTCTCGCCCTAGACCCTCCCTATTCGCCCCATTCTCCTCTCCTCGCCCCAACGCCCCATTCGCACTGCCCCAAAAAATCCAACTCCAAATCAAACATCCTCCTTCACCTTCCAGTCCTTTGCCGCCGTCGCCTTTCCCCTGTTCTTTTCCCTTCCCAACGCCCTCCCGAGGCCCTCCCTGTCGACAACCTCGTGCCCTCCATGGATATGAGCAATCCCAGCCCCCCTGGGCCCTTCCGAACCGTATCTACCGCCTCCAACCTCTCGCTCAACTCGTCTAGCACCTCCATCACGAGGATAGCTCTGGGGCCCATGAGCGGCATCAATGCCAACTTCAACAAGCAGCTGACGGCGCAGGACCACTTGAACTACCAGTGCCTGTCGTTGAAGCAGCGTTTGGCCGCTATTGACGGCATGGAGCCGTTCCTCAACTTGGCGTTCAACGCGTCCGAACAGTGTGCTGAACAGCAGGCGTTGGCGCTCTCTCAGCAGATGCAACAGGACTCGAGCCGCTCTGCCAGCGACTATCGTGCCTCTGTCGGCTCCATGGGCTTCTCCATCCACCTGGACACGCTGTCGTGCTCCAACATGACGACCCTCACCAATGCCGCCAGCCCCAGCAAGGCGTTGATCAACAACAACATCTTCACCTTCACTGCCGGTGTGTTGCCCGCCAACTTGAGCGTGGACCCCGCAACCCAGTTGTGGAAGTTGTTCCAGCAGGGAGCCCCCCTCTGCTTGATCTTCAACTCCATCATGCCCGAGGCCCAGGTCCCCATCATCAGCAGCGACGACTTACGCATCTGCAAGAAGTCAGTCTACGATTTCCTCATCGCCGTCAAGACGCACCTCAATTTCGACGACGACATCATGTTCACCATCTCCAACGTATTTCTGGACAGCACGCAAGACTTGCTCAAGATCATCAAGGTCGTCAACAAGCTCCTCCAAATGAATGACGCACGCAAGTTTGAGCTCGACCCTGCGTTGGTCAACTCCATGGCCGAGATCACCATCTCCGACGACCGCTCCAAGGTGTTCAAGGAAATCATCGAAACCGAGCGCAAGTTCGTCCAGGACTTGGAACTCTTGTCCCAGTACCGTGACGACTTGGTAGCCGCAGAGCTCATCTCCAGTGAACAGATCCATGTTCTCTTCCCCAACTTGAACGAGATCATTGATTTCCAGCGCCGTTTTCTCAATGGTTTGGAGTGCAACATCCATGTCCCCAACAAGTACCAGCGAATTGGAAGTATATTCATCCACGCATCCTCGGGGCCCTTCAAGGCGTACGAACCTTGGACCATTGGCCAGTTATCAGCCATCGACTTGATCAACAAGGAGGCTGTCAACCTCAAGAAGTCATCCTCCAGATTGGACCCCGGCTTTGAACTCCAATCCTACATAATTAAGCCCATTCAAAGATTGTGCAAATACCCATTATTATTGAAGGAGTTGATAAAGACATCCCCCGAAGCCCACGACCCCAACTTACCCCCATCCGCATCATACAGTGAATTGCTCATTGCTAACAGTGCCATGAAGGAATTAGCAAATCAAGTCAATGAGGCCCAGAGAAGGGCTGAGAATGTTGAGTACTTGCAAAAATTAATAGAAAGAGTGTCCAACTGGAGGGGCTTCAACTTAAAGGACCAGGGCGAATTGTTGTACCACGGTCACGTCGGGGTGAGAGATGTGGATAATGAACGTGAATACGTTGCCTATTTGTTTGAAAGAATTGTGTTCTTCTTTGTCGAGACCGAAAAGGTCGGAGAAAACAAGGAGAAAGAAATCAAAAAGAAGAGAGAACTTTTGAGTACAAGAAAGAAATCATCAGCATCAGTCACCTCCAGCTCCACTGCCAATTTACTTGAGTCTTTGCACAAGGCCAAAAGTGATAAGGCATCTCCATTGGAGTTGAAGGGAAGAGTTTACATACTGGAAATCTACAACATTTCGTCCAACAATAATAATGGATACACCTTGGTGATATCTTGGTCTGGAAAGAAAGAAAGTGGTTCCTTTGCATTGAGATATAGAACGGAAGAAACAAGAAATCAATGGGAAACATGTTTGAGGAACTTAAAGACCAATGAAATGAACAATCAAATTCATAAGAAGTTGAGAGATTCCCATGGATCTCAAATGACTTCTGATTCTTCACTTTATGATAGTGCAGCATACACTTCCAATTCCCCAAATCCACCTACTAATAACAACTCTGCTAGTTCCAGCAATGACAGCATTTCCCTTAGATCATCAAATGGCTCATCATACCTTCGTCATCACTCATCTTCTTCTACTTTTAGTATGATGAGACAACAAAGAAAGTCTGGAGGTGTCGAGCCATCCTCAAGAATTTCCTCCAATGGTGCTCCATATTCGAATGCTACTCCAATCACAACCCCAACCGAATCCTTTGCCAATGACATCATGATCAAGTTGGTTTACAACTCTGCAGAAGTTGGCCAGATTTTACAAGTGTCCACCAATATTCAGTTTGCGGAATTATACAATAGAATCTCTTCGCATTTGGTTAGTTCCGGTACTGTTCCAGAAGAAGTGTCAGTGAATAAATTGAAGTACAAGGACGAAGATGGTGATTTCGTGGTAATGGACTCCAATGATGATTGGATTTTAGCAGTTGATATGTTAGACGAGCTCAGTGACGAAGATGATGAAGGAGGTGAATCTAAGAGGGACTTGACTATCTGGGTATCCTGATTTGGCGGGGTTTCCCCACGATTACATCTCTAAGCATATCATGCCACTGCTCCTGAAAATATTCAGAAAATGTCATCTTTTGGCGACACCTACTGGTAGCGGATCAAAATTTTCGATTGTTTGATACAGAGAATGTTGGTTGATCCAATTCGGGATCCAAAAGATCTTTCCTTTCCGGAAAGCTTCACGATGGGCAATTCCATGTGAATGACAATATATCACAAATGTTAATTATTATATATACTCGCTTTGTTCTGACTTTATCGAACATATGTCAAATTGGTGCGAATAATAAGACGTTGAAGGACTATAAATCAAATTCTTGGTTCGAATGATTTTGCTTGATCAGGATTGCCGGGCAGTTTGCACAAGCTGAAGGGCTTCCGTCAATTGTATCGTGCGTTTTGCCTGGCACAAGTGGAAATCTGTATCATGCATTTTAGGCGAAGTGGTGTTTAGCAGTAGTTTCCCCGATATTCCCAAATCTCCTCATGATTAATTACTCCATATGAACGGTCGTGTTACCTGAGCGGAAACCAACAGTCGAAAGTTGTAGTCTAACGTCTCCATTGAGCCTATTGAACTCCATTGGGCACTATGGGCTTGGCCCACTCCGCTGTATCGAACCAGTCCACGTTACATCTCCCTTGCGTGTGCCATGGCAACGGGACACTGTGACACCACAATAGTCAACGGCTGACGGAAAAGTCCCTTTCCCTGCAGTGCCAGTAAAATTATAACTAAATCAGCAGAGGATTGTGGCAGTATGGAGGTTCTGTTGGCGAAGTGGTGTCATTAAAGTGGAAAAAGGAAGAGATGAGATGGTTGAAAAATTAGTGAGCCAGCTCCACAGCATCGTCAGAATCTATTTCTAAAACATCCAGAGCCCGCTTTTTCCACTGAACCAAGAACTGTCTCCTTTCTACACCTTCAGCACTGTTCCTAGGGCCGTTGTGCCCAGACTCGGGCTACACAGGACTCGCAGCTTATCGCCCGAGTCAACTTTTCACACGGCTGATTCCGCTTATGCTTATCGCCAGAACTCGATGTATTTCTGGCAGTATGGCCATTTTGGCGGGTCTATTCCCATATTCTGACCTGCTGCACCCTTCTCCATTCACATGGACCCCTTTCGTCCGTTGAAGATTTCCAAAGCGCCCGTTTTTGTAGCTTAGAAACGTGCATTCTATGATTCGCCAGGACGCACTCACTACTTTTTTTTGTCTCTCTATTACTCTCTTTATCACTTTTCAACCCCCATGTTTCGTCCCTTCAGGCATGTAATGGCCCATTCTACGACACGGACTGCCCCCGTGCCGTGTCGAGCCGTGGCCCGTGTCTTCAAATGCGCCGTTTCCCGCAACTCTGGCGCTGTTTGCACCCAAACAGCTGCGATGACTCACGGCATGAGTCGCTGGTTCAGTTCCAGCTCCAGGGCCCTCCAGGTGGTCCCTTTGTCACAGATGTCGCCCGAGGACCAGGCGACATTGACAGAGGAACGTGCTGTCGACTGTCTTGACGTGTGTATCGTCGGTGGCGGTCCTGCCGGCTTGGCTACTGCCATCAAGTTGAAAAGTCTCGACAACGAGCATGGAGATGGAGATCTCCGGGTGGTTGTGTTGGAAAAGGCAGGCGACTTTGGAGCACATATTGTCAGTGGTGCTGTTATCGAGCCTCGGGCGTTCCAGGAATTGTTTCCTGATAGCGATTTGACCGCCGAAACTGGAGGCATTCCTCTTCCTCTGGACTTGGTCACCAAGGTCACCAAGGACTCCATGAACTACTTGACCGAGAAGTACGCCTACCCCTTGCCCGAGCCTCCACAGATGGCCAATGAAGGTCGCAACTACATCGTCTCGTTGAACAACGTGGTCAAGTATTTGTCAGAACAGGCCGAGGAACTCGGTGTGGAATTGTACCCTGGAATCGCTGTCAGTGAGCTTGTTTACGCTGAAGACGGCTCTGTTAGAGGCGTGGCCACCAAGGATATGGGAATTTCCAAGAACGGAATCCCCAAAGACTCTTTTGAAAGGGGAATGGAGTTCCATGCCCGTGTCACAGTGTTGGCAGAAGGGTGCCATGGCTCCTTGTCCAAAGAGGCCATTGCCCGCTTCAACTTGAGAGAACAAAGTGAGCCCCAGACCTACGGCTTGGGAATTAAAGAGGTTTGGGAAGTTCTTCCTGAAAACTTCGAAAATGGATATGTTGGCCACAGTATGGGATATCCACTTTCTAGTGATGTCTACGGCGGTGGTTTCATGTACCATTTTGGTGACGGCTTGGTGGCCGTCGGTATTGTCGTCGGTTTAGACTACAGTAACCCCTACATTTCGCCCTACCAGGAATTCCAAAAAATGAAGCTCCATCCATACTACGCCAACGTCTTGATAGGTGGAAAATGCATTTCTTACGCCGCCAGAGCCTTGAATGAAGGCGGCTACCAGTCGATTCCTCAACTCCACTTCCCTGGAGGTGTTTTAGTGGGATGTTCTGCTGGTTTTGTCAATGTACCCAAGGTTAAAGGAACCCACACTGCAGTGAAATCGGGAATTGTGGCTGCAGAGTCGATCTTCGCCGAAATCAAGGACCTTGGTGCCGCAGACGAGACGCTGTTTGAAGACCCAGACTACCAGGTCATTTCATTGCAGAGCTACGAAAACAATTTCAAGGAATCGTGGGCCTATGACGAATTATACAGGGTCAGAAATGTGCGTCCTTCGTTCAATGGACCATTGGGATTCCTCGGAGGTTTGGCACATTCCGGTTTCTCTACGATGATATCCAGTGGAAACGAACCATGGACTTTGAGCCACCATTCTACGGACTCTTCTGCCACCAAAGAAGCAAAGAACTTCGTACCAATCGAGTATCCCAAGCCAGATGGAGAACTCACTTTTGATTTGCTCACTTCTGTGGCTAGAACCGGTACCTACCACGACGAAGACGAGCAATGTCACTTGAGAATTCCAGACCAAGACAACAGACGCCATGCTGAGGCCAGTTTCCCTAAATACAAGGGCATTGAGCAGCGCTTTTGTCCAGCTGGAGTTTACGAGTATGTGGAGGATGAAACCGAACCTTTGGGTGTAAAATTCCAGATCAACAGCCAGAACTGTATCCACTGCAAAACGTGTGATATCAAGGTTCCTGAGCAGGACATCACCTGGACGGTTCCCGAAGGTGGAGACGGTCCCAAATACTACATGTCTTAGGAACATTATAGACAAGGCAGGGCATAAAAAACCGGATAGAAAATAAAATAGTCATAGACAATCAATAAAAATACTAGATATTCAGAAGTAGAGAACAGATATTCTAGAATGACTTGAATTGTACCAAGAAGATTTAATATTTAATTGAAGTCGAATTACAGAAATTATTCGAAAATTGGAGATTTTGAGATTTTGTGTAAATTTATCTACTACTTTTAACTACTATAATTTTTATGAGATTTCCAAATTGTCATATAAAATCAAAGTATCCAGCTTCTCAACTGCTGAAGCCATTTCCAGTGTCATTGTGCTTCGACTTCGTATTACTCATCTATTTTCAATGAAGTGCCGTACTGAATCTCAATACATGGATATGCTCAAATATTATAGACTACTACCTTAATTTCACCTGCTACTGCCTTAATTTCGTGTTTTTACCAGCAAGGAATACCGACATCCTCTATGGTTAGTTTTATATTGAAAGAGTCTAGATACAACGCCAAATTTATATATCCAACAGCAACAACGTCGCAGGAAAAGAGAAGTAGAGAGAGATAGAGATAGAGAGAGAGATAGAGAGAGACAAAAGAGAACATAGACCATAATACAACCCAGGTAATTATTGTGGTAAGACCCAAAGAGAAGAAATTATACAGCAGATAATAGAAAGTGCAGTAATGAAAGGGAAAAGCACCAACTTTTGCAAAACTCCGCAAAAAGCTAGGCAAAGAACTTGTCCAAGTCCGACAAACTGAGGTCCTCTGGAGCCCCGATGTCTTGGGACAAGAAACCCGAACGAATGACATTGATCCATTTCTTATTGCAGGAATGTGCCTTGATATTTGGCGAACTGACTGAGGAAGAAGTGTTGGAAATTGCTTTCAAAGCAGCGGCATGTAAAGCAGCAGCGGCTGCTGCTGCATTGGGACTGTGTGAACTAGGAGCACGAGACGCTCTTGGTGCAGCGGCTGCTGCAGTGATGATCTTGGACTTTTTGTTCAATGAAAGGTAAGACATGGACTTGGAACGCTTGTTATTCTTGCGCATAGTTTCCACGTACATGTCGTCCTCGTCGTCCTCGTCGAAGACCTCAAAGTCTTCCAACTCAAGGTCAGAATCCTGAGCCTTGGAGTCGTCCTTAGAGTCCTTGGAACTGGTGTTGAGGTTGGCCTCAGTCAAAGACGCAGTGACTGGAGCCGAAGAATAAGGTACGAATAAATTGGATTTGTCGATGGGAGAGTCCAAGAACGTGTTCTTGGTGACTCCCAAGTCGTACATGGTCTGTCTCCGTGGTTTGGCTAAAGTGGCTTGCTTTCCTGCTTCCAAAGCATCGTCTGAACTTAATTCAGAGGACAATGGAAGACGAGAACCGGCACCAGAGCCGGACTTTGGGGACTGAGACACATCGTCACGGCCAGCCTGGTCCTGCTTCTGGTTTTCCATCAACTTCTTCACGTGAACATGGAAGTCTTCGGCCAAAAGTCCGCGATAGACGTACACCATACGTTTTGGAGAAGCGTCAGCCCAGTCTCTGGACAAGGCGTATTTCAAGCTGTTTTCGCCCTTTTCCACACGCTTGACATAGGCGTTCAACTTGGCAGACACGAGGTTGGAAGTCTTGGTCGAGAGGTTAGCCATTTCGGGGTGTCTTTCAACCAAAACATCGCAGATCTGCTTGACCGTCATACCGGCACCTTCGGGGTCCTTTTCATACAAGATAAGGAAGATGGCATAGAGAACATCGTCCTCAAGCGAAGGGTCATTTTTTTGATCAGGTCTGGGCTTTTCTCCAGTTACTGGAATGGTGGTGGAAATTCCTGTAGCAATTGGAGCACGGGACGGGTTCTTGGGCTTTTTGGCTAGAATTTGCGACGAAGGCGGCGTGGAGGATGAGGTGGGGGGAGTGGAGCCACGAGAGAACAGTTTTTTGGATTGTAGGGAGGGATCGTTAGTCATTAATGAGTCTGGCGAAATGCTCCGAGAAGTCGGAGAAAGGTCGCCAGGACTCATGCTTTTTTCGGGGGTCAAGGGATTGACGACCTCATCATAGGTGGAGAGACCAGAGTCGGTGGACTGGCTGACACTGAGGGTCTTGGGATTGAACGAAGGTGACGCAGGAATGGCAGAAACGGGAATTCCCAAGGGTCTTCTATCAGCCAAGGCCATGGTGGGTTCTCCAACGGGATTTTTTTCTTTGACAGGACTGGGGGATACAGATAATAACCGGAAAGGAAAAAAATTCGATGTTTTAAAGAATCTTGGAGTTATCAATGGACAAAAAGGAACAAAAAGATTGATAAAAAGACTGAAAAAAAACGACTTCCGTTAGAATCCGCTTACTGGAAGGAGTCCATATATGAAGACGTCGGGGGTGCTGGGAGGGGCCTCGTCAAACGATAGTCAAATGCTTAACGGCGGGCGAGATAACCTGGAGGAGGAGGTTAATAAGGCCAACTGGAAAATGGTACGGACCGAGCGAACGGAACAGCTGATGCTTACTCTGGCGATATATAACCGAATATATATCGAGTAGATCGAGGTGTGGAAGAGTCAGTGAGGAATACGGCGGATGCCTGGAGGAAACGGGATGTGGAATAGATAGTGGAATGAATCTAATCTTTCATATACAAAGGCAGAAAGGAAATAGGGCTGTGTGCAGGGCGATGGGACTGCTTTTCAGGGTCGTGCGCGCACCGTGATCTGAAAATTACACAAAGCCCGTCCACACTCCACGGCCCTGCTTCCTGTTCCCAAGGCCTGGCGCCGGTTGCAGCCCACCGCTGGGACCGCCGTGACTCCAGCACCCCAGTTCTCGCCCAATTAGCCCCAAAAACCCCGCCGAAATCGCCCCTCTGTAGCCTCTCCTCCATATCTATAGCCTCATCTCCTGTGACTTTCTTTTTCTCTCTACAATGCCTCCAGGGCCATCCCCACCGCCCTGGAGGGGCCCCTATAGCTACCTGCGCCAATAGGGGTCCCCGCCCACCGCTATCGGGCCGCATTAGGGAGGAGCGAAGGCTTATCAAAAGTATCTAGGGGAAGAGCCCTGTTTTAGGTGAGAAAGACGTGAGAAAGAGGTGAGAAAGAGGTCACAGGGCAGGGAGAGGCTGGAACTGGTGACGAGGTGGCCCGGCGGTTCGGAGAAGGGCCGGAAGACGTACAGAGTCAGACGGAGTTGAGAATACCGCCTGGAGGGGCCACGGGGCCTGGAAGCCCGATCGTGGGCTGCAGGAGCACGTGCGGTATGTCACGTGAAATAATCATCGCACGTGATTCCAGGGCTCTAGCCCTGGCCATTTGCACCCAATTTCACCCTGCAAAACGGGCTCTCCGCCTCTTCTAGCCGCTACAGCGTCCTAAAACCCCGGGTGTGCCCTTAAACGGGTGCACCCCGGAGCCTCATGTCCCGGTGCCTAATTTGTCCGGACTCCATCCGCTTTTTCTCGCTAAAATATCCACCAGAATTAGTGGCAGTTTAAGCACAACAGCATCTACTGCAGGCGCATCACCCCTGGGGTACGTAGAGGTCATTCGAGTGAGTCAAGGGATGTTGGGGGAGTCATATGTATCATGCTGTAGCAGGCTGTCGTGTAGTGTTACTGGGACGGTTTCTTGTCTCGGTGTTCTGACGATAAAGATACGTTGTCTAGTATTTTGTGTGTCTGGAACAATTGAATGGAGCTCTGAAGTCTGGAGCTTCTGCCTGAACAAATGTGCCTAGATCATCTGACCGGACCACTCTGTCTGGAGCTCTGGACAATATTATTGCAATTTCTTCTAGGTGTTCTATAATATTCTGGAGTTGAAAAGCACTGGTGCTAGTTCAGGATACGGATTCAAATGGAATAGGTGGAGAAATAGAATTGGAGGAGAAGAAAGGATAGAAACAAGAACTTGGAACAATGATATATAAGTTAGAGTTTCGATAACGAAGAATAATGCGAGAATAATACTGAATGTCTAGTAAGTAGGAGACATGAGGGATTAGAATACAAGGATAGTCTGAGGCAATTAGCTACGAACTAGGAGACTTGAATGCAAGAGTCATAATACTGCAATAAGAATAAGAAGAGTTACAATTAAAATAGAAAGAGAATAATTGGGAGGATAATTAAAATAAAGTCTGAGGGGTAGCGAGGAGCATGAAAAGTTTGGAGAGATGTGGAGACGGAGTCCGATTTAGCGTCCTCTGCTTATACCTTCTATATTTACCTGTCCTGTACTGACCGTCCTGACTCTGTCATTCATTCTTTCAATTCACAGGATCCCAGCTGTGCCTACTTTGGTGTGCTGCGATTAGATGGTGCAAGTGTACTGCCAAGGAGGCGCAGAAAATGCAGTCTGTCAGTTCCTGCTCTATGCACGTTACGTCCAGGAACAGTCTCCGCATGTCGCATGCCCTAATCAGCCCAAGTGCTCCTGGAAGCTTCACCCAAGAGCTTAGCCTTGGATATCGTGGCAATTCTGGTTACACGTGCATGATGGGCATATGCTGCATAGGGTGGGATAGTGCGCATGGTGCGCATGCAGCGAGTGCATACTGCAGGTTTACACTAATTATAAATAGGCTCAACCTTATTTCGGGCCTGGTACAAATACTAACCCAGCTAATATACACGACAGGCGGCTGCCGTTGGCGGTGGCACAAGACTAAGGGAGTCTGGCCCGCTCGGCCTCTATGCAAGCTGCGGTTCGATGCCAGTCCTGGGCCCAGTACTGGTCGTCGTACGGCTCGGACGAAGAGGCTCCTGTAGGAGGCACAAACCAATAGTTCAATGCAACATGCACCTGGCTGGCTGCGTCGTTGTCGGTGCCGCCAAAGCTAGACACTTCGTGGAACCATCCCGCAGGCAAGTAGAGCATGTCTCCTGGTTCTAGCCACACTGTGAAGCGGTTTAAGTCCAAAAGTCCGGGAAAACGGGCATTGGCAAACTCCGTCAACACAGCCCTTGTGGCTGGGTCAGCAAACTCGTTGATGTGGAGCAACGCTGCTGGGATCTGGGAGAAGTTGGGAGGGTCCAACTTGGCAGAAGGTACAGCAGCAGTTGCAGCTTCGGCAGCAGATGCAGCGTGCAGCGCCTCGGCGGAATATTGAGCGAGCTGCATGAGAAGGTCCCGACGCAAGTATTTCACATCCAGAACGCCAGGCTGGGGTTCCTGGTTTTGCAGAGATGAAGGTTGCACAGGTTCGGGTTGCAGAGGTGCCCGTGGTTGATCAATTTCTACTTTTGGCGGTTCCTGCAGCACATTTTTCACATCCATTTTTTGTTTCTGCATCTGCTCATTTTCTGGCTCCTTCTGCTCTAACTGTTCCAATTTCCACCGAATTATCTCTTCCTCCATAGCCCCGTCTGCGCGTACATGTTTCCAGCGTGGGGCTCGATCGTTGACCTCGTAGTCGATCACCCCAGAATGGAACACCTTGTGTATGTCGCCTACTGTGGCCAATTTGGCTGCGTCAGCTGGTGAGAAAAGAGTAAATCTCTTGCGGCCACTGACCACAATGTACAAGTTATCGGCATGGTCGTGGTGGAGACCCGACGAGGAGCCGCCCGGAGACGGAATGGCCTTTCCAAGTCCACATGTAGGGTGGGAGGGGTCCAACTCGAACTGTGGAACCGTAGAACTGGCACTGCCCATCCAGAGGTTAATTTGTTGGGGAATAAGCGATTCGAAGAGGTCGGGTACGATAGGGAGGAGGCCTGGACGCCGTACCAAGTTGGTCAAGGGTGGCTGGACTAGCGTGCGGAGGCGGTAAGCGTGCTCCTCGGCCGAGAAGGTGGTTTCGCAGCCAGGCGGGTGAGGATTGGTGGAACGTTTGGAATGGTGAAGAGTGTTGGAATTCTCGGAATCAATGGAGTTGTCGGAATTGTTGGAACCGTCGGAATCGTTGCCGTCGTCTGTTTCATTCAATTCGTCAAAGTCGTCGTGGAGGTCGTTGAAGTCGATTGAGTCCTCTGAGTCCTCTGAGTCGCAGTCCTCGGTGTTCCCCAAGTCGGCTGTTTCATCGTTACCTGATTCTATCGGAAGGTCGGTCCGCGACACAAAAGGAGCGTGGGTTTGTCCTTCTTCTTCGTTCTTTCCATTTGTTTGAAAACAGCCATTTCCACGGGATGTCGGCCCAGAGGAGCCGATGAGGCCAGGTGCGATGACTTTAGGGTCGTGGCCAATGGCATTGAGGTGATGTTCCGTCTCGCCGACTTCGTCGTCCTCTTCGTCATCCTCTTCGTCGTCCTCACCCTCTTCATCCTCCTCATACTGGGTCGTTAGGTAGAACTCGCCTGATCCGTGGGACACCATGTCAAACATTTCCTTGGCACCCACTCGGAGTCTGTCTTGTCCGGAACCGAATCCGTTCTGGTGTTTGCGTTCCACCTGAAGGGTGCCCTCGTAGGCTAAGGTGGCCATGAGATTTTCCGGGCAGAAGTGCTCAAGACGGATGGCACTGTCGGTGCGCTGGGTAGCCGCGCCGGAACATTCCTGGGGATCCTGTTTGGACGCGGTGGAGCTGGCCAATGGGGGATAGAAGTTGGAGAATTTCACGGGACATCTGGTTCTGATGAATGTGTCAAAGAATTCAGCCGAGGAAAGAGCGGTGCCGTCGTAGTCCAAACGAGGAATTTCAGAGTGGGGGGATATGACGTAGCCCTGGTAGCTAGCTGCCACGGAAGCAGGCCTTTTCCGAGAGTACATTATGGCGTGGAGGTTGGTTTCAGAAATGGTTCAGATATGGGCTGTCACGTCACGTGACCACATCGCCGGATTTCTGGTCACGTGACCGGCACCATGCACCACCTGCAACTGCAGCGCGTGCAGCCTCGCTAACTCCAGTCTGCAGCCGCTGCATCTTCCGGGTGGAACATGCAGCCCCACGTATTTGGCCTCCCACTAAAAGGCGATAGCCCCAGCAGCTTCGCAACATATAAACGGTTTATTTAGCACGTCGGGCCGTGGGCTAACACGCGAGTTTTAGTAGGAAACACGTCAAACTCTCGCCGCCCTACACCGCAGATGAAACGGGACGAAGCCTGCGCTACAATAGGCAACGAGCACAGAATGGGCAGAGTGGCTCGACCGACGAACGGCCAAGGCGCCCGCAGCGACCACAGAGCCCGAAGGGGCCAGCGAGCCATGGACGGAGGCGGGTGGGGGCGACTCCAGGTGGAATTTCACCCGGAGAAACAAGATTTAGCATAGTAAGCGAAAGGTGCCGGGTGCACCTGTCCCAAAGCAGCAGCTGCGGGCCTGGGGAGGTGCGGGTGAAAATTTCCGGGGCAGCGTCACTCCGGACTTTTGGTTGGTCGGTGGGGCGCAACTCAGTTTCATCCAGAGCCAGTTTGCACCGGGTGCATTGCAGAGGCTGCACGTCGCAATCTGATAGATTGCGTCGCTTGCGTGGGCATGCAGGCTGTGTGCAGGCCGCGTTCCTGCCCCCCACGGCTTCTCCTGGCCTGCTTTCTGGAACCACCGTGCCCGACATGCCCACCTCCCAAGCCTTATGCGGCCATTAGCCGCAGCGCTGGTATTTTGCGCGAGATACCCGCTGGTCTAGCCACAGAGCCCGTTCTACCAGGCCTGTCTACGTGAAACACTCGGTGCGAACCACGTCCTGCCGGCAATTGGGGGCCATTGTCAGGACAGGAAACTGCCGAATCCCGTGGAGAAACAGAGAGAGACGGAGTGGCCGTGAACAGTGAACCTTTCGGGTCGGAGCGACGGCACGTTTCATCCGGGCTAAGGTGGTTTTTGGGCCCATTGCGGATTGTGGCTGTAGGATTCTTGCGACGGTCCCTTTTATTACTGGGCGATTTTGTGTGGAGAGAGAAAGAGTGAGGTGATTTTGGACCAGGGCAGAGAAGTCAAGGACAGGGTAAATAATAATGTCTGGGACCAATGGGATGAAACTGGCAAGGGCCACAGTGGAGCTAGGTGGGGTGGCATTGTGCTACTTGCGCAAGGTCCGCTTGCCAGACACGGTCGGGACAATTTTTGGAAAACTGGCTAAATGGGCCAAATTGGCCCAATTGGACTATGGGTTCGATTGTGCACTTCCATGGGCCTGTATGGGAGGACAATAACGGAATGTTTATTCCCAAAGCATCCATAGAAGGACAAGGGGGTGGGGCCGTACGTGCAGCTTGGCGGGTCATAACTGGAGAATCGGGTCAATTTCTCCAGGCCATGTCAAATGGAGGGAAATGGTGAAATGGTGAATAAGGTTAATGGGGTCAATTGTAAATGGGACAATTGGGGGGAACTAGGTTTGAAGGGTCAATTGGCGCAATTGGATGAATTGGTCCGTAGGTCAACTGATCAATTGGGTCAATTGGGTCAATTGGTCCACTCGGTGGATTCGTAAACGGAAATTTGATAATTATTAATTTGGTAAACCGGTCAACAGGTCAATTGAATTTCCAGTGTATGTCAAATAGGTCAAAATCAGTTAATCGGTGAGGCGCAAATCTTTTCGGTCAACTCCTTCCATAATCTTGCCAATTGCTGGATCGGTCAATTCAACACATACGTCAATTGGCGAATTTCAGGTTAACAATTGACTTTAGGTTCAAGGAACATCGGACCGGACGCGTGTCTTTTCTACTAGATATTGTGAATAATGGTTTCATATTATACAACGGAATGTAGTGGATACGCTATATGCAAAGGTATTGGTCCCCCGAAGGGGGATGAATAGGAAATAAATTAGGCAAACTATCAAATAAGCCAGTTATCATGACAGTCTATGATGATATGATGGGTGTGTGTGTGTGTATGTGTGTGCAGTAGCATTAGTGCTAGATGAAAAATACCGGTCTGGCGACAGTCTTAGATCTTTTGACATCGTCAGCTTCAATTTCATATGATGTGACCGATTCCAGCGCGTTCAAGTCTTCAAACGACCTCTTCTTGAAAGAAGGAGGTTGCATGACGGAGATAGGACTGGATCTCGACAAGGGGGTGTTGGGATTGGGTCTCTTCTCTTCCGAGAAGATTTGGTCGTTGAAGCGTTTGGGGCTAGTGCTGTTGGATACCGGAGTAAGAGGAAGCACACTTGGTGTAGGTTGCTTTCTGAGCGAGACATCGGATTGGCCTTGCATTCTTGGAGTCACAGGAGGATCCAACAACGAGGACAACGAGTCGGTAGCACAGCCAACTAACGACTTCATCAATTGGGTGTACTTGCCATCCTCGATGAAGTACTTGACTTCCAAGCACTTTGGAGGGTTGTCCAAGATCTTGATCAAATTCTTGAAGAAGTTCTTGTTGAACAAGCCCTGGAAGGCTTGCACGGAGAGAATGGGCTCGACCGACTCCTCCGAGTGTTGCTTGAGAATGTCGTTGTAGAAGTTCAACAAGCTGATGAGGTTGATGGGAATCTTCAAGGTCAAAATGCTGACCAAGATGCAGATCAAACCAATTTGCGACGAGGTGTAGTCAAAGTAGATGTTAGGGTAGAATTGAAACAACTCGCCAATGTAGTTAGACAAGGTCTTGATCTTGTGGCAAGACTTCTTGATCAAGTTGGACACGGTGGGGTTGGAGCCATTGTTGATCAAGATGTTCAAGTACAAGTCGACGAACGAGTCGAAGGTGGGGCTGCTGACCATCCACTCCAAGGACTTGAGAATATGCTTTTCCATTTCGATGAAGAGCTCCTTGTAGTACGAGTCGACGCAGATCTTGCGAAGGTCGTTCAACGAGGGGATCTTGAACTTGGAGTCCAAGTTCTTGCAGCTGATCCAGAGCGAGGTCAAGCCCAACAACTGGTAGTGCTGCTTCTTGACGATCCGGGTGGAGCAGTAGCGGTCAATGAGGTTGACGGTGAGGGGGAAGGTGGACTTGGAGAGGCCCAAGATGGTGATGACCTCCATCAAGAAGTCGAGGAGCAACGGGCGCATGCCGAGCTTGATCTCGGGCTGCTGCTCGATGAGCGTCAAGCTGGGCAACGTCTTAGTCTCCAACTGGAGCAAGTGCTCAAGCATGTCGAGCTGGTACTCGGACACGGACTGGGCGTGGCACTTGAACTCCATTGACTGCAAAGTGAAGGCAGACGACTTGACCAGGGCATTGATCATGCGCACCTGGTGGAAGGCGTCAGGCGAGGAGGAGTACATGGGAATAGATGTGTTGCAAATGGAGGACGACGGCGGCGACGGAAGGAACAGGGAGGTGTTGGTGGGCAGAGCGGGGGCCGGGACGTCTAGCTAATGGACATAAAGCGAAGGTAGAAAGAAGGAGGGAAACCTGTGGGGAAATGATGACCTAGTGGATGAAAGAGAGGCGATAGGTATCGGGGGCAGATATATAGTTAAATATACACCAGTAGAAGAGGTGAACCTTGCCTCGAAGATGAAGAATGAAAAGTGGAGGTGGAGGAAAGACAAAAGTGGTGCAGAGGAAAAGATATATATATATAACGGGGAGGAGCCGAAAATTTTGCCCTAAGTAAACGCTAAGTAATTCACCCTGATTCACAGTACTATAACAACCAAAGTACCTACATAATTGTCTCCTTTTCCTGTACCTCATTTCTTTTTTTGATAGTAAGTAGAAGCACCACGGGAGATAACACAATAGTGAGAAAATAATAATTGTCCATATTATAGGACTGGGGTGGAGTGGAAATCTCTGTGGAGGGATTTTTTTTTTCGCACTGGCCCACGGCCAAAAAAAAAAAAAAAATCCCGCCCACTTGGCCGTAGCCCCCTGCTACCAGGACAGCAGCGACAGTGCTAAAAATATCTATTATTTTAACTTTTCCTCTGGCTGCTAATTCTGCACTCCCACCACCAACAACCGCACTTTGTGCTCTCGCCTGCGGGGCTTGTAACCGTCTCCTCCTCTTAGTCCACGTCTTCCTTCTCCCACATCCCTCTCCCCCCAAAAATGTCGCGCTTTCCCTCTCCCCTCCGGATTTCCTCCTCCTCTCTCTGTCTGTCTCTATCTCTATCTCTATCTCTCTCCTCGACTTGCGTCCCACTTACCCTCCGTCAGCCCCACTTCCATTCCACTCTCGGGCCACTGCCAAAGCCCTAGCGAGGCCAATGGCCCAAGCCCTACCAATGCCGCCATCGCCCTGGCCCCGTCTCACCTCTGTTACCCCAGTGCCAAACGCAAACGCACAGTTTAATCCGGGCCCATCCTGCCGATCACCTCAGGCCAAATTCTTGACCTTCCACACCCAGCAGTATGCCGTTCTCGAATATCTCCCGACAGCCCTAGTATCTGGACCCCCTTCGGGCACGACCCGGAACGGGGGTGCAGGACAGGCCGATTTCAAACCTTAGTATCCTTTGGGGCTTGAAATCAGCCGGCTCGTGGCGATTTTCCATGCAAGCCCACCCTACGACGGAATAGGCAACCATGCAATGTAGTACGATGCTAGCTGACAGTAACCGGAACCTCGCTTGATCTCGCTGGCTCTGAAATAGGTCCTGAATCAAGCCTCGAATTCGAGGTCTCGGCACTTTGCTGCGTAACTACATTAATCGACCTGGAACTGGCGCAGCTGCTAGCCTGGGCTTATGCCGCCTATACCACTGCAGTTTCTGGCACGGGTCTTGGGCATTGGCCTGCTGCTCCTCCCCACGCCGAGGTTTCCCCTGCCATCGGTCGCCTCCTATGCCAAACAGGCGTACCTGGCCTAATTGCCCTGGGTTGGCCTCAATGGGCCTCAAACGGGCACAGCATGTTCGGCGCCATTGAGACCCGGTGGCCCTGTCCCGAAAGATGCCTTATCCTGCTCATCTTATGACAGCTGGTGCAGTTACTGTGGACACTGTGCGTCGTGCGCAGACTGAAAAATTGTCGGAACCACCCTTGCTCCTGGCTAGTGGAATACTTAGATGTCTAAACGCATAGGCACACCGCAGGCAGCCCGTGGCAGTGTCTCAGACGGTCCTTGCTTGCTTTGGCTTCGTGCCAATGGCTAGCTCCTGCCGTAGCTGCCCCCACGCCCAGACACTGCGTATGTCCTCTTCTCCCGTCATGGGCCCACCCCTCGCTTCTCCTGCTACAAATGGCTTGCAGTCGGGCCACTTTGCCAATCGCCGACTCGTCTAGGTTGCTCCAGATCCGTTGTAGGAGCTCGGGCAGCTCCTGTCTCCATATGCGTCCTTACGTAAGCGCTCATTTAACCAGAAAGGAAGTGTTATTGGCGCACGTGACCGGCCGGAGAAGTGCCGCCCACTGCCTTTCCTCTCCTCTGACTCTGCTCTGTGGTACTTGGACGAGGCTATTTTGTCCCTCCTCCACATGCAGTGGGCGCTCTTATTTTTAGATTCCGACGGCTACGCCTGCTGCTGCCTGAGCTGTGGGAGAAAGCCAGTTCTCAGCCTCCTCAGCCTTTACCTACATTTCCCGGTCAAACCAGGACATCAAGGCTATACCTGGCTCAAGGCACAAGCGACAGTGACGTAGAACCGGGCTCATCGCATAGCATGTGGCAAATTGACGGTAACCCGGCGACCGTTGCCTCAAGCAAAATTTCCTAATCGCATCCGTTGGTAGAGAAACTGACTGCGTGAGCATTCAATTCGAAAAATCAAAATTCAAATTCGAAAATTCACACCAGCAGGCCTGTGGATAATACGGTTGCTCATCGCTTCGTCAAGTTTTAAATACAGGATGTCGTCCGACCCTCTTCTGCCTGCCATGGAGTCCCACCACGACATTATCGCCCGCCACAAGAAGGAGGCGAAGGACTTGGTGGCCACCGTCACTGGCCTCAAGAAACAGGCCACCAAGAAGACCCGAAAGACCGTCCTTGCCCGGTGCCAGGAACTACAGGACGAAATGGAACGCAGGCACAAGGAAGAGCTCGGTCAGGTAGACGAATCTGCTCCGTCTGAAGAGATCAGCCCGGAACAGCTTCTTGCCCAATTCGAGCTCTCCTCGGCTTCTCCAGCTCCTGAACAAAGGTCTGAAAGCCCGCAAAATGTTGCTGTTCCACCTGCAAACAAGAAAAGGAACAGGGCTAAGGAAAGACTCGAGAAACGGAAGGCTGAAATTGAACGGGTAAAGCAGGAAGCTGCAGACGAAGCTGCCAACACAACCGACTACAGGCAAATCGAAATCGACTCCATGGACCAATTGCTAGCATTGAACAACTTGAAGTTGCACGAGATCCGGCCGGACGGACACTGTCTCTTTGCGTCCATCCAGGACCAATTGGAATGCAGACATGATATTTCTAAGGAAGTGACGGAACTCAGGACAATAGCTGGTCAGTACATTTTGGACAACCGGGATGATTTCATTCCATTTTTGTTCGATGAGATCACAGGTGAAATCAAAGATCTCGACAGTTACGTCGAAGAACTTACCTCGACCGCCATGTGGGGCTCAGACATGGAAATTTTGGCCTTAGCGAAGGAATTCGAGTGTCCTGTAAGCATATTCATGGCGGGAGCCTCCACCATGGTGATCAATCCGGACGGCGAGCGGCTGGAATTGAAATTGGGCTACTACAAGCACTCCTATGGATTGGGAGAGCATTACAACTCGTTAAGAGATGCGCCAGGCTTGGTAGAATAGGTAATTACATAGAAAGGCTTTAAACTAACGTCGTGTGATCACGTGATACGTCAAATGTCGACAGCAACGACATGTGGCTTTGTGCGACAAAGCCACACACTATGGAAGGTACTAAATTATGCGGGACCCTCGTATTTTTGGCAGGCTCTCAGACATAGGCGAGAAATATTTTCTCACGCGTAGGAGCTTCTCGGTAGATGCAGGATCCCCATCTAATTCAAGTATTTTTCGTCTGCGCACGACCGCACCTAAAAAAGATCATTAAGTCCCAAAGAGTATAAAAGGAGAACAATAGACATTAATTAGAATAAAGGAGAACAGAAGCCACTCAAAAGACATTTGTAGGTATTGATAATCAGCCCCTTGTTTCGACAATAGCTATTATCCGGATGTCTGGTCCAGTTGTTGGACCTTGCTGTAGATATCAAAAAGGATGAATTTATCCTTGAAGGGGAAGGATTGTTGCCCACTGGGCTCCAACAAGAGGCGGGCCAGTGCAATTGCCCAATCCGCAAACCAGGACGCTCTGGCAAAACTGCCCGGTGTGCTCGACTACATCCGGATAATATTGGACCCGTCCACCCTTCAACGGAGTGCCACCATTTGCGCAATCCACCTGGTGCAACGTCCCCTCCCGCAGTCAAGAAGAAGTCATCTTTGCATATTGCCGGCCTTGCATGGCTTGCATGGCTTGCGTCCAACGAATGTCCCGTCCACAGTAGCATGTGGCAACTTCTGCAACGAAGTTATGTCCTCCAATTCTAGACTAAACTTAAACGTAGAGAACAACGGAGGATTGTCTGCATTCCAGATCTCCTGGCCAACCAATTTGTTGGAAAGTTCTCGAGAACAAATAAGCTTTAGGGTTGCGCACAACGAAGGAGATAATTTTTTACTACCGGGCAAATCCCTAGTTTGACAAGGGAGGGCATAACTAGCGAGGATGGGGCCAGAGGAGTTCCAAGCACCGCTTCTTGGGACCCGACATGCAGCCTCACACGAGGCTGCCGCCAGAGTGCCCAACGTTGACACTCTGGGCAGTTTATGATTAGCGTCGCTGCACCTGGCCCGTATGTCGCTTGCACACTCCGACATTTCTAGCAATAATGCAGTAATTAAATCGGGATTGTAGTCCCCAGACAAGAGGCCAAGCCAAATTTCACATTTTTCACTCAAAGCGGAGCGTCGTGGCTGGAGCGAAACCTCAGATCTCGGCTATAGAGCGACGCTCCGACCACGGAGGTGAGCTCCGGACTCTGTACCAGATAATGCCAGGTCGCAGGTTGATGGGGACACCGGGGACCGAAAATACGGGAAGAATGGGCCCTATGCAACGTGAGTGGGACGGTGCTGGGCATGGTGACGGGCCCGTGGCCCGGCGGTGTCCACCGTCTCCGCTACATGTCCGTAGAAGCCCTATCTCGATAAAAAGACTGCACGCACCATGGCGATTGTTAGGCCAGGATGCGACATTATGTCGGTCATTCGTCTATGTGCATGGAAGTGGGGGCAGGCTGGTGCGACATTGAACTACATGTCGAACCTGGGGGAGAATAGCCATAGGCAAGCGGGCAGGCGATGACAATACATAAATGTGGTCTCAATTGTGCCTGAGCCTTGCTGAGAATGACGCTGTGGCGGTGACCGGCTATCGACTATCGGTTTGGCTTTGCTGGGGGAGCGGTTTCTCGTGGAACCAAGCGTTGGATCAATGCGATCGCATCGCTCAGCAGCCCACCACACAAGCTACGGGCGGCGTCTGTATGTCGTGGCTCAATACGCCCATGTCGTAGGACGCACGTATCGCCACGGCAGCTTCCCCCTTCCGCTGTCGTCGCTGCCGCCGCCGCCACTGCCGCTGGTGCAGCAGAAATCCGAAAGCGACATCAAACCCGACACTTCAACCAGCCCATACTCTGCGACATCTCTCGCAAGCAACCTGCCCTGGTTGCGCCAATCCTTACCCGCCTGGCCCCTTGGATGTAGGACGTTTTCCCTGGACCCACTTGGGGAAATATTCCTACACCACAAAACGACGCTTCTGCCAATTGTTGCGCTGCATGCATGTGGACAGACATAAGGTGTTTGTGAGGGAGACAAGTCGAGATCCAGGTAGGGGCACTGAACAATAGCTCCAGAAGATTGGTCAAGGGGTTAAATCCGGAAGGACAAAGGTCAAGAAGGTGCCACGCAGAGGTTAAAAATAAAGCCCTGTTCTCAGGACAGAGACGAGAGAGAGCCCCTGGAGACCAGGACTGGGAGGGGAAGAATGGGGTCAGCAGAGAGAAGCACGCACGGAAAGGCCACCGTACAGAGGCCCGGTGGGGGGAGGCGGTGGTTCCACCACCACCGTGCCAATTGACACTTTACGGTGGTCAGATCAATGTAACGTGTCCTGAATGGAGGGGAGAATCAGATCGATCAGTGGTGTGCGACATTCCTGGTTACGGAAGGTCTAGGTTGCGAGCCCTGTTCCACTTCCCGAGATACTGCGTCGGGCCGTCCTGCACCCTTCGGCCGTTAGTGTGGCCACATCTTATTTTTGCTGATAACTGCCCGCACCAGGCCATACCTCGATTATTTTCCCAGTGTCGTCGTAGGGGAGTTCCGGGGTCTGGAAGGATGGGCGGTATCGGTATCGCCTGCCGATCACGTGGCCCCTGGTCCCCTGATCTGGCCTGCTGGCCCCTTCCCCTCCTCCTCCTCCTCTCCTTTCCAACCCTGCTGTCGTTGCATGCCTTGTTTCTGCGGACACGGCCGTGGTCCGGACCGATCTTCTAACCATGAAGCAGTAACGCGACATTTGGCGTGGTGGTCCGGACATGTGACAGGTGCGTCCACCGGGGGCGTCGAATGCCGGGGAGCAGCAATGTCGCGGCGGTGCGCGCACGCCCCTGCCCTCTGTCACTCACGTGACTACATCGATCTTTTTCATATCTACTTACTCCGTCTACAACTGCAAAATGGGTTGGTTCTGGTCCGATTCTGCCTCGTCTGCCACTCAGGGCACCGCCCCAACTGCCTGTCCGGTCAACCACTCCGCCCCGGCCCCCGTTTGTCCCGTCAAATCCGCTCCAAAACCCGCTTCCGGCTGTCCCATCGACCACACCTCATCACCCATCGCCTCCAAAACACCCCAGGAATGCCCCGTACAGGGCGAGGTCCTCAACCCCATGAACAACATGCCGCTCCTCTCGTCGGAAAAGGCGCCTGGTCAGAAGATCACGCTTTCTACCGAGAGAACCATCTCCTCCATCCCAAGAGGAGGAGGCGAAGAGGACGGGCTTTGGGAGTACCCCTCGCCCCAGCAGATGCTTAACGCCATGTTGAGAAAGGGAAAGGGTGACGGCATTCCTGAAGATGCCGTGGAATCCATGGTCGAGGTGCACAACTTCTTGAATGAAGGAGCCTGGGTCCAGATCTTGGACTGGGAAAGCGAACACACCAAGGAGGTCAAGGTCGAGCCCCGGTTGTTGAAATTCACCGGCAGACCCAACGACATGTCGCCACGTGCCCGCATGTACATGTTTCTCGGCCAGATCTTTCCCCAGACCTTCAACACCGTGGCTCCGTTCGACAGACACGACTGGACAGTGTTGAGAAGTAACGGAAAAGACCAGGGCTGGAAAGAGGTCCGTTACGTCATTGACTACTACAGCGCTCCAGACGATGAGGAAACCGGCATGCCAGCCTTCATGTTGGACACCAGGCCTGCTTTGGACAGTGTAGGCAGTGCCTATGACCGTTTCCGTCGTTGGAGCGTTCCTTTGTGGAAAAGAGCCATGGGCGACTTTTCTGACGAGAACTAGGATTATATAGAGACTGGAACAATAGGTAAAGTGGAGGATAAGAGGTATTAGGAACAATAAGGTAAAAGCGGTGGAGAGCTTTAGAATTGAGGATCGGATAAATAAGAACCCTGGAGTCAGACAGGAATGGATTAGGCTTGTTCAATTATGGATAGGGCAGGTTTTCTGGCTGTTGTTCTTTTGACTTCTTGGCTGTTCTTTGTGACTATTTGACTGTCTGTGTGAAAATTTTGGTCTGTCCCGGACTTCTTGGCTTTCTGGGTAACTTTTCTATGGAGTCTGGTATTTTTCAACAGAAAAGTGTCAATTTCTACAGATACGAGCTTGTCGTTTCTCGTTGCATTGAATTTTGGGGTCTTGTGGCATTTAGTGAAGACTTTTCTGGATCCACTTTAAAGCGTATCTGTATCCTTTTGTGACCCTGTGAATGATCCCTGTGCCGTGTGTCGTGGCTTTGGATGTGCCAAACTGACTGGCAAGACTGGCGGATCTATCGTTCCGATTCGGTCTGCTCCAGGCAGTTCCAGCAGATAATCTCGGTGCGAGCTCTGGAAAGTCCAAACGCTTTGTTCATGTCAATTGGATTAAATGCTAAACTAGCTTGCGTGGAGGCTTGATGGAGTTCTGCAAGTCCGATGATGACATGTCCTGAAAACGAAAAGCGAAAAGCGAAATTCATCTCAGAAACTTAGATACTGCTGGTTATTTCATCCATCTTCCTCATAATCGGGACATTGCGGCCACCTCGGATTGGAAACCTTATTTTGTGTCTTGGATCTGGGGGAGGCTTTTCCTTGTTATAACTAGCAATGCTTGAGGGAGCTCACAAACGCATAGCCTCTGAAACAACAATCTGGGCCCTTGGCAGTAACGTGGCCGTTGCATCGTGAGAATCGTTGAGGCGAAATGTTCGTTGTCTACGCTGGTTGCATTGAAGTTGAGCAAAATAAAGCCACAACTGGAGTGCTACATCGTTGTTTCCAAGTGGTCTACGGGAATTATCTTCCCAAACAATGCCACTGCTATCTACGTCCCAACCACCCGTGTCAGGAATATTTTGTCCGTCTTTTTTAGGAGGGTTTATTCTTCTATTCCTTCAATTCCAAATTTCTACGCCTCCTCAACAATGGGCCTAAGACCCCACCGTTATTCCGCCTTCTCCCGCCCCCCTACAGGACCTACAGGACCCTGCGCCGTAAACTTTACCTGGTTATTATTATTATGTACATATGGCAGCTGATTGCATTCTATTTACAAGCTATTGCTTAATTTGATCCAACACCTCCTTGGAGAAATTGTATTCCGTCACCAAGGGTCCCAAAAGCTTGGGCAATTCAGTTCCCAAGTCACGGGGCTTGTTGGTGTTCAACTCGTCCACCAAGAACTGGAGGCGGTCCTGGTTTCCGCGTTTGATGAAATGGCTAAAGAGATAATAGTAGGTGAACAAGTTGGGCTCCACCTTCAAGCTGGCCTGGCTCTTCATGTTGACGTAGTACTGCACAGCGAGGTCCTCGTGCTTGGGCAACAAGGCCGCAATCATCATGTTCCACACTCTAGCATCGTTTTGGATATGCTTGATGTAACGGTCGAAAATGACTTCGGCATTAGCTACTGAACCAAAGTCCAACTCACCCTTCAACATGGACGTGTAGAGCTGGGCTGAGGTCTTGTACTTTTTGGACGCCCCGTCGAAGATCTGTCTAGCAGCCTCGATGTTGGCTCCGTCTTTGACCAAACCGTCAATCAACGTGGTGTAGGTGAAGTCGTTCAACTGGATAGAGTCAGAACGGGTGATGGACGACAAGATCTGGTCCACATTTGGAGCCAAGCCCTTCTCGCGGTGCAACTTGAAGTATATGTCGATCATGATGGTGTAGGTGGCGACCTCTTCAGGAATATTGTGCTTCTTCATAAATTCAAGAATACCTTCCACTGCCTTGTAATTCTTATTTCTGGCGTAGTACGCCAAAAACGTGTTCATGGTGTTGGTAATTGGCACGTATCCCGAGCCATCAGCCATGAACTCCTTCAATTTGGCCTCGGCCTCGTCAACTTTTTTGTTCAACAATAAACCCACCAAGATGTTGTTTTTGGTAGGGTTGATGATCTTCAAGTTACCGTCTCCCTGGGTGCTGAAGCGGTTCAAGTACTCCTCCACCTTATCGAACTGGTTCAAGTTGGCAAAGGCTCCCACAATGATAGATAAGGTTTTAGGAGTCAATTGGGTCTCATTGGCCACTATGGTCTCGATAGTTCTTTCGATATTCTCGACAATGGTCTTCTTCTTGGCGAATCTCTTGGTCACGTAGGAAGGATGGCCCATTGCCCTCAAAACAAGCTCCCAGGTGGCAATGGAGGGCTTGTCAATGCCGTTTTGAAGCATGGATTGGAAAAGACTGAAAATTTCCTCAGGACGATCACAGTCCAAGTATCCCTTCATTATTCTGTTCATGGTGACCTCAGTCAAGGGTTTGGATGACTTTTGGGCGGCCTCTTGCAATTCTCCGTAGACTCTGGATAATAAAGCGGAGTCTTTTCTGTCGGAGGCAAAAGCGACCTTCTTGTATGCCACGGGCCCGTTAGGGTCCAAGTTGTCGAAGGCCTCTGACTGGACAGTCTTTAAGAATGCCTGGAACTCTTTTTGGAGACCGTTCAACAAGGCCAAGTCAGCCAAAGTGCCCTTCACGAAAAAGGTCGAAGGAGGCTCTGACTGGAGCAATTTGGACGCATCTTCAGCGTTGTATTTGACTCCTTCCTGAAGACACGATTGAACGTACGAGAAGTAGGCAAGGTTCACGAGATGGAAGCCTTTGAACTCAATACCACTATCCTTGATGGTGTATGGGTTAGAATAGTGGAAGTCCATGGCCTTGGTAGATTCGATGCTTTGGACCCACAATTTCAACACATTTTGGTAGGCAGTGGGGTCCTCGTGGGCATTCTTCAACAAATGAGTCGCCACAAGCACGAACTGGTATCTGTGTGCCACATTATATTGCACCAAAACGTCCAAAACCTCGGTAGGCTTGGTAGAAGTTTGGGTCACGATGGATTTCCACAAAAGATCAGTACCCACGGACTGCAATTCGTGGTACAACACTCTGTCTGGGATTTTCTCCGACACCTGGTTCTCTCTCAAGTACTGGAGACCTTCTTCCAAGATCTCCACTGATTCTGACAAGTCATTGGTGGCGTTTTTGACCACTTCTTTGATCTGGTTAGCCACGTCGCGGAGCTTGGGGTTCACAGGCTTCCGTTTTCTGACCTCGGGTGTCTTGGTGGCCCTATTCTTTATGGATATGTCCTTGTCGGCACTTTTGGCTGGAGCAGTAGGGGCAGTTTTCTCGCCCTGAACTCCGGCCAAATTGGAGGCTGCCGACTGGAAACGGCTGATAACGATTCCCTGGGCCCTAACCTTGGCAAGGTTGGTCCTGGTTAAGTTTCTGTAGACTGTTTGTCTAAGAGGAATCATGGCTTTGATGGAGAAGTGAAAAGTTGACAAAATTTTTCATAGTTAGTGCGGGTGCGAATGTGAACAGAATAGACCTGACAGGAACCCAGGACATTGGGAACGTTCTGATGAAGGAATTCGGTTGAAATTGTCTTGCATTGGACTTTAGCGATGTCCGCTAATATTCTCGGTGGTTTTGTGAATTTTGGAGGTCTGGACGATGCCTTTTGGATTAATTACATGCATCCCAAGAACATCAACTGTGACCAAGAGACAGAAGAAGCGGCCATTTCAGCACTCTCCCCAAGACCACCCACGTCTCTACATGCCCACAGGAGTTTTTCCGGTTATTTTGGAAGCAGGGCCGAATTTTTAGGACAATTTCAATCCATAAAGCTTATGCGAGACCAGCATCAACATTCCATCAACATTAAGCGACGAAGGAGTTGACTCCGATACCACGGCTCACCTCAAGAAAAGCTTAGCCCCGTTCTTTTAGGAACAAAGAAGATGAAGTACGTAGAACGCCTGAAAACGTTCCGATTTCAAAATTTCGTGCTAGAAAGATGAACCAGCAATAAAGAACCGAGAAGTTATCGCGTCTCCGTACGGACCAATGTTCTTCGGGCGAACCTAGCATTTTCCGAAACCTTAAGCTGAGATATTTGCTCAAAATTGGAATTCACGGTCCTTCAAAAACTACTGTTGTTGTCTAAGATTCTACAATAGGCCCACTGGGACCCTTAGCGTTAGGAGGGCGCATTCCTCCGAAGGCGATTTATTCTGGAGGCTCCAAACACAAAACACCCAGGTTGAACACATTTGTGGCCCGATAACCCTGCAACTGAAGTATTTCACTCTTGCTGGTAGTTAGTATTGTTTGTACTTGGGAGATCAGATATCTTAACCTTCTTATCATAAACTTAATATCAACTGAGCTGGGTTTGTTGTGGAGTCCTATAGACTCGATATCATCATTATTCCGGTACTTACTAGTAAAAGAACGCGAGATGAGCAATTGAAACTTTTCACTGAAATCGGCTTATATATTGGTTCGGTCGTGCGCCTACCGCCCTTCGTCAGAGCCCTGTCAGGCTGTATTTGCCAATATTAGAACACCAGAAGCCCTTGTCCTTCCTGCTCTTACCAACGGCATGTACCATCTTGCCCCGGGCATCACCACTGCAGCATGGCCCTACAATGGTAGCAATCATAGCGTGCATGGCAGGACCAATTACTCAAAGAGGGAAGTGTTTCCTGTGATTGGTCCAGCAATTCCAAGACATCATTTGCCTCAGATTCCGACAACCTAACCTAATATAGACACTCATAACTGGTGCTGTAGAGTCTAAATTGGAGTTTTTGTGCAACCCTGGGCTACTACCATAATAGGGTGGTGGAAAGCCTGCTTTTTCAATGGCGGACCTCAGAAACTGGGACACGGGTGTGCTGGCCAACTCTGGGCCCTGGATCTGAATTTATGGGGGCACTTGGTTATTTTTTGGGCTATTGTGGCCCGAGTTTGGACCTGGGAAGGGTTCGGTTCATCGTGGTCCTGCATATAGCCATCGATGTCTAGGAATGTCGTCGACTTGGTCCGTCTCTTTGGGGTCCGTCTATTTGGGCACGTGTGTCCTGCAGATACTCCCAACTGGTGCCTCCTAGTACCGCGCAAACCTTCCTCTTTCAAGAAATGGTTGCGTGGTCTAGTTGGTTATGGCATCTGCTTAACACGCAGAACGTCCCCAGTTCGATCCTGGGCGGAATCATTCTTTTTTTTCTCCCTCTATATTTTCAATATTATTGATTTAACCCTTTGCTGATAAGGAGAGCCCCATATATCTCGCTCCTGGGCACACGCGTCGTGCTACTGCTTCTTCCCATAGCATGCCTACCGACAACAATCCAGCCACCAAATTCAGCGCTTCGCTGGCGCCAGATCTGGCCTCCCTGGCCCCTAGAGAGAAGCTTCTCTTCTTCAACTACCACGAGTTTCTTACCTCGGACACCCAGCCCGACGGCTCCATAGCCACCGACACGTCGTTGGTGGTGAACCATTTCCCCAATACCTACGAGAACAGCGAGTTTCTACAGTACTCCAGCACCAGAATCGTCCGTATTCCTCGAGTCTACGATACTGTCCGCTACTCCGATCTAATCCCCCAGTTTTCCACCCATATTCCCGGGAAAGAGCCGGCAGCGTTGACCAGCAACACTGACGACGACAAGTACAACGGATCGGGCCAATACGACGGCAACCACTTTGGACACACGTCGTTGACTCCCTTGGTTCCGGCTCTCCTCAGTGACAAAGAATACACCGAAATCGTCACCAAGGTCAACCACGACATCTTCGAAGCATTGAACCCGGGCGTCTTCGCCAATGTGCTAGAAGGAATCCTCGACTTGGTCACGGGAGGAACATACTCTTTGTTGAGGAACCCAGTATCAAAGAACAAGTTGCTAGCATTGGACAAACACATAGAAAATGAAATCAACCCACGTCTAGCCAAAAAGGTCGATGGTCTCAAGGTTATACCCTTGCGTGAATCGGGATATTTGTCCCTCGATTTCCAGGTTCCACGTCCAGTTCCAAGCAAATAAGGTCTTTTATTCATTGATAAGAGAGGTCTCCATTGCCTGCAACAGCATAATATCCATTGAGTGGATCCAGTTTGTTACTCTTCGGGGAATCTTGCCATCATTTCCATTCTGCTATAATAAGAACTGTCTTTTAGGAACGCAGGCGTTTGATACAAAGCCAACATTTGACAGATTTTGGTTCAGGAACCCCACGGCCAGTCCGGGTGTCATTTTTAGAGAGAATACGGGTGTAATATCAGCATTTTAATTTGGTTGAATATTCTGGGAATATTCAAATGTGCTGGTAAAAATAACTTTTCTGGACCAAAAACCACAAGTCCGTTACATTATCATTGGCCCCTGAGTTTTTGGCTCAAAGGAAGCTCCGATCATAATAATTGCAATTTCTTTATCAGAAATCAGTTTGACTGCGGTTTGCAAGCATCAATTCTACTCAACATTCTGAAGTGAAGAGTAGAGCAAGTTTAGGAGCACATAATTACAATTCATGTCAAAAATTATTATAACGATAGGTGTTCCTGTTGGGTTATTATTCTGTAGATTGTCTCTAGGTAGTTGTGCATATATTTAGTGGAATTGGATTTCCGACTCGACGCCTGCACAATCTTGTACAAGCAGATCTACGTGGTCCAGCCCATCCGGTTGGTTGATCTTCTAATTGTGTGGCTTCAATTGAATGTGCTTTGCGCTTCAGTCCAGAATTTGTGTGCTATTGAGTCGGATGTCATTCGGCTGGCTTAATTGAGCATTCTTATTGTGAGGATGGCCTTTGTGTCTTTGTTAATCCAGCACTGTTGAAAGGATTGTCAAAAAGTTTAGGGCCTAAATTGAATACTTTTCCGAGTTGCTATTGCATTGTGTAGCATTGTCTGACGTAGGGCCATGTGCCAGTATCCTGAATTTCACTTTTTATTGACATGAATATTGCGTTTGTTTGGTAGTTTGAACGGACGCGTTCTGGTCAACAAGAATAATACCCTCCTGGACCCACTGTATCCGATGTCGCTCTTGTCTCTTACTATGGAGCGACATCGGGGTCTGGTTTCTCTAAAGGGCTCAACATGTTCCTTTCCAGGACGTACGAAAATATACTTCCTTGTTCTTTGTCCCCATACATGTAGAAGCTTATTCTGCACACTGCAAGCAATTTACTCCAATTGGCCCTACAGAAACCTTTATTGTATCTATCCAGTTTGCTAGAATTTGCATCTTAATTCCAGCTACACTGTGGAGACCTACTGGTTATATCTCCATTTTTCACGTTCCTTCGCCCAATTTCTCCGACTTTTCACTTCTCATTCTGCCCAGTCTGCCTCTGCTCGCATTTCAAAAACGAGATGAGGTTTCCACCTCATGTTCAGATTCAGACCTAGAGCAATGGACGGAGTATTTGCTGTATACAAGCCATCGGGCATCTCATCTTCCCAGTTCATTGGGGAGATTCAAAAGATCTTCACCGCTTCAGAGGTGTTTTCCGAGGACATGAAGAAGGCTAGAGACAAGATGGCATACGACCTCAGTTCCAACAAAACTTGGTCCAAGACCAAAGTGGCCAAGCGGATCCGGGATCTCAAGGTGAAAATCGGCCATGGAGGCACCTTGGACCCCTTGGCAAGCGGTGTTTTGGTCATTGGTATTGGTCTTGGTACCAAGAAGTTGCAACCATACTTGAACGAGTGCCGCAAGCTGTACGAAACCAAGGCGTTGTTGGGAATATCCACCACCACCGGAGATTCCGAGGGTGAAATCATCACCCAGAACAAGATTGACCACATCACCAAAGAAATGATAGCGGAAACTGGCCCCAAGTTCGTTGGAAACTTGAAACAAACCCCACCAATCTTCTCGGCCCTCAAGATCAACGGGTTGCCCTTCTACGAATATGCCCGTAAGGGAATACCATTGCCTGTTCCTATCAAGAGCCGTGACATCGAAGTCCACGGGCTTGAAATAGAAGAGTCTGACTCGTTGAGAGTAGACCACGAGTTCCCCAGACTCCACAGTGAATTGGACGAAGAGGGTAAGCCCAAAGAGCACGGCTTGGCCAACAACCCCACCTTGAATGACTCTCCCTTGTACTTCTCCAGTCAGTACACTGAGAAGGCCGCTGAACAGGGCGTTTCCACCGAAGTGGGCAAGCCTCGTCTTTTGGACGAGGGAGAAAGCTTGCCTGAAAAATTGCCCATGATCCACTTCACTGCTGATGTTTCTTCCGGAACCTACATCCGGAGCTTGGTCAGTGACTTCGGCCGTGCTTTGGAGTCCTCTGCCTACATGGTGGAACTTATTAGAACTGCCCAGTCCGACTGGAGGTTGAAAAAGAACGTTTTCGACATCGAGGATTTTAAGGAGAGAGATGAAAGAATCTGGGGACCGGTTTTAAAGAAGGTTTTGGAGCTGGGTCCGGACGTCCAGGTGAAGGAGGAATTGGAAGACTTCTCCTCAAAAATCCAGCCACTTATCGACCAAGAGAAGCAAATTACCGAGAATGAACCCCACAAGCCAGAGGCTGAAAAATCAGAGGTGGACCAGGAGACCAAAGCTAAAATCAATTCAGAGGAGGCAGACCAACTCGAAACGGTGGATCAGCAACCACAAGAGCCCGAAACGGCTGCTCCTCAGCCAGCTTCAGGCACATCTGAAGTGCCTAGAAAGAGACACATTGACGAGGTGGAAAATGATGCATAGTTCCCATATTTGACCCAGAATGTCCACATTTTCACCATCTTGCCTCGAAGAGGAGAAGTTCGCCAAAATACAGTACGAACCTGGTTACGTGGGATATATGTCCGCATGGGGAAAGGTTGTTGCAGTCCGGACAGTGTGGGTGTCGTGGTTTAAGGTACATCGGAAGTTTATGGTTGTGAACTGCCTACGGAGGCAGGCTTTGGCACAGGAGGATAACCGGGATATTATTTCTGGAGGCATTCCGGGATCTCCAGCGATCTTTGCCCTGCTAGTTATGTATACTGTGTCGTAGGTAGGTATTCTATGTCGTAAGTATTGTTAGACCTGTCTCAAGCGAATGTCGCCCTCATGAGAAGTACGAATTATGCATAAGTAGATGCACCTGTGAGTCTGGGATTGACTAACCGATCAAATTCCAGGAGGCACCATTGACCACATGCTGATCTATGCACCACAAAACGCAGGACGGTCTACAGAGTTTACTTCAGGGTACAATGTGGCGATCAATGCCAGTTATCTAACCAATGCTCCGATCGCCGGACTGATGATCTTGCTCGTACAGTTGGTGGACCGAAGTCGAGACCAGATTCTGATCCCGATAAGACACCAGAACTGGGCAAGGCGTGGGACGAACGAAGCCAGCACCCCACAGTTGTCGCCAGGTTCAGGCGAGACCAAAAGCGCCGTGGAAGGCGCCTCTCGACAACTCGTACTTTACACTACGAAAATTGGTCCTCGTGGATTTGTGAAGCGTCGGAGAAATATCCTAACCGTGCGGGCTAATAGCGTCCATCCATGCTCTTATCGTCGCCGTGCTAGCTATTGTAGAGCCGTCTTGTTAGCGGGCAGGCCAGCAGGTGAAAAATTTCGAAGACATGGTGCTGGATTTAGTCCAGTTCCATCCTCGGTACGTGCTAACGAGCTTCACAATAGACAGTAGAACACTTTCAACGGAAACCCGAAATTGGCTTTGACAAGACAAAGCCCGAACGGCCGTCGTCACAAGGACGAGGTGGAAATGTCGCTGTTTCGCCGCTTTGGAGGGGTTCCGTGCTTCGTCTGTTGTCGCTTCGTCTGTTCAGTTTAAGCTTTAGGCTTGGGTGGAATCCTGTTCAGGATGTGAAAAATTCCCTGGGTGTTCCCACACTTTTCAGCCTAGGGCACAAAAGAAGACGACATTCCTGTTTCCACAAACCGGAGGTCATCTTGCCCCAGATGCGTGAATACCTAGCAACGGCTTGACGAGCGGGTAGGAAGGACCCTCGACCTTAGCTCAAAACTGCCATTTCTCCGAAGCGTCGCATGAGTCTTCCATTGGAGCTGGCCCCAACAGGCTACAAAAGCGAAGATTGGTCGATGGAGATAAACGGACTACAGAAAACAACAGCCAACGGTTGGCGGGTCCATAATTCTTGGTTTTTGCCCAACGGCCCTGGCTTCTAATTACGCAATATGTGAGAGTTCTCGCTGGGACTGCCCAAGGTTAGGGTCCAATATTTTTCACCCCGGCTCAATTATACAAGCAGCATGGATGACGACTTCAGCCTGATTGGGATTGCAGGCAGGGATTGACAGCAGGGGGTTTAGGGGCGATTGTCAGTCCGGATTTTAAGGCGATTGTCAGGGCCGGGTTTTAATACGATTTTCAGATGCGGATATTAGGGGCGATTGTCGGGTCCTGGTTAGAAGGGCGATTGGCAGTATGGGTTTTCTGGGCTGAAGATCTGCCAGGGACACTAGCCAAGTCCCACTTGTAGACTTGCGCTACGTTGCAGGAAGACTATATTTGGACTCAGGCCCATCGAGCCGACTTACCTGCAAGTGTGCTACAAATAGCTCAGCTGCTACAGATACCTTGATCTGGGCTTTGAAATATGCACCACTCCTGTGGACTCCAGGGCTCGGTGAAAATATGTGGTCGGATTCTTCGCCTAATAATTTACCGTTTTTCACATTACATTACACTCCAACTCTCTGGCCCCAAACCGAAAATATAACTCGATGACGTGGGCAGTGGGGAGGGTTGCATTCAGGACAAGCCGGTATGTGTCAAAAGCCAATTGCGGGAGACAAAACGCAGATGTGGGTGTCAACTGGTGGCTTTTCCCCTTAGGGATACGGGATGGGATGTTTAAAATTACACTATTGTCCCTTCTAGCATGGAAATCTGGGCACCGTGGTGTGTGTCACTATTGTAGAATTGTGGCCTGGTTCCTGAGAAAATCCACGGATTGGCAGTAGAAATAATTGCATTCGTATGTCGGAATGGCCGTGTGTGTGTGTGTGTGTGTGTGGAGGGTCACACCTGATACCTCGGTTTCTGCTCCATTCCTCTCTTCTCCGCCGTTTCTTTCTCATATCATTCCCTTTCCTGGGAACATTCTTGTGGCATCGCATTTGCTCAGTGTACCATAATAACTGTAGACAAAAGAGTCCAAATTCCGACGACGAAGTGGCACAACGTTACCACCACACAAGACGGCTCTTCGCACAATGGGCCTTTGTCGGCATTCTGGCTGTCTTGGTCTTTTATTGCCGTTGGTATTTCGCATCCCATCGCTTCTGTCATCTTATAACACTTCATTTCCTATATTGTAGTGAGGACTGAATCCACTGTTACACCCACGCATTTCCCATTCCTCTCCAATGGATATGATCCAGAACACCACATAATACACATGCCAAATGCATGCTTCGTCTGAAATCAATTGCATGTCTATTGCCTTAGTCTTGCCATTTTCTGTTTCCATTTCCATGTCTTGTTTTTGGATACTGTGCTTGCTCGTTTGCACTGGCGATATTTCATAAACTCATTTTTCATTGCAGCCATCACCAAATCTCAACATGTTATCTTCCACTAGAAGCGTTGCCCTCAGATTTACACGGCCAGCTCCATTCGGAGGCCGATTCTTATCGTTCAAGACTCGGACTTCCTTGAATCCTTCCAAGCTCGAGCTCTCGCCTCCGTCTTGGGCCAAGTCTGTGCTTATTTTATCCACACCTTCGAATCTCAACCAAGTGATCGAACAGACACTTCTGCTCCACGAAAAGTCCCAGCTCCAGATCGTGGTGGCCGGAATCGACAGTGTGGTTCCCAATTCTCACCGCAATGGAGTTTCCGAGTTGTGGATGGACTCGTGTGTCCAGATCGGTCCTTCAGTCCAAGTTGACGACCGCGATGACTTCCACACTTTGCCTCCAGAGAGCGATGGGGTCAACCCAGTTGCTGCCAGAAAGAACTGGAAGTCGATTTCCTCCAACCTCCGGTTGACTTTAGGGTCCTCAGCGGGCTCCGGTGCCTCCACGTCCACCTCCATCGACACTCAGCTCGCCAATACGGTGTTTTCCACGGGCAATTTAGTCACCATGTACTATCTCCAGCCACAACATGCCGTCGACGGGGGCGATTTGGGTGAAACAGCCAACTCTGGCCACACTCTATGTGATTTGACGGTCCGTTTGCCCTTGACAGTCGGTGAAGTCGCTACAACTGATAACTTGACCCCGCTCTATGGCAGCGACGAGGAGTTTCGTGTCACCGAGTGTGTGGGCAATCTCGTCAAGCAGGTCAACGGCCAATCGGCGGCTGGATACCTCGAGAACAGTGACAAGTTGATGGGGCTAGCATCCAAGGAAACCGAAGTCTACGTTAAGCTCTACAAGGAGGCGGATCCAGCCACGCCACACAAGCACCAGGTGATAGCGGGAGGCGGTGGCTGGGGCTCCAAGGCTAGTCGGATTGCATTGTCGCCCCATGCCAAAATTCTGGTTGGCGACCGTATCGAGTTCTACATGCTCAGACCCCAGGACCGGATTCAGTCCACCACGGCCCAGATCAGCAGCGACGACATCCGCGGCCGCTTTGCCTTTGAGAGTACCTTTGAAGAGCATCAGTATACTGAAAACAGCGATGGAATCAACGAGGCTATCCTGTTAGAAGACGTTTTCGGCTACGGCAGTGAGCATGGCTTTGCTATCAACGAGGTGGGCCATGGGTCTGCCGGGGCCCGGGCAGTGGTTTCGGTGCTGGCTTCGGGCAGCAGCGAGGCCTCGCCTTAGAGTGCGAGAATCCACCTCCGCTGGTCCTCTGACATTGTACCCCTGAAAAAGAACCCTGGAACACACGCCATTGGTCCATTTGCCGATGAAACCCTGCAGTGGAAAGCCCCACTGGAATTCCAACTCCCCACGCCATCTCCTCCGGACCTTATTTGTGATCTGGTGGTGGTGCTGTTCCATTGAGCCCCTGGTACCTCCGGTGGCCTCCGGCCCCGTCCGGCTCCTTTCTCCCTGAGGTTTCAATGCCCAGAAGCAGTGCTCACACTACGATGGGGCAGGCGGACCACAAATGCCTCGAGCCTTTTTGTCTTCACGTCTGCAGGAACTTGCCTTGCTGCCCGCTGGGCACCTTTGTTTGTGCTTTCCCTCCACCTCACCCCACTCACTAAACTGATTAAATCTTCGGTGTTCGCCACTTCGTGAAAAAATCATCATGATCACTTACGTCAAAGGAGACCTCTTCTCCCACCGCTCCACTTCGGGGTCCCCGGTGCTTGTGCATGCTTGCAATTGCCGAGGCTCCTGGGGGGCCGGCATTGCCACATCCTTCCGCAAACGCTTTCCATCCACCTACCACAAGTACGTGGACTTTTGCAAGCAGCACGCGGCCCACCCCGCGGAGCTTCTTGGAAAGGCGTTGATTCTCCGTTCGGAGGCCCAGGACCCCGGCAAAGCGGGCATCTACGTGGCCTGCCTCTTCACCAGTGACTTTGCCGGCAAAAAGAAGAACCCACCCCAAGAAATAGTGAAGTACACTGCAGAGGCCATGAAAGATCTCACCACCCAGCTCGCATCGATATCAGATAAGGAGACCGTTGGTGGGAAGGCGGTGCTCAACATGCCCCGCATCAACGCTGGGTTGTTTGACGTACCGTGGGCCCAAACCGAACAGGTGTTGAAGGGCTCGGACCTCCACATTAATGTCTACGTGGTGGACTAGTCGACCAAGTGGGGTGTTTCGCGGGATGCGGTGCCGGAGCGAAATGTGTGGATACCCAGGATAGCCAGCATTGCCAGGTCATTCAAGAGAATAAGCCATCATCCATTGGCCATGAGCCACCAGCCACAGAACACAATAGGCGGTCATCTTGTACCAGAGCATCGATGGAAAGGTGCGGTAATTGCGACTAAGGCGTGAGCAAGCTATCACAAACTACTCGGTGAAGCAAGTCATTAAAATATGGACCAGCTACTATGCCGGTATCATGCAAGCGATGACATGTGCGGCCTATGGATGTGCGCAAGCAGATATGCGCAATCTAGGTGGTCATATCATTTTGACCTCTTCTATCCAGCTGGTTCTATTCATACTATATGAGCAAGCTTTGGGCCGGCAGGTGCCGAAAGCCATAAGGACTCTTCGTGCTTAGGCAAAACGCCATTGGCAAGTTTGTGGGTGCCAAGCACTCTTTCATTGCTATCCCAATCAGACCAGCATAAGAATAGACTCTATGGGATAATACCACGTTTTTTGGGCTGATTCCACTTCTGGCAGAAAGGACTATCTCGGACAGGAAGTACCTTCTTGGGCACCGATATGATGTAGGGCTTGCCTCTTGTGGAAAGAAGTCAAAGAGAAGCTGTTGGTGCGATGTTCGGGGCAGGGTCCCGAACATGGGCGTGGTACAAAGCAACGTCTAGCGAAGTTTCTGTGACTGCAGGGGCTCAAAGGAGGCCTCTGTTTTGGAGGAGGCCAAAGAACGGCGTATGCAGGGAAGCAAAAGGCGGACATAGACGAAGGCGGGCTTGGCCCCAAATAGAGACGCTAGATAACGATTCTGTTGACGACAATGCCGGTTTAGGAAGATGGGGCCAAAGTGAAGATGTAACCGAGATCAACCGAGAAGCATGCAATTAGGTTGCCGAATCGAGCCGGAGACGATGGCGATACGAGCAACAAAGAACTGAATCTGAAACGTGCGAGGAGAGGGTCTAGAAACGAGAGATATCGCGCATCTTGCTTGCTACACAACTACAGGGTAGACTATGGCCATCATTGACAATCGATGGGTGAATCTGGCCATGGTTGACTTTTGGTTAAGTGATGACGAGCAATCTGATAGACGACCATGATGGAGGATTATTATAGACGAGGATCTGCTGTCTAAGCGCAATCAGACAATTGACGAGAGCTATCTGCAGAGACAGCTGCCACGAATCAATAGGTCCATCACAGTGTTGTCGGACCACGCGGATCATGTCGTGTGTTGGGGCACACCGGACTAGCCCGAGGCCACACCTCTCGGAGTACCGCTTTTAGAGTTACTATTGAATTATCTTTTGGGGGGATAGCCCTGTCTCTATGCACAAGAGGCCAGGTGGCCCCAATCCCACAAATGTCAAAGGTACCAATAGCACCAACCAATCCTATATAACATGTATTAACTAGCCCTCGTCTCTTCCACCTATACGTTCCGCTTCTCTCCGCTGTACCCTACACTCCATTACTTCCGACTGTACGCTCCATTCTCTAACTTACCCTTGTACCTCCACTCTCTATCTCACTCTTGTACCTCCACTCTCCTCCAACTAACCCTTGCCTCTACTCTCTCCTTCTCCATTCCACTACTTCCACCAATCCACCGTATATAGCCATTTATTATCACATAATGTCACCATTAAGTCAAATATTAATCACAATTAATTAATCACAATTAATTGAAATATCAATCAAATTAATTCACATAATCTCGCATTAAGTATCCACTCACATTATTTACATCACCATTAATTCACACACCTAGTCACATTACATATCCACTTACATTATTCTACATCACCATTTTGCCCAAATTCTAAATATACCCATTTCTTTCTCTCTCCCTTCTCCTTCCCTCCTCTTTCTTCTTCTTTCTGGTCACAACTCTGCAACTGCGCCTTGCTACGTCTGTAATCTGTTAACTATGGCCGCATATCGCCACCGTCGTGCGCGCACCAATATTCCCGATCCAAAGAAACAACAACCTCCTCCTCTACTACCACCGCCACCTACTTCTCTCACCATGGACGAGACTTTAATCGCCACTATCAACAAGTTACAGGACGCGTTGGCTCCTTTGGGCGGCGGATCGTCTTCGCCTGTCGATTTGCCCCAGATCACCGTCGTGGGATCCCAATCCAGCGGTAAGTCCTCCGTGTTGGAGAACATCGTGGGAAGAGACTTCTTGCCCAGAGGAACCGGCATTGTCACCAGAAGACCCTTGGTGTTGCAATTGATTAACAAGAGAGCGTCGCCCAAGGCGTCCAACGACTTGATCCTGATCAACACCACCAAGGAAAACGGCGAGGCGTCCGAGAACAACGCCGACGAATGGGGAGAGTTCTTGCACTTGCCCAACAAGAAGTTTTACAACTTCGAGGAGATCCAGAAGGAGATCGTCCGCGAAACCGACGCCAAAACCGGCCAGAACTTGGGTATTTCGCCCGTGCCCATCAACTTGAGAATCTACTCCCCCCATGTGTTGACCTTGACCTTGGTGGATTTGCCCGGTTTGACCAAGGTCCCCGTGGGCGACCAGCCCAAGGATATCGAAAAGCAGATCAGGGACATGATCATGAAGTTCATTTCCAAGCCTAACGCCATCATCTTGTCCGTCAACGCCGCCAACACCGATTTGGCCAACTCCGACGGATTGAAGTTGGCCAGAGAGGTTGACCCCGAAGGTGCTAGAACCATCGGTGTGTTGACCAAGGTCGACTTGATGGACCAGGGTACCGATGTCATTGATATTCTTGCAGGTAGAGTGATTCCATTGAGATTCGGTTACGTTCCCGTCATTAATAGAGGCCAGAAGGACATCGAGACTAGAAAGTCTATTAGAGATGCCTTACAGGACGAGAGATCCTTCTTCGAAAACCACGCCTCCTACAAGGCGAAGGCCCACTACTGTGGTACGCCATACTTGGCCAAGAAGTTGAATGGTATCTTGTTGCATCACATCAAGGGCACTTTGCCAGACATCAAAATGAGGATTGAACACTCCTTGAAGAAGTACAACCAAGAGTTGAGTATGTTGGGTCCAGAGTTGGCAGAGTCCCCAACTTCCCTTGCATTGAACATGATCACAAACTTCACCAAAGACTACAACGGTATTTTGAATGGTGAGTCTAAAGAATTATCCTCTCAGGAATTGAGTGGTGGTGCCCGTATCTCCTTCGTTTTCCACGAAATCTTCAAAAACGGTATCGATGCTTTGGATCCATTCGACCAAATCAAGGACAGTGACATCAGAACCATCATGCATAATACTTCTGGTTCTGCTCCATCGTTGTTTGTTGGAACCCAGGCTTTTGAAGTGTTGGTGAAGCAGCAAATACACAGAATGGAAGACCCATCCGTTCGTTGTATCAACTTGATCTTCGATGAGTTGGTTAGAATCTTATCTCAAATTCTTTCTCAACCCCAGTACATGCGTTACCCTGCTTTGAAGGAACAGTTGTCGCAACATTTCATCCAGTACTTGCGTGATGAGTTGATCCCTACTAACACTCTCGTTCTTGATGTCATCAAGTCGGAGGAGACTTATGTTAACACTGCCCACCCCGATTTGTTGAAGGGTTCGCAAGCTATGGCTATCGTCGAAGAGAAGTTCCACCCCAAGCCACAAATGGCCGTGGACCCTAAGACCGGTAAGCCTTTGCCCCCTAGCCAGCAGCCACAACCAGCCCAAGCACCAAGCAAAGATGACGCCAACAACGGGTTCTTCGGAGGTTTCTTCTCTTCAAAGAATAAGAAGAGATTACAGTCCATGGAGGCACCTCCTCCAGTTTTGAGGGCCACTGGTACCATGACTGAGAGAGAGACCATGGAGACGGAAGTGATCAAGTTGTTGATTGCCTCCTACTTCAATATTGTGCAAAGAACAGTCACTGACTTGGTGCCTAAGGCCATTATGTTGAAGTTGATCCAGAAGTCCAAGGACAGTATCCAGAAGCACTTGTTGGAGAAGCTTTACAACTCTCCTGACTTGGCTGACTTGGTCAAGGAGAATGAGATGACCGTGCAGAAGAGAAAGGAATGTATCAAGATGGTTGAAGTGTTGCGCAATGCTTCTGAAATTGTTTCCAGTGTTTAATAGCTCTTGTTCTTGCTTGTGGAGCTTTTTCGATTTCTATTCTCTCAATATTAGAACTATATAGTAATGTCTATTTTAAGCTACAGTGAGGTCCATGTAATGATTGAAGTCCTGTAAGGGAAAGAGTATGCACATGCATATTCTGTGTATATGTACAGTAAATGCATTAATACAAACTCATCCGTGATGTTTGCTGGAGTTCCGTTCTGGCTTAGGTGTTGTGCATACAGAAAGACGTCATTAAGGCTATTTTAGTTATTTTAGTAAATTTTTAATATTTGCGAATAATTTCGCTAAAAGTGCCGATCTCAAACAGACCCTTGACTGATCCAGTTAGAGTAATCTACTAGAAAGGTACGAAAATTAACGTTCTAGATCCTGAACTGAAATGGATCCTAATTTGTCAAGTATGGGTCTGGATCGATTAAATTTGTACAGTGGTCTTTAACGTATTGCTCTTCATTATAGGAAGAGTTCCTTCATATACTGGAAATGCTCAAGCACTCTAGGGTATTTCAATTACCGTTGGTAGTTCATGTGCTGATGATAGTCCATTTCCATTAGTCAGTGCAGTTCTATTGGCTCATTATATACCATTGGTTCTCTCGCTGCCGGTAACTTCTGCTACAAGGTCCATTCTAATTTCAGGTTCAAAAGAAGGGCCAAATTTTGGAACTGAGACACAGAACTATAAGAGGCTTATCGAGACAAAATAGTTTAAACTTTCTAGACAAATGAGTCGATTCTAACGGCCCTACAGTTTCCGCCTAGTAACCTTCCACAGGTGTGAAGAATCCGCCAGTTTGAAAGCAATCCAGGAGATTGGTCTGGCCAGACCAAGGCATTCCAAAGTATTCCAGCTGATACGTAGATTTTACAATGTTTGCGTTCGACGAACTGATAAGGCATAGTATGCAACAGATCTCCTCCGAAGTCTAATTCTCTCCATGTTAGTGTCTCTATATTTCTACCATCATACCCTCATTTCTTCGCAAGACTCGTATGAGCCAAGTCCCAATTAATCAAATAATCTCCTTAATTCATTTCTCCACTAAAACAATACAGAAATGACTCTGCCGTCCTTATCAGGTGCACGCAACCGCAATCCTAGACAATACACTCCTACTAAGTCCACACAATATCCTACTATGGAGATACATTATTAAATACAGGGCATATAATTATAGATGAACTTATAGAAATATATAGATATATATTTACATGATTTGAACATATAATCCATATCTTTATATATATATATATATATACCTGATCCGTTCCCATGTCATCATCCCGTTCTTTTCCTTCGCTTTCTTCTCTTTCTTCCCTCTTCCATCTCTTCTCATATCAAATGTCGCACTATCATAATTTTCTTAGGACCCTGCAACCTCTTGCCTGTGGAGAAAATCGCCTCTACTCTGTCCTTTCGACACCTTTGACTATTGTAGTGTTCTGGTATTCTGTTCCCCTCTTCAATGCAGCAATCGCCCTGTTTTTTTACCGGTATACTCGCCAGTATTGAGCCCAGTAGTTAACCAGACATATAAGGCATGTGCTCTGTGCACCCCTAAGAAAAATTTTCAAAAGTAATATTAAAACTACAAGCCCCTTTTCCGCCTATTCTTCACCCACGTCAAGTTCCAGAGCATCCTGGCATCGCCAACACTGCAACTACTTCTTCGACAGACTCCAGCGGCACGCGTCCTCCCTCTGTCCTTTCCCATTTCCCGTTTTTTTGAGTTCAAATCGGCACCTTACCGACTTTGATCTCCACCTGTTTTCCGTCAGTTATCGGTTTCCTCGCCTTCTAGTAGCAGTTTATGCCTAAGAAGCGTTCCCGACAGTACCTCCTCATCACAAGTCTTATCGAACCCGGGTAGCACCCGCCATTGCGCCTGTTCCTGAGACGTTTCTAGCGAAACCGTCTCCATTCCATCCTAAACCCAGTGCCCACGATTCCCTCAGTTATCAGTTGCTGACATCGCCAAACCATCGCCGTTCTACCAGACCAGACCACCCACGCTCTCCCTAAGCTTTCTGCCATCAGCTCCAACCCTAGGTTCTTATTCTTTGAAACGTTTCTTGCTACTTCTCTCTTCGTTTCTTCCGGAATATTAATCCTTCAAACTGCCCCTCCAAGAGTAAGTTTCAACCCACCACATAAGACACACTTTAACAACTGTTGAAGCGGATCAAAGCCCTACTTTGATCAATTCCTCCAAAGTGATTCACTCCAATTAAAAATTCAAAAACAAGAAAAATACTAAAATGGTCGCTCCAGCCTACAGCACCGACACCTATGTCGACCACGACCTTTCAGCCAATCTCGACTCGACTTACGCCTTCGAAGGCCCAGAAAAACTCCTCGAGATCTGGTTCTGGGACTCCGAAACCCTGATTCCTCACGACGCCAGCAGCGAGGGTCTCCGCTCCATTCCTTTGGACCAATGGGTCAAGATCTTGGACCTTGTCAGTTGCAAGATCTTGTCCATGAAATCGTCCAAGTTCATGGACGCCTATCTCCTCAGTGAAAGCTCGTTGTTCGTGTTTCCACACAAGATGGTCTTGAAGACTTGTGGAACCACCACTACCTTGGCTTGCATGGAAAAGTTGTTTGAGACCGTAGGCAAGTACTGCTTCAAGGGTCAGAGTTTTGATTCCCGTACCATCTCTAAGGTGTTCTATTCAAGAAGGTCATTCATGTTTCCAGACAAGCAAACCTTTGTCCATAAGGATTGGAAAAACGAGCTTACTCGCTTGAATAAATTCTTCTTGAACGGAAAGTCCTACATTGTGGGTAACTACAGCTGTGACGACCATTGGTATTTGTTTATGGGCGGAGATGAGTCCGACAGTGGCGCCTTTTCCGTGGACTACAACTTCGAAATTCTCATGACCGAATTGAACGAAACCAAGGCTTCCAAGTTTGTCACGTCCAGAAAACCAGGCGTGGAGTCCTTGGTCGAGAGTGGAGTTGAAGTTTCCGATTTGGGCCACACTATTGGAGTCCAGACTATGGATGAAACGGGACTCGATTCGATCTTCTCCAAGGCTCTTGAGTCCACTGTGTCCCATTTACCTTCACCTACTTTGTCCGATAATTTGGAGTATGGTCAAGAAATGGATTTCGAACCCAAGGAGACCCCTGAGATTAACTTCATACATGATGCTTTCTCGTTTTCTCCATGTGGATTTTCGTCCAATTCCATTTCCTCCAACCATGGTCCATTTTATTACACTTTGCACATCACCCCCGAATCTGGCTGGTCGTACGCTTCATTCGAAACCAATGTGCGTTTCGGTAAGGATTGTCCTGTTACGGTTACCGAAGTGTTGTTGAAGGTCTTGAGTATTTTCGAGCCCAAAAGATTTTCCTTGACCTTGATTCACAACGGCAAGGAGGACTCCAATGCCGATTTCTTGAGATTGCAGAACTCTGCCAACATCTTGAAGGACTATTCTTATGAGAAGCAAGAAAAGGTGGTTTGTGACTTAAAGTGTGATTACACTTTATTGTACATGAACTTCAACAAGACTTCTTGAGCAATGGGAAGGATATGGCTTCGTATCAAGGGATGTCTGCCTGTGGTGGTCGAAGCCGTATCCGTCCAATTATTTCATTATTTAGTCAAAATATAAGACCATATGGTTTAATGGTGTAGAAATTAAACGAATTGTTACTCTTGTTGGGTTAACAAACTACGTTTTTGTTCAATTGACCCTTTATTCATATAATAAACTAAATTCTCTTCTCTGTACTTGACGAGTCAGCATTTTGATTTTGTAATATTAATTGATACTGTGCTCATAATATAGAGAAGATAGCGATGTATTCGAGAAAGAATTCAGTGAATACGACCTAAATTTTTCACCATTACTTCTTCACTTTGATACTGAAGGATTCTTTACCAATTAAAGCAATCGTTCCATATATTAGTTTATTACAACTTATTCTCTTGGTTCGATTTATACTTGTAATTGACCAATAGCGAAGAGTTTTCTTTATCGTGTTTCTCGGCAATTTCAGATCGAAATAGATACAATCTGACGGGTCGACGAATTTAGATAGGTCTGCTCAAATTTAGAACGCGATGATGTTATCTACAGAATTTTCAACGAGCCAATTCTATTAGGATCGAACGTATATACATCAAAGAGAATAAATAAACTAGGATCTACCGATGAGGAATTAAAAGTAGTGTTTTGTAGTCTCAACACTTTAAAGCCCCATGACCAGCAAAACCAACCAGGATTCTATATTCCAAGATTAACTAGTTTACTTGAACTTCTTACCGAAGACAATAACTTGCAATTGATCGTACATGGAGATGACACCGGCACCGGCAACACCTCTCAAGATGTTAGCACCGCAACCCTTGAACAAGGACTTGACACCCTCAGCGGCAACGACCTTCTTGAAACAGTCGAAAGCACCGTCGTACTTAACGGCTTGACCGGAGGTCATCATCATTCTTCTTCTAACAGTGTCCAATGGGTAAGAAGCAGTGGAGGCACCGGTGGTAACAGTCCAACCCAAAAGGAAAGAGGCCAAGAAAGAACCCTCCAATGGACCAACCAAGACAACAGGCTTCAAGGAGTCGTACAAACCGAAGTACAAACCTCTGTAGACAACAATACCAACAACAGATGGACCGAAACCTCTGTACAAACCGGCAATACCGTCGGAAGCCAAGGTCTTCTTGTAGACATCGAACAAACCGTTGAACTCTCTGGCACCACCTTCCTTCTTGGTGGACTTGGCGTCGTTAGCCAATCTAGTTCTGGCGTAGTCCAAGGAGTAGACGAAAGCCAAGGAGGTGGCACCAGCCAAACCACCGGAAGCCAAGTTACCGGCGAACCATGGCCAGTAACCCTCGTCCTTCTTGAAACCGAAGAGTTGCTTGAACTTGTCCTTGAAGGCGAAGTTCAAAGCTTGGGTTGGGAAGTATCTGATAACGTTGGCAGTGTTACCTCTCCAGAAAGAACCGACACCTTCCTCGGCGGCGGTTCTCTTGAAACACTCAGCGATACCGTCGTACTTTCTGGCCAAACGACCTTGCTTGATCATCTCGTCCTGGTTTTGGATCAACAACTTGACTCTCTCAATTGGAGCAGCGGCAGTCTTGGAGACGGCGGCGGAGACACCACCCATCATGAAGTCGATAAAGAAGTTGCTATCCATCTTGGCTATTGAATATATTGGTCTATGATTAGATGCGAAGAAAAACACCTAGGGGGGATCAAAGTCGTTTATATACTGGCGGGTAGTGTTGAAAAATTTTGCTTCCGGGGGGAATCGGGGCAAATCACGCGCGGTGATTGGTCGATGGCCCGGGGCCGGGTAACCGCGCACTTCCGACCACCGCGGTCGGTTCTGCCCAGGTTCCGCCTCATCCACCACGGCCTCAGAGTTGCTTGTGACTGGGCTCGGCAGGCGTAGGATGGGTTTCGGAGCTGCTGGCGTCGGAGGGCAGGCCCGACGGGAGCGTGACCGGTTCTGGCGTCCAAAAAGACCGGCCCCAGCCGGTCTTCTGTCATCCTTTGGGTCCTGCCAGGCCCGATACTACCCTCGGTACCTCGTGTGCGCCATTTGCCATGTGTGGAGGACCCATTGGTCGGAATTAGGCTCGCTCCAATTCGGCCACCCATCGCACTCGTTTCTGTGGGCCTGCCTCTCGGGGTCGGTGGGCAACGGTCCAGAAACTAGGGGAGCATTCTCCGAGCGAACTGGCTGAAAAATCGGTCTCTGCTGCCGTTTTGCGGGCGGAAAACGGCATGGGCGGCTTGCTAGGTCTCAGGACTCCATCTCCGTCCCTCAATTCCACCGCCAGGGCGCCCTGAGCCTCGCTGGCTGGCCGCTTCGCTTTTCCACAACCATGATCTGGGGATCAGTGAAAAATTACACAAAGAGCCCGCATGTCGACGAGGGCCCGGCATTCGTTTAGGGGCTCTAGTTTTCAGTAAAGAAAGCCGCCTAGGCACACCGGTGGGCCTACCACGTAGTGTCCTGCCCGTTCGGGCCACTCCGTCCCCCAAACCGGCCTGGTTGCAGTGCCTTATGGCACTGTTTGTAACTGCAAAATTCTGTGAATTCCTTTTCGCGGCCGCATTCCGAGGGTGCCCTGGCAAAAACCGGCCAGGCGAAACCCCCAACCACCTTTCGGGGCCCAGTGTCGGTCGACTCTGCTCTCCCTAGTCTTCCGTTGGTTCGGTCAATGTCGTCCTCTGGCATCGGTGCTGCCTTGTTCTGCTCCGCAACTTTCCCGCGGCCTTCTGGCCGCTCCGTGTCCAGCCCCTCTATTGCCCCTCACGAACAGGTCTTCCCATGAACACCCGGAAACGCAGACTTTGGGCAATTGGAAAGCATTGGCTTGTCATTGAGGACTGTTGGCTTCCCCGGTGAATGTGACCGGGTATTCTGGGTTCCCCCGGAACTCGGCAGGTAACCACTATCCAAGGGTGGTCGGTTGGAGCATCGGGCGCTCCATAGCCGTGCCATACCGCTGCCTCGAGCTAGTCCTGGATCAATTGCACGTGCACCCACGCTCGGATTTTGCAGCCTGTCGTGCGCGCACCGGCTGCAACCACCCCAGTGCCGTTTGCTCCATGGAGGTGTCTGTCGACGTGAGATGATCTAGGGCAAAGGAATGGGACAGGGACAGCCAGGTGGGGCAATAGTGGGACATATTTGTAGGGACCGAGTTTGATGGATTTTCCAGGCGAAATTTACGTATTTCTGCCCTTTTTCTAGGGTATTTTATGGCGAAATGGCGAATTGCACCTTACAGAACGTATATGTCTTTGTTAGTGCCTATTGCTGAAAGAGGCTCTAAATGGTTCACATAGACCTCACAAGGCTGTGCTTCTCAGGACTGAGAAGCCAACTACAATAGAGCTGCTTTTGGCCGTGCAGTTATTTTGCTCTTTTCAATTGATGCTTATTGTCCCAGACTCAAAAAGAAATTCGCTGAATATTGTAGCATGAAAGATTGTACGATAGAGCATTGCTTTTTATCGAGATTGTATGTCAGGGTACGAGATGAGCTGAATGACTACTATGTGTCTAGGTCTGTATTGATGGTATTTAGAAGTTCGCAGATATGACCAGAACAATCTTTGATATTTCAACATTGTGTTGATCTGTATTGGTACCATGGTATTTTAGCAGTTCTGAAATGATTGATATGATTATTGTTATTTCAACAGTACGTTGGTCTGTATTGGTACCATGATTTTTGAACAGTATACCGATATGTTCAACATTATCTTTGATAATTCAACAGTCGTTGGTCCGTATTGGTACCATGGTATTTTAGAAGTGTGCTGATATGATTGGTATGACTATTGTTGGTCTGTCTGTATTGATATGATATTTAGAAGTGTGCTGATATGTTCAGCATGATCTTTGATATTCATTAAAGTCGATCTGTCTACAATAGTCTATTTTAAGGTAATTTTATTGATTCTACATGATCCTATTTTGTAGTCTATTAATGCATAAAAATGTCTTCTTTTAAAGACGGCGTCATTTTTTCTAGGTTGTTTAGTAATATCCTTTAATTTATTGTTGTGGTGGCTTGAAGCTCCGCTCTTTAACGAGTGGAATCTCCGCCATATGCGGCAGACATCCGTCTGACCTCGGCCGAGATACGGTTGGCCGTCCGCTGGTTGTTGCTAAAGTCCTCCATGGCAATTTCCTCGGTTCTTACACTATTGGCCAAGTCCCCCACAGACGCGGCATGCGACGAATTGTAGCCGTCAATGAGAGAAGAGTTGTCGTAATAACTTGGAACCTTGCTTTTCCTCTTGAAAATATCCAAAATTGATTTTCTTTGTTGTGGCATATTTCTGTTCGATGCAGCTTGAACACTAGAGTTGGCATTGATGTTTCTAGGGTCCAAGAAGGTTGCATCGGCTGGTGCATTTAGAGCTTCCTCCGATGGCACGGCGGTGCTTTGAGCAAATGAACTTGATTGTTGATGTTCAAAGTCACTACCCGAAGAAGTAATGGATCCGCTGTTTTTGTATGAATATGGAGAACCATCATCTGTCATCTTGCCCAATTCCACACTATACTTGCTAATCTTAACTCTGTTAGGATCGGTTGGGTCGTAATTGTCTGGATACATGTCAAAATCGCCTCTCTGAGCACATTCTCTGATAATATCCACATCATGAGGCCAGTAAAGCTTTTGCAAAGTATCGTAGAAGAATCTTGGCATCAAACAACAAACGATACCGACAGCTGTACAAGCCCAGTAAGTTCCCGATCCAAACACTTGGCTGGCTGCCTGGTAAAATTCCTGACTTCCAGCCAATGAGGATGTCCATATACCTGTCCAGGTGTAAATAAGTAAGATGGAAATCCCAACAATCAAAGTCGAAAGCCAATCCCATCTGTATTGATGCATCAAGATGTATAAGTTACATGCAATACAAGAGATGGAAGTAACCACAACACCCATCCAGAATCTATGGTCAGCGGGTCTTCCACTCATATCTGGAAATCCAAGACGATAAGCCAAATATGGGAAGAAAAATGAAATGATCGATTGGTAAATGGCGTCTGCCAAGTAAATCCAAAACTTCTTTTCACTCCATTCCGTTCTCATGATACCCGAACGATAAATTTGAGGAACCAACAATGAAATCTTACCACTAACATCCTGGTCAAAAATACCCAAGAAAATCACAGGTAAGGAAGTAAATGCCAAGTTATAAAACATCAAGTAGGTGAATTCGAATAGATATGTTCCGTCAAAGTTATTAAAGCAACCATACCAAAATAAGGCAAACGTGAAAATAGCATTCTTGTAAAAAAATGATGGAATCATTTCACTGAATCTCTTATACGACCATCTTCCATGAGCTAAGATCAACTTAGCAAGGAATCTGAATTGACCAATTGCGTAATCTGAGGACATGACTGCTTGTCTACCTTCTTCTCCAGCAATACCAACGCCAATGTCGGCAGCCTGAATCATGGCAACATCATTGGAACCGTCACCGATAGCCAAAGTCATGACATCTAAAGTATCTTTGACCAACTTAACCACAGCTGCCTTTTGAGCTGGGGAAACTCTGCAACACAAGACAGCCTTACATCTCTTACACAAGAGAAGGAACTTTCTCTTGGTGTCAGGGTTAAGGAGGGCGAGCTTTAACGCATCACCATCGATAACAACACCAAATCTTGGATCTGGGGGATTATGGGTACCAATGGTTTCCTCCAATTCAATTTCCAGGCCAGTACTGTTAAAATACCTGCTTAAGAAATGACTAATCATGTAGTCAATTAAGTTGGCATCACTTAATTCATCATAATTGGTAATGTTGTAATCGCGAATTTCATCTTCGGACAAATTGAGCTTGAGCAATAATAATTCCATTTCATTGCCCAATAAATTACAAGAAAATCCAATATTGATTGCAGTCTCTACCTTGTCACCTGTCAAAACCCACAATTTGATACCAGCTTCACCAAGGATCGAAATAGCATCAGGGACACCATCTTGTAATCTATCCTCAATAGCAGTTCCTCCCAATAAAATCAATTCCCTTTCAATGGAATCGGCAACAGCTTCCATCTTCTCTTCGCGGTTGTCTAAGGAAGAAGCAGCTGCCTGGTGGCGCTTGTTCCATTCTTGGTATTGCTTCCAAGTCAATTCTCTTTGAGCGATACACAAAGTTCTCAATCCTTCAGTAGCAAAACTTTCAAGATGTTCCGAAGTTGTTGTCAACAATTGAGGATCATTCTTGTCCTTGGATAATCTTCCATAAATGATCGAATCGGCACCCTTACAAATGAGAAGAGCTTTGGGTTCATCTCCTTCTCTTTCTCCTGGAACCTTGATAATAGCACTCATCCTCTTTCTGGTCGAGTTGAACTCAAGAGTGTTCAAAATCTGATATTCTTTAGTAGTTCCATGGATGTCGACAAGAATACCGCTTTTAGTATTGGCCGTAAAATTGTAACCTAACGATCTTGCAGTTCCAACTAAGGCAGCTTCATCAGGGGATTGAGCTTTCAATAAACTCTTTTGGGGATTCTTTGGATTTTCTTCAATGAGGACAGAATGGCACAAGGCTAAGGACAACATGAAATTCTCGTTACATTGCTTTTGATGGCCTCCCTTGGATCCGAACAAGTCATTCACAAAATCATTTGATACAAAGGTCAATTCATCGTCATACAAATCAGACATCTTGGAGTTCTTGTGCAATGTCTCAATCATCTTAACCTTGTCCTTAGCAATAAGCTCCCTCTCCACAATTGCTTCACTTTCGACATCAATTCCTTGTCTCTTTCTCAATCCTGCCAATGCTTCTGTATAAGCTCTTCCATATGAAATACCATTGATGGTACATTTTTTGAATTCCATCAAGTTCTGGGTTAAGGTTCCGGTTTTGTCACTGAAAATGTACTCAATTTGACCCAAATCGTCAGAAATACTCCAAGATTTTGCGGTACAGGGATAATCAAGCTTTTCGTAGTACATCGTGACATCCGAGTAAATAAAGAATGCCTGTGCTGTCTTGATGATTTCAATCGTAATGTAAAGGGAAATAGGGACCAAAGATTGGTACAAAATCAAGGCCACGAAGAATGAAACGACACCATTGAGTGCGGGTGTTGAAGCAATGGTACCAAACTCGAAGAAATCTCGCGATGTCCCCGTTTCTCTATAGTAGAATCCATTTACCACACCTGAAACAAAACAAATAATGAACAAGATGAGAAAATTCAAGAAAACGTAGTAGTTCAATTCTCTGGAAATTCTGGATTGCTTGGTTGGGGTAACACCTGCGTTCAACATGATTTTAGTATCTGCACCAGTGAACGCAACAATACCCACAACCCACTTTGTGTTTCTAAGAAAACAGCCTCTAAGAAGTAAATTGTTGATTGTGATAGCTTCTTGTTTCTCTTCATTGGTTTGCTTGGAATTATACACCAAGTTACCTTGGTAGGAATACAAGTTTGCATGTGGTCCCTCACTATTTATCTGGAATTCATGAGAGATCAAATCATCTGCTTTGCTGATTGCCTCTTCGGTCGAGCCATACTTCAATGCTTGTCTCACCTTTAAATTTGTCTCACCATCCAAGTTTTTAGTCTCGACGTAGCAACAGTTGTCTGCGTCACTGGTGGCCAAGATAATCATATCAGCTGGAATCTCGTCATTGTTGTAGATTCTCAAAACATCACCAACTCTGACATCCTTCCAGTACTTCTTGGCGAACTTGAGAGTACGAGGAACGCGTTGACTGTAATGGCTTGTTCTAGGTCTTCCGTCGACGAAAGGATTGTTGTGATAGTCCATCGAAGGTTTGGCAGACCCAGCATAACTATCAAACGAGTTTCTGGGATTCTCCACATTTTCATTAGCGTCCTCTCTTGCCTTCTTTGCTCTTCCTTCTTTGGTGAGGTTGTTCTTGGCCTTGTCAATGGACTTGAACAAAAGCCTGGAGTTGGCCTTTTTGAATCTTCTCCACAACGACACCTTCTCGTCGTTGATGTTGTGATTTTGGTAGATGTATTGTGCAGACTCGTCGTACTGCGACAAGATATGAGTGGCCTGGTTATTGACTTCCATGTCGGTGACCGTTCTTCTGGAGTCTTCCACGGCGTCCTTTACGGCCGTGATACACACAATGACGATCAATGGAATGGCTGCCATGACTGGCGAGGGCACACCGAAGATTTCAAATGCACCGAGAATGATCATTGCTAAGAAGTACACGTTTGCAATATTGTGCAAAAACTGGTTGGAGATGTTCTTGGGGATGAAGGAAAGAGGAGTGTACTTGGTGGTCCGTATCTTGTTTCTGGGGTAGCTCGTGTTGGGTTTTCCATCTTCTGGATCGAGAAACTCTTCGGGGAGTCTTTTGTTGAATACTATGGATCTCTTCTCGTGCTTGCGGTCCTTGGGGTCGGCAGACTCTTCGATCTCGGAGTTAGAGTGCTCGTCGGCATGGTGGTCGGAGCCGTAGTCGTCGATGATGTCTTCTGAAGTATTGGGTCTGCGGATGGAGTTGCTCTTGGCCCTTCTCCTTATGCTGCCTTGGGACGGATTGAGCAAGGTCTTTAAGGTCTTGGACCGACTCAAGTTCTCCTTGCGCGGCTTGCCGTGCTTGGTACGCTTGGTACCCCATCTATTTCTCTTCATGACAGTCTCGTTGCGGCCCATGTCGCTGGACGAGGCCTCGTAGTACTCGGACTCGGCGTCGGACTGGGGCACATCGAAAGTGTCCTGGATGAAGGGCGAGAGCGGCTTGGGAAAGTCGAAGGCCTCGCCCTCCTTGATGACGTTGCTCTGGTCCAAGAACGGCGACTGCATCCGCGAGGTGTGGGCTCGGGGCGGCGACTGGAGCATCGGCACATGGTGGTGGCCGGGGTTGTGGGGGATCTGGAACCGCAACAGCGTCTTGCGGGAGGGCGTATGGGCGCCGAAACGGCCGTCAGAGTGGAGATTTGGCGTGGGCAACGCCGAGTTCTGCGTGGAAAACAGTCCTTCCGAAGGCACGGGCGAATGGGGAGATACCGAAGTGGCCGAGTGGTAGGTGTCGTCGGATGCTAGGCGCCGCGACTCCAGCTGGTGGCTGGAGCCCTCGTGGAGGTACGAGAACGAGCTGTTGGCGGTGGAATTGTGCTCGGGCGAGGGCGGCTGGTGGGACATGGTGGAACCAGTGCTATGATGGCGCGATGTAGGGGAGATGGGGAAAGGGGAGGGTGATCTAACGGCGGTGAAAGGGACAAATCCAGGCGGATTTGGGCTCAATGACGGGCGATGGTGTTGGGGCGCTTGGCTGAAGGCGTATGGAAGACGTTCTGGGGCACGGGGATGGAGCTGGAGGGCAAATCACCGGCGTGTGGTGTGGATCCACAAGGAGGTACACGGGGATCCAACGACGCCGTCAGTGGCAGTGGAGGGCGGGAAGTGGTGGCAGGAGCCGGTGCAGGAGGCGGCCGTGATGGTAGGGACGGAACCGGTGACAATCGAACAAGGCTGGAAACAGCAAAAGAGCCTATGGTTCTTCTTGGGACAAGACAAAGGGATCTAGAAATGTGAGATAAAGTGCGGGCTGAAAATTTTAGCGTGTCTTTTTTCTACTCCTTAAAAGATTAGTAATGGGGAGAGACGAGGGCGGCAAAAGGGAAGAAGAAGAGCTGGTGGGAAGAGGTAAGTTGGTGGAGGGAGGTCGAGGGGAGGGAGGAGGTGATGGGGGAGGCGCCTGGAGGCTGAAACGGGAGAGGGACGGGGAGAAACGGGGGGGAGCGGCGGGCCGGGGCACCCGGTCACGTGCTCCCGAGCACGTGACCAGATCAGGCGCGTCCGGCCCGAGATTACGTCATCGCCAAGACAACTGACACGATACACCTCGGCCTTGCCCAATGGGGATGCCGCAGGGGCTTAGCACCCTCCACCTCTAGTTTTTGCCTCCTATTAATCCGGGACTCTTCCCGATACAGACACCGAAACCAAGCCCCTGAGGCCGTCGCCGACGGCCCCTTTCCTACGCCTTTAAGCCTATGGATTCCAATGACCCGAGCCGAGCTTACACGAATACAGATCAGCACCGTGGGATGGTGCGTCGGCTGCGTGCAGGTCGCAGACGACAAGACGCGGTTCGGCGTTTCTACTTTGGGCGCGTGTTAATTGACAAAGTGTGTCTAGTAATTAGCATTGAGCATTGAAGTCCGGATTTTGTCTTTGTTCTGCAACCGGGCTGTTTGGAATTCAGGCCGGTCTAATTCAGTGGCATCACGGTGGTCGAACGATCTGGATGCACCGAATCGGGTTTTCTCCATGTTCTTGGGACTAATGGGGTCTATGTACAGGCTCCGGGTGACAGATTACGCAGAACATGCTATCCCCAAACTGTGGGGCTGGAAAGGGAGTTTAGAGCAAATGGTGAAACGCGATGTTGTTCGTGGTGGAATTGCCGGTTCCGGTTCGTGTGTGGGTCTCGGGGACTTTTCTGGACGGTTGTTGTTGGTCCGGTCCGGTCACTGGGAGTCGCGATTCATGCACTACTCAAATTTCACTATCTATATAGAAGTTGTGCCTACAACTAACTTGTATTAGGAATTAGCGGCCACATTGTGAAGGCATTCCGATACAAACGCCGACTTTACCCTGATTGGTCATTAATGTGTACAAATACAGCAGTAGTTATATTTACACCGGACAACAGGACTAGTCCATTGCCGAGATGAATAGCCCATGTATGCTATTCGATGCATATTATAGAATGTTCACTTCTAGCTGAATTCCTCTACTCTTCGTGTTCTATCGTCTTTTTGGAAGCTATCCATCCTTCCACTCTATTTTCTGTCCGTGCTAATCTTCTCTCGTACTCCCGTACTTCGATCTCTTCCTTTCTGGTCTACTGCGTAATCTCTACTCTCTCACATTCTCTACTATCTTGTTTTCTCTCTACTCTGCCCGTTCCCTTACCCTTCACTGGGCAAGAGCACGAAACCTCAAACAATTTCAACTCAATATTTCTCTTTCGAAAACAATTGCCACGAAGATTCGATTTGGATTTATTTGGTACTCATACAATTGAAACAGAATATGTTCCTATTGTGTGTGCGGCTTTCTGGGTCTGTTGTTCACTATATGTAGTTGCCAACAATATGTAGCTACCAGCTCGATTACTGTGCTGTCACTCTCGATTCGACCACTGTCTGCTATCAAATCATATCCACTACCGAAACCTGAAAATGGAACTAAATCAAGCTGTTGAGTTTATTTCAAGCTGTTGAGATTATGGTGATCTTTTTTGCTCAGATTATTCTTTTGGTGAAGAAATATGATAAAAAATACCCTTAATAGGACTAAGCTTCAATAGCGATCTGCGCAGCATGCATCCAGGAATCAAATCCCAAGGCAGCCTGTTGAAATATTCGTACGACGCGTAAAACGCCTATGTTTTGGAAATCTATAACATGGAATTGAAAATCTCGTCGAAAATCCCCAGAATCTTCAAGGCGAATTCTTTTCAATAAATAAGATAGCTGGAAAGGAACTTCCTTCAAGAGATATGTGGTGGCCGTAGATCTCTGATGACCATAAACGGGTCCATAGCTCGTTAATGATCATTAGTCCCCCGAGTTCCTTCGTGCCTTAGGGTCTTCAAACCCCGGCTTGTTTTCTATGGTATTTCTGTCGATCTTTTTCAGTTCCATCTCAAGCACTGACTGCGCTAGTTTCGCTCAAGCTAGAGGTCTGAATTGTGAGAGAGAGCTTTGTTCCGAACGACTGCAGTAGCCTCTCCTCCCTCCCTGCCAAATAACAATGTCTTCAGTCGCATTCTATACTTTCTTGCACAAGAAAGCATTCACTGGAAGCATGCATTTAAATCAACTGGTAAATCACCTCTGATGTACAATATTCTGGATCTACCCCAGACTCCCACGAGGACCGTTCGGTGCTCAGTATCGTCCCATCCTTGGTTGGAACCTAGGGCTCAGACTTCCTCATTTATTATGAAATTTCACCTTCTCCACTTCTTCCAGAGCTGGATCATGCAACGGTGTCGTCAGACTTCTGGAGGAGCTCCCTTTGTGTGCCATGCAACTACAGAAAAATTACATGCCTAGGGACTGCAACCGCATGCTCGAGATTCCGGAGGAACAAAGTAATGGAAATCTTGCTAAAAAATTACACCCCGATTATAACGAACGCCTCACTCCGAACCCGACAACAATAGACAGTCTTCAGATCCCTGTGCATTACACATCTCCGTCAAACCAGGCTTTGCCCCGTCCGACGCATGGATTCGATGCAAAAGCAATGACTTCCCTGAATCTTGCCAGCCCAGGTGCGGAGTAACTGGTGTCTATTGTGGAGCCAGTAATTCCGTTCTCTTTTTCCATTATTGAAATTTAAGAAGCCTTACAGATACTGTTAGTGCCAATGCTCCTCACGGAGGTAGCCGAGTCAAGCGAACAAGAGGTCTGGCCAATCAGCAGGCGTCCCGAGTCTGGACAAAGGCACAATAGGGCGTTGGGGCACAACCAGGGCCCTCCTTCGTATACGGCACGGCACCCAGCACCTGACTGGCCAGTCAGGTGCCAGGACCATGCAGGAACGCCGGCCTCTTGTTTCCCCTGGCTCCTATGTCCTTCTCGTGGCTCTTGTTGCCTCTACTTTGCCTTCTATCGTAAACTGTATTGATCTATGCTTCTACGTACCTGCAAGAAACACCCGTTTCAGTTCTTGGGCTTGGCGTACTGGCTGGTCCACTCGCGGGCCACCTCGATGGCCTTCTTCTCGTCCTTCTTCCAGTCCTCCGCGACGTCATTGGCCAAGGGGTCGTCGGGATTGGGCGCTCCAAGAAGCGCCTGGATGGAAAGCAAGATGGTCCGGATCTGGAGCGCCGGACTCCAGTTGTCCTTCAACACGTCCAAACAGATGCGTCCGAGCTTGTCGATGTTGGGGTGGTATATCTTGGTCAAGAAGCGCACCTTGGGGGCACACATGGGGTAGTCGTCGGGCAAGTAGAGCTCCAACTGGAACACGCCGTCAGCGTAGGGACTGGAGGCAGGGCCGTCGATGGTGACCTCAAAGTAGCGGAGGTTTTCCTCCAGGGGCGTGGCGGTGATGCCCGGCACGGGGTCGGACACCAAGCGCTCCGTTTCCTTGATGATTCTCTTGGGTAAGGCGGCCATTGGTGGAGGTGGTGAAGAGGGAGGCGAAAGTTTGTGGTTTGTATGGGTGCGGTCACATGACGCGCGGGTCACGCGACTACGTCGATCCATCTCTGTGTTTCTCCATACCCTTGTCTCCATGTCCCAGAAAGTCCGGCCCACGCCCCCGTTCATCAACCGTTTGATGGTGGGAACCCTCGCCACGCTCGCGGGAATCTACGTGTTGAAAGACGCCGGAAAAGACTTCCAATACATCAAGTTCGAGCCGCATTCTCCAGAAGAGGTCGAGCGCAGAAAGAGAGAAGGTGTGAAGATGTCGATGAAGACGCTGGAAACGCGGACGTTGGACTACACGCCCGAGGCCAAGGAGCGCTTGCGCAAGTTGGTGGAGGAGAAGGAGAAGAGCCAGGCGGCCAAGGGCGGACCAGAGTCGTCAGAATAGAGGATTCGTGGTTGGTCCCGGAAAGTCGTGCGCGCCACAATATCCTCACTCCACATCGGTCTACTACAGGTCTAGCCCCAGAAACCGTGGCCTTCAGCTGGAACGCACCTTTCCTCCTCAATTGTGTCTTTTCGTGCAGTTCAAAAGCCATGCCACTCAAAACTCCAGACTCTCAACGGATGGGGCGGTCGGTGGTAGCCTTGTCACCGTTCGCACCTAGACCGCACATAGCCATCATACATAGCCCTGTATAGTTATCGGGGTCTATTTTAGTCCGATCTTGCTTAATTTCTTGTAGAAAATGCCATCGGGGGCTTCTGGGCCACGACTGCTGCTGTAGACTCTGCAACGGGCGATTGAGCACCGCTCAATTGCCCATTGGCCTATCCCCAAGGCTTATTCCCAATCGCTCAGTTTTTCAGTCCCTGAACCCAATTGCTTACTTTTCCAATCCCTACTCCCTACTCCCTACTCCCTATTCCCTTTTCCTGATGTCCCAATCCAGCAATCCCGGTCCCCTAATCCTATCCTTATTCCCTATCGCTACTTCCCAATCCTTCCATGCCTCATCCCACTTTTGGCCACATGGACGCTCCCCTCAAGCAACCATCTCTTATCTCAATTACTCAGACGTGTAGCTCGCCAGGACTCTCCTCACTTCAAGACTCACATGGCCTCAAAACTACATGAAAAACTTTTTCCTGTACCATTCGGTAGATTATGTCCATGGCGTGTGGTAATATGCCATGTCAAAATAAAATAGTGCGTCTCTGCGGACTAATCGGGTAAAGTGCACGCGTCGATGGTTGTCGAGCAACTGCGGTCACAGAGGATACAGCTGCCACATCAGCACCGATGCATTTGCTTTGGCCTTGTACATCGCAAAATGTGGGTCCACCTGCGCATTCAGTTGTCCAACAATTCAGGTCCGGTGTGTCTCACACAGGTGGTGCGTTTGTCCCGAGTTTGTAGCGTTGATGTCAGCGTACGGGTGGGTCCGAATTGACAGGTGCCCGTTATTGTAGGACTTCACCAAGTGGGATGTGGTCCCGTGGAGCCACAGTCGGTTTCTGGGCGGCCTTGTCCCGGTGTCCGGGGCCCCACTGTGCCGCTCGAAGGCCATGCTTCACTTTCCAGGCACCACCAGCGAGGAACCACTTTGCACAGGCGCATGGAGTGAAAAATTCACCATGCTAGATGACTTTCGAGAGTCCAACAAAAAGTTCCCTGTACCATGTATGATAAAAGCGCCCATGCAATATTTTTTTCGGAGTAGGGACGGCTAAGCAAGCAGGCCTTTGCCGTAGAGACGTCTCCAGCAGACGTGGGGGTCAGTACCCGCCCCAGTACACCCACCATTGGCTGTCAATGCCAAACCGGCAGTGCCTGGCCAGGTGTGAACGGTTGACGGGGATATGCTCCAGACGTGGTAATTGACGTTAGCCTTCAAGGCCGACGCCTGGGCCAGAGAGCAAGCGGATTTACAAAATCAACTGGGCGCACAGAAACACACATCTGACATCAGAGCAGCAACCACGAGATATTGCCGGTAGATGCGGCACGGAGTTTCACAAGGACGCCGATAAATCCCGGAGTTGGGGCCAGGAAGTGGGTTGTGCGTTTTCTATCTTCCAGGCATTGGCACAAATGTGGGCAGGAGCCGAGGATGGCGGGGACACACACATGGCAAAGAGGGTTTCTGAGGGACACATTTGGGGGTGGTTCGGGCCATCGGTTCGACGGGCAGTTGGACGGGGTAAAAAGTGGGTAGTTGGCGGAGAGCTACCCCTTGGGAGCCACTAAACTAGTGATGTTTCAAAAGCTAAATCAATGCCCGAAACCACTAGCGGACGGGCAGGTACAGTATTTTTTAGGGCGCGGCCTAATTAGGCCAAATTATATTGCGTCGGCCTAATTAGGCCGTGCGGTATGCACGCACTTTAAGTGCATGCTCAGATTTTTTTCAACAGACGCTTCTCGGATTGACGGCATGAGTTGCATCATCGACCTGTGCAAGGCAGACGCAATGCCGCATCATTGAGAAGACTACATTCCCTCCCGTTCGCCCACACGAGCCTGGGGCCAGCAGCAGCAGCACAACCACCTCCTCCTCCTCCAACAGGCCCCTCTGCTTCCATGTACTATTGGGGATACCGCCTCGAACCTCTGGGGCCGGTATTGCCATGTCTGGTCAACATCTCGCACGCTAAAGCCTAACCCCCGTGCATTACATCATTAAAGCCTGTTGCTGCCACTAACCACCCCGGATCCTGGGACTCCACCCCAAATAGCCCGGCCCAGGATTTTTCACGACTCCAGGGCTCGGTGCATTGTCAGAACCCACTATCCACCAACCACAGCGGGCCCGTAGCAGGAAAACGAGGCTTCAGTGTCTCCCCACCCGTAATCCAGGACAAAGAGCTCGCAATTGGAGACATTAGCCAGGCAGTTCGGCTAGAGGTGAATTCGAGGGAACCCCACACTTCAAGGGGGGGCACATTCCGTTCCACCTGACGAAGCTGCGCTGACGACTGCCATTGTGCGGTGGAGGCTCGTAATGGTAACGGTAGGGCCCAGTGCCTGTGGCCGACTAATTAGGCCGACTAATTAGGCCGACTAATTAGGCCGACGGCCAATTACCCTGTGAAAGTGTCGCCGGCAAAGGGTGTGGCTGGGGCACTACTACTTGCGGGAGTGCGCAATGTGTCGCTGCTGCGGGCGCCGGGGAAGCGGTGTGGCCGGCGAGTATTTTCTGTGTAGACACTGGGGGCTGTCATGCGATGATGCCCGGCTCTTGCATGAGCCGGGGTGGTGGCCGGCCTTTCTAGGCATGGCGAGATAACGGTAATCCTCAGTGGGTGCATGATGGCCTGTGGTCGTGCGCGCCGAAAATCCATTACCCCACATTTTTTTCGCCCGTCGTCGAACAACTCTCTCCATCTAGCACACGCCCAGGGTGGGCTGCAGTCCGTCCAGATTAGCCCCTTGGACTGGCTTAGCCCAGGCCCAATTGGGGGGGCGCCAGGTTGCTGTTTGGCAATCGACGGGACTAATGCGGACAATCCCAGCAGTGCATTGAGCACTGGAGGTGGGGCAGATTCGACTGCGACGCCGGAAGGAAGGGGGCGTTCGCGGGGTTATAGTGGCGGGGCCGATTGAGGAAGGCACGGAGAGAGGGGCAATAGTGGGGACACTCTCGCTGGACGGAAGGAAGGACGGCACCAAGTGCCCTCCACCACAGGAGTGGGTCCGAACAACACAGGAGGAAGGGTGTTTCGGGGAAGCACCGGGCCTGGGCATGCGGGCCTGTTGTTGGGGCCATCGCCTGGCGCGGACCACTCCGTGGCCGCCGATATTTTGGGTGAAATGGCCAGGGCCATGGCGGCAGCGAATGTTGGGTGGGCCTAATTAGGCCGTTCCAACTATGTGGAATGACTATTCAGGCCAGCAAAGATCGCTTAGCACATGCGTGCGAACTAATTAGGCCAAATGATGGAGCGGAGAAGGTGAGGTGCGGACGCTTGAATAGGACGACGACGCACGAGGCTGCATGACGGAGGTAGCTTCATGCCTGTACCTCGCAAATGTCAAAATATCTAAATTAGCGACTTCCTGTTTAGGCAAAAGTGGAGTACTTACCTTTCCTATTTAGGCGTGTTGTGGGACCAACAACATTTCCTGTTTAGGCAAAGTCTCGGCTCCCTGGCATCTTGCAACAGCGTGCCTGTATTGTTCAGGTTTCAATTAAGGTTGGAATGACACAAATGCCTGCGACGGAGGAAGGGGTCGGGGTCTCCGTTCTGCTCAGGTTTCTTACCCCACCACTGCCGTTTGCATCTACAGCCTCCGCTGGCATTGCCGACGGACATGCACCAACCGGACGAGGCCCGCGGGGGCCCTCCCCGGCCCCCGCGCTGTGGCCGGGGAAGCGCTGCTGCGGCCGCACCGCAACCTGCGGCACTGTGTGTGCGGCAGGACTCGCCCAAGTCCGAATGGAGCTAATTACATACAGCAGTGTTGATGTTGCTGATGGATTGATTTGGTGCGCCGGTAGGAGCGCTGGGCCGCACATGCAGGCCATTTCACACTCAAAAAAAAGGTTGTATTTACCAATTGCTCAAAAGGAAGCCGGCGTGCATTGTCATCTGGATATTTTGTGGCATTGTCCAAATATTTTCTGGAACCGCCAACCCCGGTTTCCCTGGGTTTTGCAGCTGCCATATGCCAGGCATGGAGGTTACAATCAAGGTTATGTAGCGCAAAAGAATATTTTCATTTAACTAATCGGGCGAAACATGCTGCAAGTCATAAGCTAGGCCCAGAGGGGCGTTACACAATACGCTGATGGCCGTCCAGACCCAGTCCCGATGCCGCCAGACCTCCAAATAAATACCCCCGTCCTCCCACCCCAATTCCTCTCCATCATCCCTCGCTACCCACTATGAACTCCCAAGTCTTACCTCCTGCCAATGGCAAGAAGCTCTGGAGAGTCAAGAGATCCGTCTCCACTGGCTCCGTCGACACGTCCTCTCCTTCGCAAAGCTCGTTGGAGTGCTTGAACAACTCGCTCAAGATCTCTGCTGCTGCCTCCAAGTTCTCCATCAGAAGACCCCCCTTGCGCCGCCCCAAGAACAAGCCAGGCAAGCCCAAGGACTTTGTCTTTGTCGACTTGTCGCCCGTCAAGAGTGATGAGTGCGACTCGTTTTCCGATGCCGACGCCGCTGTCTCGGCCTCCACCTCACCCTCGCTGTCGCCGCTCGAGACCCCCGGCCTGGTCTCCTCCTACACCCTGGACAGATCCACCTTTGATCTCGCCCACCTCAACGATTCGTTCTCCTTGTTGAGCGACTCCGACTCCATCTTCTCATCTTTTGACAGATCGGCCGCACCCGAGCAGTTTGTGCAGGACGCAGACTCCAGTGCCTCTTCTTCTGACATGATGGGTTTGGGCATCATGGGCTTGGGCGTGCAGAACTGGGACCACAACCCCCAGTTTGCCTCCAAGGCCCCTGCGCCTGCCCCCGCCGTCGATGCCTCCGCCTTGAACCAGCAATTGTGCGGCTACCAACACGCCATGATGGAACAATACAAGCAGATCCAGTTCTTGAAACAGCAATTGCAGGCCCAGCAGTCGGCCGTGCAGACCAGCCCCAAGCAGCCCTTGGAAAACCTCCACAAGAGATCCAAGTCGGCCGTGGCGGTCGAAAACCCCAAGAGAAGAGGCTCTGGCCAATTCCAGTTCAAGAGCTACACTGGCCCCAAGAAGATCAAGCAGATGAAGCTCAGACGCACCGTGTCGGAGCCATCCAGAAAGAGCACCACTGCTGTCTCGTCCGTGTCGGCGCCAACGACCCCAGAGGTCGAGAGCAAGCCACTCGGATTGGAAGACTTCATGATGTTCAACGATCAATTCTTGTACAAGGACAACGCTACTGTCGCTCAGGAGCCAGTGGCCAGCTACGAGTCTTTCACCCCCGTCTCCGACTACTCGGAAGACAACTTCTCTATTCCCAAGAACATGGACGCCCTTGCCGGCTGCGGCATTGACCAGTTCTTGTTGCAGAAGCAGGACGACTTATTTGCCGGATTCGTGCCTCTTTAATCGGGTTGCTTCGCCCTTCACGTTACGATTTGCTCATGTCTTTGATGATACGTTCCACCCATTCGGTTGTACACTATTCACATTATACCCTATTTATTCACTGTCGCCTTTCGGTTGCATTCTACATTTCGGTGTGGCTACTGGCCATCCTCCGTTCCATTCGACTCTCTTCGGTCTCACTTCATGCCGTTTCATCTTCATGATCGGTCTCCTTCCACCTTTCGGTCCACTTTTCGGTCCCATTTCCATACCTTTCGGTCCCCATTTCCATACCTTTCGGTCCATATTTCGGTCTCCTTTCGATCCACCTTTCGGTCCTCGTTTCGGTCCACCTTTCGGTCTCCTTTCGGTCCTCGCCATCTTACGTTTCGGTCTTTCGACTCCATCACAGTGTTCCAGTTGCAACTCTGGACCACTGCTACATTTCAAAAAGTTGTTCGCATTATGCTGGTCTTCATTTCTAACGCGTGTGGCTACACGTCGCCATTCTGGCAATTCTGTGGCTCTGCCACTGGGGGGAAATACGTTTCCGGTTTATACTCAATAAAAGGCACATCTGAAGTGACTGTAGACAATAAAGACGGGTCTGAGTGGCAGTAGACAACAAAAAGGCCCTGGTTGCAGCCGGAGTGGTGGGGGCATGGTGGGTATCCATGTCACTACCCCGGATATGCCAGCAAGTGTGTGAGGCCAAAAGCACACCCATTAGGTGCTCGTGCAAAGTTTACAACTTCTAGAATAGGAACTGGGATGAGCAGGGCCTGGCGTACCGGGGTATTGATGGCAGCAATATTATTAAGGCGATAACTATATGCCGCATCGATGGGGCCCGATTAGGAAGGCAGAAAATATTGCTCATAAGCCTTCTACATTGGGGAATTGGCGTTGCTAGGGTCTTCCCCACATTCGCCGCCCGCATAATGCAGACCCCACCTACCCTTTTGTTCTCTGGCCTAAACAGGGAGATCGGCCCCGTGGATCCGAGTATTTTCTGCCGCTACAGCGCCGTCCTATTCGCATTTGGTATGAGGGGCATTCGTTTAAGACAATCTCCTCGCTCGGAACTAACCTTGTCCTCCCAGTGCGTCGTTTTTCATGTGCTGCGGGATCAGGCCCGGTGAGCCTATGCACCCTGCTGCACCCTCAAGTAGCAACTGCCGAAAGACGGCGGGGTCCTGGTGGACTGGCTCTTTTTGCCAGACACCCTGGGGGAACGCATTGTCCTGGAGCAACCTCCGCCTCCCTCCTGGAACCAACCAACCACACGCTCTTCCGGCACCCTGTAGCCAGGTAACGCCACTCGTCTTACTACCGCCGTCGTTCCATTGGCCCCTTAGCCCCCTTGCTTTGTCCATTGTGTTTTTCAGCCCGAGTCTATTGCGAAATCTTTCCCATCTTTCCAGAATCCGCACAAAAACCTCCCAGAACTGCGTGCAGCGAAGGCAAAGTACCGCCAGACCTTGGGGTCATCTTTGTGGTCTGCGCAAACTGAGTAAGGAATACGTTCTGTGCATCTGTGCATATGTTCATGGAGGGAGAAAGTCAGGTCTACGCTGGAAGAAATTGGGGCTCTGCAAGAACGACAAATCCGGACTTGGAGTGACTCAATTGGCTCGCCTTGGCCTGGGGCTCTGGGGCTCTGGGGCTCTGGGGCTCTGCACACTGGTATTATCCTGCGGTTGCGGATTCTGATGCACTTGGCTCGATTAGGCCGCTTTGTTTTTGGTTTGGAGTCCCGGAACCTATGTCGTGTGGTGCTTGCAAATGTGTCGTCCCAGTGTGGGAGGAGGATGTGGGAGTGTGTTGAAGCAGACGGGCCAGTTGCCATTGTTTTCGGGACAAGAACTGTACCCCGGTGGTCTCCCATGAAAATTTCAGTCAAATTATGACACTGGTGTGGCCTGTTCCTGAGCCAGGTGCATGTGGTGAAGCGTGAGGTTAAACTTGAGTTATAATGGATTTGTGTAGCTCTTTGGGGTGCGGAAAACTCCCGTTTCGTAACTCGGATTCCGTCTCGCTTCGTCTTCTGTGATTTGTGCATTCCTGGAGCTTCCAGCTCTGGGGTTGACGGAATGCGATTTCTGTCTTTCAGAATTTTTGGTCAATTTTAATGTTCCCGCTACTTCCACATTAGAATCTGTCAAAGGCCCTTCAGGAGTGCTTTGATTGTGCATTTTGGCTGGTGCAGACGTGAATTGGCCGTCGGTGATGGTTCTCGTTCCAATCTCTACAATCTGCCATTTTGACATGTCGAATAATAATCTGTGATTGTTCCAGGCAATAAAATGCTCCTGTCAAGAAACTCCTTATAGTTCGTCTATTGCTGGCTTTTCCTGACCAGATCTACCTCCGAAAGTTGCATACGGCGAAGTCGGTCTGCATTTCTGGTGAACAGTTCCCTATCATCTACTTGCTCCAAATTAAAATAGCAATTTCAACCGCTTCAACAATTCCTCAAGTCAGCCCAGTTCTGGGTCTCTGGGTGTCTATTTCCTGGAAGTTACTTCTACGAAATGCCTCCCTGCGTTGGAACCGATAAGGCCGGTTTACCATCCTCTAAAGATTGCTCCTTCTCACAAGACGGAAGAACCAATCTGAAATTGAACTCTATTATGGCTATTCCAACTTCTCAAAACCCGATGCTCTATACATATTGCATGGTGGTTGTGTTTATTGTTCTGAAAACAATAGGTGAATGGAGATTGAAGTGTCTCACTATCACACCCACTTTGGTTGACAAGGCAAAGGCCCATGAAAGCATAGAGAGTTACTCCCAGCTCGGTCTTGTGGGGCTTCGAAATCCAAAAGAGCCTCCAAACTATCATCTACGGTAATTGGCTTCCAAAAACGTATCTTCACTTACCTCCAATTTCTATTTGGACTGATTACGATGGATTTGGCTGCTCCTGTGAGCTGTGGCGGTGAAGTGTGCGAAAGACAGGAATAGCAATGGCTGCATGATGTTCAATGGGCCAAAGCGAGGTGCTAAAGAGACTAAACAATAACGAGAGCTTTATCTAGGACAATTCCGGCTGCCTTGGCTCAAAGAGTCCAGATCCTTTGCTGTGGGTGAAGATCGAAGCACACATGCATTATACGAAGCATCTGTGTGGCACAACTTGGGTTCCTCGGTTCGATACCACTTAGTAACTGGTGCACTTATAGTCAAGACATATTTTTCAGACATTTGTGTGCCAAGCTGCAACCTGCCAATAATACCACTTTTGCACCGAGAAATCTAGCACAAAGAACAAGGGTTCCATTGAGAAGAACAATAGGAAAACAGGGTGCTGATAGCATACACGTGATCTGGATGGATGTAACCTGTCCTGGTGGGTGCTACCTGATTGTGCTATTGTCTCGTAGTTCTGAATAATCTATGTAGGGTCCGATACGGGCGTGCTAGGTAATATGCGCATATTAATTGAGTGCAGTGCCTGCATTAAAGGTGATGTCTGACATGCTCGATCGAAAAATACTCGCCTCAATTACAAGGAATATTATCCTCTTGGCCGTTGCAACTCATACTGGAGTATCTGCCTCAGATTCATTCTGCAATGAAACATGGCCAGATGCAGGCCCTAGGAAACGGATGTCGTTATAGAGCGACATTATGACGACAAGTTAGACCTTAGGAAGTCAAACATTGACTAATCTTTGGTTAGTCATATTTTGACTCGACCTTGGCAAGCTGCACATTGGCTTGGTCTGCAGGTGTCCGTCTGCAAGCTGTAGGCGTGCTTCCCATTTGGTCCATTTGATCCACTTTCAGTCTTCCGAAGTATCTGGTAAACTAACCCTTCTAGTCTTTTCCAAAGAATAAGTCCAATTTTATGTATGACTTCAAATATTCATGCCGGATGCAAAGAGTCCAATCACTTCGTTCACGTTGGTTTGCAAGGGGGTCTTGGATCCCATGGCATTTTCACCCGCAGTTTCGTTCGATTCTTTCTGCAATTGGGTGTAGTAATTCATATTGATTGGCGCTTGAGAGGTGTAAGTAAGCTCGTCCTTAGAAAGTGAGGGCCATTTTTCAGTCTCAAGTTGTATTGGTGCTTGCCTTTCCTGGGCTGGGTTGTACGAAAGAACACTAGCAGTATCGAAATTGTTCGAGTCCATGAATTTTGACTTGCCGTAGCCTCCACCATTAGAAAGGAATTTCTCTTTGCCTCTAAGTGGATTGTTATTCAATTGCACCATGGACATTCTGAGATTGTCCAATGGTCCATCGACAAGACATCCTTTCTCTCTAAAGTGAATCAACAAATAGCTCCACAATGTGTTACGACACAAAGCTCTTGGGTTACCCAAAATGACCAAACCATATTTAGCTCTGGTGATAGCAACGTTCATTCTTCTTGGATCACTTAAGAAACCAATTATTTGCGAATCGTTAGCTCTAACACAACTCAAGATAATAAAATCCTTCTCTCTTCCCTGGAAAGCGTCTACCGAAGTGACTTCGATCTCAAGATACTGGTCCTTCTTGTCCGGAATAGTGCTGTTCATCGACATATATTGGACGATGTATGCTCTTTGACCCTCATATGGAGTGATGACACCAATTTGTTCGGGTCGAACCCCGTCCTTGAATAATTTAGTGATGATCTTCTCCACATTCATGGCCTCAACTCTGTTCAAGAACGAGTTTCCACTAGCACTGATTTCTTCACGACCATAGTTGGCCCAGAACATCATAGGTGTGTCAATGACTGGCCATGGAAATGTGCTGCCCTTAATCAAACGTTGTTCAGTGGTCACACCATTATGTAAGGAGCCTTCATAAAACATATTACTGGGGAACTCGGACAAACATGGGTTCATTCTATACTGGACCTTCAATCTGATTGGCACATGTCCAAGAACAACCAATCTTTCGAACAAGGACTGTTTCAAACCGGCGTCTGCAGCCTTCCTCGCCAAAATCACCGGACCCAATTGCTGATGATCACCAACCAAAATGACTTGCTTGGCTCCCTTGACAATTGGAATCAACACCTCAGGCTCGGATGCTTGAGTACTTTCATCGATCAAGACTGTTCTGAACGTCATGGACTTCAATCTCTTATCGCCAGCACCGACACAAGTACAGCATACCACGTCACAATTTCTGAGAATATTTCTCTCTATGTTCCTGAGTTTTCTCTTGAACTTTTGCGAGTCCTCGTCATCAAATTCGTCTTGGTCTTCAAGGAATTGTCTTAAATGGTTAGGGACCTGGTCTAATATCTTCTTGTGGAGAGTCAAGTGGTCTACTGAGGTGTCGACATCTTCACGGGACTTTGCTGTAACTCTAACAACATCCAAACCAAGTTGATCAAGCTTAGATGCCAAATGATCAACAGCGACGTTGGAAGGTGCACACACCAACACTCCGCCGTGGGTTATTTTAGACAAATGGTAGATGATAGTGGCAGAGGTCACGGTTTTACCTGTACCTGGAGGACCCTGAATTAAAGAGAGCGGTCTCCTTAAGACTGAGCTGACGGCATTGGCTTGGGACTCATTCAACTGGGTGAATTTGGGAACGGAAATTGACTTTGGCATTGTCACATCGAATTCCACAGGCGCAACTTCATGTCCCAACAACTTGTGGTATATGTAGCCTGAAACAGATTTATCCTGCAACGCAAAAGTTTCCAAGGCCGACTGCATTCTCTCGTACGATATGCCCTTCCACACAAACTCGGCAGTGAAATCTGTGGTTATGTGAGTTGGAGCCGAGCAAATCGACTTTAATTCCAAAATAAAGTACTCCAGGAAAGAATTGGGCATTCTGATGATGACACCGGTTCCCGACCAGGCAGGGGCCGCCGAGCCGGTGTATCTCAAGTTCATCACGTCTCCGACACTAACCTTCAACGACTTGCTTTCGAATGTAGACAAGGTGAAGGACGCCAAGTGGTTTCCATCCCTACTGACATTCCACTTGATCTGGATGTGTTCCAAGGCCTGCGATTCTTTCAAGTTCTTGTCGAAGTCGCTTTCTATCTTTATGAGCGGAGCGAATGACCTCTGGTATTGGAAGGCATCGTTGTATCTCATGAAAATGGGCAATATTTCTTCGTCGGGGTTAAGTTTATTTTCAATATCTTTCAAGGTGGCATCACGGTTCAAACGCCACTGAACTTCAAGCTGGGTGATCTGTTCGTGGGTGATGGTCTTGGCGTGGACAAGCTCGCTTTCTCCTGGGACTGCGGCAACCCAATGCAAGAACTGACGGTTATCGATCAATGCCTGCCAGTTGCTAGTATCCCAGACTAAATCCTTGGACTGTGCACACGGCAACCGGCACAAGATCACCACCACCGAGTCCTGTTTAGCGCTGACAAACCCAAGCAGAAACACGTTTTTGTTTCCACAGTTGTAGCACTCCAACGTGGTGTCTCCCAAGTCAGAGTCCTCGTGCAAGGACACGTGGTTATGTCTGGCCATGACTAAGTGGGTGACGATGTGGGAACCGGTGGCGTTGGCGTTGGAATTGCAGAACCACTTGTTGCATGTGTTGCACTTGACCACGGAGTTGGTGGCATGGATTCCACAGTATGAACAGGCATGCTCGGGTAGATCCTCCTGGGAAAATTCATCGAAATCTTCCTGAAAGTCGTGGTCCACAAGTTCGCTCAATTCTCCGTCTTCTGGGTGGGAGTGATGGTGACTTTTCAGCTCGAACTCTTGTGGCGTGATAGAATGGAAGATTTGGTGGTTAGAACCGGGGTAATTTTCCAGGATTTGGGCAAGTCCTGAAACTAGTTCGGCCCTGGTCGGATCTGGGGTCTCTTCGACCCGAGAAAGGTCCAAATTCGAGAAGAGAAGGTTGCTCATGGAAGGGCAAGTAGTCGATGGGGAAGAATTGATGATTATGATGTAGTGTGGTCGTGTCCTGACCATCTATCATGTGACTCAGACTGGTAATTGGGAATGACCCCTGACGTTATCCTCACAAGATACGAGAAGATAGGAATGATGATTATGTGGTCTGTTCTGAATGAATTGGTGATTTCGTCCCTTTAAATAAACTATCATAATTTTAATGGAAAATATTGGGGATTCTAGATTTTTAATTGAACCATGCGAATCTATAAAGCAGTAGGTTCAAGAGTAGAGTGTGTACCTTGTGGTCAACTCTTCGCGGTTTATGTAGCATCTTCTATTTCTTGCTTCTGGAAATTCCCACAAGTCCGTTTTTTTGGTTAATAGTTGTAATCTGAGCTTTAAGTTAGTATAAATTTATGCGACATTAATACCCATAATTATTACTCCAGAATTACAATTGAAACCTAACTAGAATAGAGGTGTAACTATGCTGACTACTTCCATATGTGTGGAAGTACAGGATGGGAATCAGTAAATAAGATGCGCATCTTATTGACTGGTACGTCGGCATTATCTTGTATATTCTGTAAATTCTAAATGCCACAACTGGCAATATATACTACAATAGAACTCTATATGCTGTAATTGAAGTATATTCTAGAATTGTTCTCTCTGTGCTGTCTATTCTGTAATGACCTGTATATGTTGTATCTCATGTTCTCTTTCCTTTCGCCTGTCCTGTTGTCTTCCTGGTGCATGTTTGTGCAGGCTTTCCTCACGTCTTGACTGCACACCTGTCTTCAGTAGTGACTGCATACCCGTCGGAATAGACTGCATACCCGTCAACTGTGCATATTGCCGTCTTATGTGCAGATATCTTGACAGGTTTCACTTCGTCACTTCTTATAGTAACTCCTGTCGTATTGTCCTTCACCATATTCCCTTTCCCCGTTGACGCTGTTATTATTTGTCTCTGTGGCCTTGTATTCCTTCACTGTCACAATCCTGTCACAAACCTGTCAATATTGTCACAATTGTGTGTCTACATCTGCACCATATTCCACTTCTCTCTCCTATCTCTTCATCTCTCGCGTCTATTCTCGTATCTTGGCATTGTTGGTTGTAACAGAATACCCCTGTAACGGCCCAGGTGCATTCTGGTCCTAAGCAAATGCAAGGGGAGGACTAATTTGACGGTTAGGGTTTTTGGATTGAGTTCCTACAAGGGGTGGCTCATGTTTTGCTCGGCCTCAAGGGCCAAGCTGTCATTTCCCTGCCTGTTGTTGTCACTTCTTTGTGCGCTGTTCTTGTGATACCTCGTTAATTAGGTGCATTGCTTGACGTTTCTTTGTTCAATTTCACCTGTCGCATAGCACGCCGTCACTTTATTCACCCGTCACTTTGCCGTCAGTTGTGCTGCCATTGACCCCTCAATTGTCAGTTTCGCCGTCACTGCCATTTCCACACTCTTGCACAGCCGTCATCCAGTTATTCACTCCGTTTCCTCGGCGTAGTTATGGGCACTTAACGCGAGGCACGATGGACAGACAACGGCCTAAGCCTGGGGTAGGATAGACCGGGACGCGTACGACGGGCTAGAGGGCAAGATTGAAGGTCCAGACCTTCACGACCACTACTGGATGTGAATAAGGAGCTACAACTACTAATTTATGGCCTAATGAATATTCACTGCAGATTAATTCTAATACTAATATATTGGTACAGCACATTAATACTACCACTACCTTAATTCCCTACGTTGATCCAGTATATTAATACTACCACTTCCATTCCTATTACCATCTCTCTGTTCCAGCTTCCTCCTTTCCTCCTTCTTTCTCTTTCTCTCTCTCTCTTTTGTTTCCCTTTTGTTTCTCTTTCTCTTATTGCCCCACTCTCGTCAAGGGCCTGGCCCCATGTCTCGCTAGGACCGCACCCAGTGAAGGGCTGCACCGCTGCTAGATACACGGCACCACACGTTACAACGCAAGAGTCCAGTCACATACGAGAATGTAGGACGGGCCATCTCCACCGCTTCAACCCAGCACTACAGCCCTGGGTACGCATCTGGAGCACTCCAGGTTTGGAGCTAGCCCCTCGCTAGCGACCCACGGGAGCTCTCGCCCTGGGCCTCGCACCAGATTCACGAATCTGGGGAAGCCCCAACAATAGGCCGACCAGCGGCTACAATTGGACGAAGAATGGACTAAGACGGCCCCGTCAATGTAGCGGAAAGCCAAGGGCCCGGCAATCAAACCAAAGGGCATGGATCAGGCCCCACGAATTACGCTCCTCGCATCACGGCTCCCCGTAAGCCTGGCTCGCTGGGTTCTCCCTACCACGCGTGGCTCTGCGCGTCGTCGTCCTGGCGCCTCGGGGCTCGCTCGCTGGCCTCTGCCGCCCCATTTAGACGATATGACACAATCACACGCGTCGGGCGTTTCAAGTACCTCCTCAGATCATCCTACTGACGTGTGCTTCCAAGAGACCCGTCCTCTGTTCATCCTCACCACTCTCTTTCTGCCTGTGCTGACCCCCCGCCACTTCCCCAGGCTCCCAGGCTCCAGGCTCTCTTTGGCACTGTCCCCTCCCGCGCTACCGCCACGCGCTCCTGCTACACGGCCTTCCCAGCGTATAATTCCACCACGAACTCCACCACCACTTCCAGAGACCATCCACGAATACAGCCACTGCACCACCAATACCCCTAATTCCACCCACTTTTCAGGCCAATCACTTCCTGTCGACCTCCCCATTCACTCCCTGCCCTTCACTCCCCAGCACTAGTGGCCCACCCTCTCTGTCTCCTCCTCCTCCTCCTCCTCCCACCTCTCGTCTCCACCACCACCGTCCCCATATCCTCCCATGAAGCATTCATCCTTCCACAAGTCCATCGCCCGCGACAAGGGCGTCTTCAACGGCACCAACTTCCTCATCTCCACCGACTCCGTCAACTGGATCCACCTGCACGCGTTGGCCATCACCGAACACGGCCAGTTGTACTCGTCCGACGACCTCGACAATCACTATCTCCTCCTCCAGTCGCTCCAGTCATGCTACGTGCAGATCTTCGCCAACCTAGCCGCCGCCAACGCCCAGCTGGCACAGTCCCGGCCCGCCAGGCGCATCATCAAGAAGACCACCGTCTCGGAACTCGCCGTGGCCAACGAGCTGGACGAGCCGCCCGTGGTGTTCGTCAAAACCTACGAAAACGACAAGCTCTACATCAAGGTGCCCTCGCGCCAGAACTTCGCCAGCTTGGTGGCGGCGTTGCTTGTGTGGCAGGCACTCAAGCCCCAGGGCCTCGTCAAGAAGTGGTACTCCCAGAACCAAGTCTACACCTCCAACGCGTCGCTGGTGCCCCATGAGTTGTTGGTGTGCCGCTTCAAGGTGTACGGACCCATTCCGTCCAAGTCCAAGAACTTGAACGTGGTGCCGGGACCCAAGGCCCCGGTGTACCTCCCCCACATGGACCTGCTGGAGCTGTTGGGCGGCGACGCCGGCGCTGCCGCCGGCGGCCTGGGCCCCGACAACGTGGTCGAGGGCTGGTTCTACACCATGGGTGTGTTGAAGTCCAATGGATACCTTAACCTCATAGCCGAGCTAGACGGCACGCTTCTCTACTCGGTGGACATCAAGTCCATCTTGTCCCTGGAAATTCGTGAGGTGCACCACAGCTTGTTCAGCAGTTCCAACGTGCTCTTTGTGGGCCAGTTGAAGGAATTGCGCTTCAACAACGTGGTGCGGACGCTGTCGACGCTCTCGATCGACCAGCACACCACTCCATTCCTCTTCCGTGAGGGCAAAGTAATTCCCAGCAATCAGCGCATTCTCATCGAGTTTCCATTGCACATCGACCTTGAGGACTGGTTCGTGGGCTTGAACTACTTTGCGAGAAGGGAGTACATCGGGTCCTACAGTCCGCGTCTGAAAGTCGAGGAAAGTGCTCCTGCTACCAACCACTACCGTGCGGCCATGACGCCCCAGGATGGCCATCCCGGCCATTCTGACGCGTCTCCTGCTTCCACGACTCCAACTCCCCCCCTCGCAGACTTCTCTCGCGAGAACTTCAGAGTTTCCAAGAAGGTGGCCATCGACATCATCGAGGCCAAGTTCGACTCGGTACCGGTTCCATCCAGCCGTCACCACCCCCATGAAAAGATCTATACCGAAGTGCGCATGTGGGGCCTTCCATGGTCTCGTACTGCCATCGTCAACCACACCGCCAATCCGTTCTGGAAGGAGGAGTTTTCTACCGACCTTCCCATCTCCACCCAGATGATCCATATCCTCATCAAGAAGTGCTCCTTCAGCGACTCGGGGTACCTGCCTGCCGACAAGGTGATTGGTACAGTGTACGTGACGCCCGACATCTTGACCAAGCACTTGAGCTCCACGTCCACCATGATGGCCAGTGCCAGTGGCAACGGCATCAACGTCAATGGCCACAATTCCAACATGTCCATCTCCACATTGAACAACACCCAGGGCGTGTTGGGTCCACCAGCTGGCCCCATGGCGCCCCAGAACTTCAACAATGAGATAGTGCGACTCTCCATCTACGACTCTTCCAACCTCCCCATCGGAAAGCTCCTCCTCAACGTCAAGCTCAAGGAATATCACATCCTCCTGCCCTCGCACTTCAAGCCGTTGGAGAAAATGTTAACCAACGCGCCAATGAAGGACCTCATCAAGTTCTGCAACGATAACGTGCCCACGTCGGACTTCGAGTACGTGTCGTTGATTCTCTTGGACATCTTCCAGAGCCTTGGTGTCGAAGACCGCTGGTTTAAGTCATTGATGGAGGCCGAGTTGGTCAACGTCGACAAGATGACCCGCAAGAACTACGTCAACAAGCGCAACAGCGAGCACGGCTTGCAGGCCGCAGCCACCACCCCTGGCGGAAACCAGTCTACCACCTCCTCGCTGAACAACGTGTTCAACACCTTGTTCCGTGGCTCTTCCATTTTCTCCAAGTCCTTGGAGAAGTACAACCTCAGAATTGGACAGGAATACTTGGAAAAGGTGTTTGGCGACTTCTTTGCTAAGATCTCCGCCGAAAAGAAGAACTGTGAGGTGGATCCCCGGTACGTTCGAATCCAAGAGAAATTGTTGCGTAAAGGAAAATCCATTGACGGCGACGACGACGATGATGATGTCGAAACTAGCAGCGACAGTGATGGCTATGACTCCGACGCCGAGAAGGAGAGAGACGCAAGAATCAAGAAGATGGTCAATGACAATTACAACAACTTGTATGCGTATGCCGAAGAAATTTGGCAGAAGATATACTTGACGTCTAATGACTTGCCCATGCAAATCAAGCTCCAAATGAAGAACTTCCGCACAAAGGTCGAGTTGGCCTGTGATCCCGAAGACAAGACCACTGCATTGAACTGTTTGAGTGCCTTCATTTTCTTGCGGTTCTTCTGTCCTGCAATCTTGAACCCCAAGTTGTTCTACTTGGCCAAGAACCACCAGACAGGCTCCACCCAAAGGACGTTAACTCTTATTGCTAAGATTTTGTTGAACTTGGCAAACCGTCAAGAATTTTCTCCCCACAAAGAGCCCCATTTGGTGAAGATGAATGAATTCTTGAATAAGCATCAGCTGGAAATTTATGACTACTTTGACAAAATCACCGGAAGAAAGAACGATTTCAATGAGAAGATTTTGGACTTGAGTCACGAAGTCAAGCGTTTCGATTTAGGCTTAAGTGGAGACTCTACCTCGAATGAATTGCCCACCACCCCCTACTTAATTGACAAGTACTTGAGATTAACCGAATTGATCCACTTGTTGGATTATAATAAGTATCAAAAGTACACTTCCCCTCGCTCATCCACAAATCAAAGCCCAGCAAATGAAGCTAGTGCATTGACGTCAAGGAGCTCAATCATAACCTCCGTATCAAACAATGGATTGAATCTCCAGCAAACTCCTCAGAACACCTTCCATTCGCCGTTTGAGAATGATATTTCTCCCTCGCGAGACGACATACTTCACATCAATGACGAGAAGAACGTGTATCAAATAGGATCGCTTGAGTTTGAAAAGTCAGAGTTCCTTGATTTGGCCGGAGATAATGAAACTGAAGGGTTCCTTAAATCGTTGTGTCGCAGCAACGAGAATATCTTCTCCTTCATCGCCTCCAACATCACCTTGAAGGACTTACAGAAATTGAGCACCAAGTTGATGACCAAAATCACCGACTTGGAGATCTACTTGGAGAACTGCGAATACCCCAACAACTATCTTCCCCTCAACTTCCATCACTCCAACAGCATCAACAACAACAAGGCTGGATCGGCGGGATCGCCCACCATCCACCAGGGCCTGGCTCATTCCGCCAATGCCACACTTAATTCACAAAACTCGTCCGAGAAGCCCATGTTGCTATGGGATGCATTTGTCAACGAAATTCTTTCAAAAGCATACCTAGACGTTTCGAGAAACTGTTTGGTGTTTGTGGATAAGGAGCTCGTGCCCAATAGTGGCTACAGGCGGTTGGTCGACATCAATTCCTTCAGTGGCATCAAATTGAGATTTGCAGCCGACGGACCTGCACTGGGTGCAAAACCGTCTGTTGGAGCCACCGGGTCGATCAATGGATCGCTTTCTGCCACCGGAAACTCGATGTCGCTGTCGTTCAGTAACAACAGTTTGGGAAGTGCCGTGAAGGCACCAACCAAGAACCCGTTCAAGAAGTGGATGAGGAAGAACAAGGAGTAAGGGAATGTACAATACATGTACAATATCAACGAGATATTTCTGACGAGATAAGAGCAATGAGATAATACCCGAGTGTACCATAATGATTTTTTCTGAAGTGCTGCTAAATTCACCAAATAGGCTTAATAGACATGTATAAGTATTCAGTACTACTAACATTCGTGCAACCGTGTAGGCATGTTCCATTCTGGAAGAATGGTGCAAATCTTTACACTTGCTCTGGTTCGCAGCCCTGGCACGGAGTTTTCAATATTTTGACAATTTGCAGAAATAACAGAAAATGTAGAATTCTGGAATTTATGGAAAAACGATCGTGCAATTTTCAAAAAAAGACGACGTTGAGAAGACAAGAACCGGATTCCGTAACTGGGCTGAGCCTCATTGTCTGGACCTTGTCTTGTCTGAGAAACGACCCATGCCGACAGCCCCGTGTTAGTAGATAAGGTTCCTGCACAGTGGTGGAACTATGACATAATCGCAAACACCGGAGCCCGCCGGAGAAATCGATCACGTGATACACATCACGTGCCATCTAAAACACCGGCTGCCCTTCTTAAACTGGCACTTCCCGGCATGCCACGTGCGGCTGCTCCCGCGCCCCCTGGCCCAATCGCCCACCTCCCCAAACCCGTCCTCCCGCCGCTTCCGTTCTCGCCTCCTGCTGCACCCAATAATATCTCGTCCTGCACACAGCCACCAACAAAACACAACAACTTTCGTGTTGAAATATCTGTTCCTTTCGTGCTGTTTTCAAGACTAGTCGGTATTCTGTCAGGTAATCTATAGAGTTTGTGGCCATTCCCAGTCACAGTCCCCCAGTACACACCCGTGATATTTTCCCAACAAGCTACCGTTATTCCGCTTAGTTCCACTGCCACCATGTCTGCCGAACCCGCCACCAAGGCCGCTCCTGCCGCCAAAGCTACCCCCGAAGAGGTTCTTGCCTCGTATCCACAGGTTTCTGCCCCCAGCGAGCTTACAGGCTACACCTCCAACTTGACCCCTGACCAAAAGGCCAAGTTGAAGCAATTCCACACCGAGTTGGTGGCCGAGGGCTTCAAGGACAGATTAGACGATGCGTCGCTTCTCCGTTTCCTCAGAGCCAGAAAGTTCGATGTGGCCAAGGCCAAGGAGATGTTTGTCAAGTGCGAGAAGTGGAGAGAAGAGTTCGGAACCAACAACATCTTGACCGACTTCAAGTACGAGGAGAAGCCCCTCGTGGCCACCATGTACCCCCAGTACTACCACAAGACCGACAAGGACGGTAGACCCGTGTACTTCGAGGAGTTGGGCAAGGTCAACTTGAACGAGATGTTGAAGATCACCACCCAGGAGAGAATGTTGAAGAACTTGGTCTGGGAGTACGAGTCCTTCACCCAGTACAGATTGCCCGCCTGTTCCAGAGAGAGAGGCTCGTTAATCGAAACCTCGTGCACTGTTTTGGACTTGAAGGGTATTTCCATCACTGCCGCCTCCCAGGTGCTCAACTACGTCAGAGAAGCCAGTTACATTGGTCAAAACTACTACCCCGAGAGAATGGGCAAGTTCTACTGCATCAACTCTCCATTCGGCTTCTCCACTGCCTTCAGATTGTTCAAGCCCTTCTTGGACCCTGTCACCGTCAGCAAGATCCACATCTTGGGCTCTTCCTACTCTAAGGAGCTCTTGAAGCAGATTCCTCCACAGAACTTGCCAGAAAAGTTTGGTGGTGCTTCCAAGTGTTCCGAGCAAGAATTATACATGAATGACTTTGGTCCATGGAGAGACCCTCAGTTCATTGGCCCTGAGGGTGAAGCCCCAAGAAGTTTCTAGTCAGGTAAGACTTGAGGAAACTGGGCGTTTTGTGAATGCATGTATTAATTGTTGACTGTAGAAGTGAAGACATTAGCAGGACCGCCATCAAGGTGGGGCCTGCTTGTCTGAGGACATGCGATTCACTGGTAAACTTAGATTACGAACGGCTGTTTCGGAAGAATGAACAGAAAATAAGATTTCACGCAAGTAGAACATCGTATGAAAACCTGCCAAATAGCCTAAGTGTTAAGGTGGCCCAAAGTGGTCTAAGTCAACCGCCTTTTCTGTTTGTGTCGTCTTCATCAGAGCAAATATCCACGTCTTTAGAGCAAATATTCACGTCTATTTTAGGGCAAATATTATTCTTCAGATCCTTTTTATACAGCATTGAAGTCTGAAAAGTAGAAAATTAACAAGTAGAGTCCCAAAGCTTTTGAAATAGCTAATATTCATCGGGTTTGAAGATGGTCAGCTTTTAAGGTTTGATTATTGGAAGTAATGGAGCAATCTGGATGCATCAACTACTGATCATTTCCTAATGCTTTTTCCATACCCTAGTACATTTACTACTGCGTTTACTTCTGAATTTACTAGTGTGTTCATTATCTGCTCATTATCTGCCCTTAATATTAGTCTTCTGTCTGCTATTTCTACACCGCTAGCTCCCAACCATAACACACCACTCAGACAACTACCAATTAACCATCGCAGCATATTCACCTCCATTCTCAAGAGACGCCTAATTCCACCTCCATTTCACCCATTCTACCACATCCCGCTATTCCACCCCACTTCCATTCCACCCTTTATTTCATGTTCTCGTCAAGGGTCCTTTTCTGCCTCTGATTTTCACCACTCCAGCACTTGTCCAAAGTACTCACATAAAGCACACTCAACACTATTCCACACCACTCCACTACACTTTCTCTCTTTATCTCAACCCTATTCACTTCCTTTGTCTCTTTAGTAGCACTTCCCGGTTCCACACAGCCCAGCCCTCTCCCAATACTGCTATCCCAGCCGTACCTTGTTGCGCCTACTTTGGAATAATTCGCAATCACACTTCAAATTGTATTGTCTTGATTTCTCGTGTATCTTTCTCTACCTGTGCCTCCAGCGTGCCTCCAGCTTGCCTATCTCCAGCGGTACAGCATCCAGTGCATCCTCGGCATCCCCAACACCATGCTTCTTGTGTTTCTTGCCTTTCTAGCGGCAGCGGCAGCAGCCCAGACCCACGAGTTCTTCTTTAACGCTACTTACGTCCACCACAACGCCGACGGCCAGATCACCAGAAGACTCGTCGGTATCAACAACCAGTGGCCTATTCCCACCATCCGTGTCACACGTTATGACCGTGTGATCATCCACTTCACCAACTTGCTCGATGACCACTCCAGCTCTTTGCATTTCCATGGCTTGTTCCAGAACGGCACCGGCACCATGGACGGGCCGGAAATGGTGAATCAGTGCCCCGTAGCGCCGGGCTCCTCCATTACCTACGACTTCACCGTGTCCCAGGCCGGTACTTTCTGGTACCATTCCCATTCTGGGGCCCAGTATGCCGATGGCCTTCGCGGTCTCTTAATCATCGACGACGACGAGCCGTTGCCCTACACCTACGACGAAGAGGTGCTTCTTTCCGTCAGCGACTACTACCACGCCGAGTCGCCGCAGATCATGACCAAGTTCATGACCAGGTTCAACCCCACCGGGGCAGAGCCCATCCCCCAGAACTCGCTCTTCAACGACACCAAGAACGTTACCTGGCACGTCGAGCCCAACAAGACGTATCTTTTGCGCGTGGTCAACATGGGCCTCTTCACGTCGCAGTACCTCTTCATTGAGGACCACGATTTGGTCATCGTGGAGGCTGACGGTGTCCAGGTGGTTCCCACCAAGGTGGACTCGCTCTATCTTTCGGTAGCCCAAAGATACTCGGTTTTGGTCAAAACGAAGAAGAAACCCAGCAAAAACTACCGCTTTGTCAACGTCATTGATCAGGAGATGTTGGACCTCTTGCCTGAGGAGTTGCAGGTGATTTCCACAAACTGGATGTCCTACGATTCGGCCCTTCCTTTGCCTGCGCCTTTGAAAAACGGTCATAAAACCTTTGACAAATTGGTGGATTCGCTCAATCCCATCGATGACTTCAACTTGACCACGGCCGAACATGAGGCCTTGTTTCCAGAGCCAGACATGCAGATAGTCCTCAACTTCACCATGGGGCAATTGGGCGACGGCGTAACCTATGCATTTTTCAACAATATCTCCTATGTGGCTCCCAAAGTGCCTACTTTGTGGACGGCATTTTCTAGTCCTGACCCTGCAGCGGGCCAGATCTACGGTTCCAACACCAACTCCTTCATATTGCAGCACAACGAGATCATCGAAATCGTGGTCAATAACATGGATCCTGGAAAGCACCCTTTCCACTTGCATGGTCACAATTTCCAGATTGTGGCCAAGTCTCCCGAGGGAGAAGATGATGACAATCCTATTGTATATGACCCCACCAATCCAGAATGGACCGAGTTTCCGGAATTTCCCATGGTTCGTGACACCGTCCAAGTGGAATCCAATGGTTTCGTCGTCCTTAGATTCAAGGCCGACAATCCAGGAGTTTGGTTGTTCCATTGCCATGTTGACTGGCATTTGGAACAGGGTTTGGCCATTACTTTAATTGAAGCGCCCCATGAAATCCAAAAACAAGCCAATTTTCCATTAAAAGCCAATCACATTGATGTTTGTCGTGAAGCTAATGTTCTCTACTCTGGAAACGCTGCTGGTAATTCCGGCTCCAAAAATAGCGATTGGTTACGTCTTGATGGTGAAAATGTCCAGCCTCAACCGTTACCAGACGGATTCACTACCAAAGGATGGGTTGCGATGGCCATTTGCACACTTGTGGCATTCTTTGGTGTTTATTCCATCTACAAGTTTGGCATGGAAGATGTCAATTCCGAGGATGTTGAAGTTATGATGTCCAAGCTTTACAAGATATTGGAAGACAACAACATCCCCACGCAGCGTGAAACATCTACATGATTTGAAAGCCTATAATATTGCATTACCCACAGATTGCATTTTGATATTGAAGCAAATAAGATTGATACTGAGGCTTCGGAGAAGTTAAACTTGTGAGTTTACCATGTGTCACAACTTCATATCCACCGCCACTTACTGCACTCTTTTCTATATCTTTCAATTATCCATAGCTTCTATATACCCACATATCTAATTAGTCATAGCTTATTCCACATAGCTTCGTTCGAACCTAATATCATAACTTCTATTTATTCGAGTTTCTTGTTCACAACCGCCATGTTCAAATAAAGTTATTCACAGCCACTATTGCCAAATAATCCTATTCACACTACTCTTATTTAATTAGTCATAGTTCCCCACAAAATCTAGCTACTAACCCAATCACCTAATTTATGGTTAAGTACAATTGACTCCTTCTTTCAATAATTGACTAACAGTGCAAACATTCCGATAATTTTTTCCTCTTATTCTTAGCCCTCTTTTTCAAACATGTTCTTCTATCTCTCACTATTTACCTTTCTACCCAACAATTCGTCCGTTAGTAGCGATTCCAAAGCGCAATTCTATCAATTCTATTTTCGCACTTGTTATCTGTGATAACCACTCCACAATTGATGCCATTTCGGAGATTCTAGCCTAATTGCAAGGTTTTTTCATGGCACAAACCGAATTCTTGTCATATCCGTACGGTTCTGCCCATTTTACCAAAAATAGTTGTCGCAGTCACCTAATTTGTGCATATATATAGAGTCGTCTCATTCTCATTTCTTTCTGTCACTATAGGACCCTTTTTCCCCAGGTTTTTCACGAATTATATCTTCTCTTCTCCTTCTTTATGACTAAGTACGTGGTTGTGGGTGCCGGTATCATCGGCCTCTACACCGTGTTCTCTCTCATTGAACACGGCGTTTCTCCTTCCGACATCACTGTCCTTGCAGAGTATCTTCCAGGTGATGAATCCATCAACTACACCTCTCCCTATGCTGGTGGAAACTTCTCGTGCATCACCGGAGACGACCCCAAAACACTCCATTACGACAAGTACACCTACACAAACCTACACCGGATCCAAAAGGCCCTCGGTGGACCTGCCTGTGGCCTTGATCGCTATCCTTCTACTGAGTACTGGGACGTCCGTCCTTCCAAGGAAAAGCTCGACTCGTTGTCGTCGTACTTGGAGGAATACAAGGAAGTGGACGGACCCGTGTTCGGCATCCAGTTCCGCTCCTGGAACTTCAATTGTCCCTTTTTCTTGTTGAATTTGCAGCTTCATGTTCAGGACAAGGGAGTCCAGTTCTTCAGACGCAAATTGACCCATATTGCTCAGGCTTACTTACCTGATACGAAGGTGGTCTTCAATTGCACTGGTCTCGGATCCCATTCCTTGGGTGGCGTCAACGATACTGCCATGTATCCCACCAGAGGCCAAGTAGTGGTCATCAAAGCTCCCCACATTGCAGAGAACAGAACACGCTGGGGCCGCGACGCCGCATCCTATTGTATCAAGAGACCCTACTCCAATGACCAGCTTGTTATGGGAGGCTTCATGCACAAGGGAGACTGGAGTGGGGCCACCTACAAAGAGCAGACCATAGACCTTCTTGAAAGAGCCACTGCGCTCTTTCCAGAAGTCTTGACGAAAAACCCCCGGGGAAACAAGATCAGCGACTTGGAAATTGTCCGTGTGGTGGCAGGTCTCAGGCCCAGTCGTCATGGAGGCGTTCGTATCGAAGCTGAAAAGGTGGAGCACGATAAGCTTTTAGTGCACAATTACGGTGCTAGTGGCTACGGATACCAAGCAGGATTTGGTATGGCCAACGAGGCTGTTCTCTTGGCATTGAAGAGTCATGTGAAGTTATAGGCTATCCAGAACATTAAAGGAAATATATATAAGTACGTATCTATAATTACGTGCATTAATATAATTAAGTAGATTTAATTTTAAGGATTGTTCGTGATAATTGCTTTCCACAATGAAGGCAATACATGATGTATTAATTGATATTCATTGATTGAACTAGTGCTGTCTTTGTTAAATTTCTCAACTTGCACTAAAGACCATACAAATTAATTACATTTCGAGAAAATTTACATGGAAATTCCTAAATATATAACTCTACTTCACCACCATACCCGAATTATCCCCCAATCCCTCCATTCATCGCATTTCACCTCTTAATCCCATTTATCCCCACTCCACTATTTCCAAAATCCATTCTAGTAGTGCGCACCCAAAAAGAAAGGGACAATCTTATAACTATCACCACTTGCCCCCAATACAACTCTACCAATATGTCACAATTATTTGAGTGGGCGTTTGGAAAGAAGCTCACACCCCAAGAAAGGCTTCGAAAGAATCAGCGGGCCTTGGAGAAAACCCAAAGAGAGTTGGCCCGGGAAACCACCAAGCTCCAACAGCAGGAGAAGAAGCTTATAGGCGAGATCAAGAAGTCGGCCAAGGCAGGACAATTGGCCAGTGCTAAGATCCAGGCCAAAGACTTGGTACGGACCAGAAACTACATCGTCAAGTTCAATTCCATGAAGGCGCAATTGCAGGCGATTTCTCTCCGCATCCAGTCTATCAGGTCCAACCAGCAGATGGTGTCTTCTATGCGGGACGCCACCCGGTTGTTGAACGGAATGAACCGGTCGATGAATTTGCCGCAGTTATCGAGAATAGCACAGGAGTTTGCCCGGGAAAACGACTTGATGGACCAGAAACAGGAGTTTATAGACGAGTCTATCGACGACGTGATGATGGACGACGAGGAGCTCGGCGAGGACGAGCAGATCGACGAGATTTTGGGCAAGGTAATGGACGAGATCGGAGTGGATCTCAACACCAACTTGAAGGACACACCCAATACTATCAATGCTCCTGTGGAAGAGAGACAGGAACGGGTGGCGGAGAAGATCGGAGGTGGACCCGACGAGGACGACCTCCAAGCTAGACTAGACAGTTTGAAGAAATGAGCTTGGAGCAACTAGAAATTAAGCTGGACTAGAAAAGCTAGATTACAACCAATCTAGAAGAAACCATGCTCGTTTGAAGAAATAAACCTGGAGTAGAAGTTTGGTTAGCTAGTCGTTTGAAGCTATATTAGACGTTTGATGAAATAATAATCTATTGGTGTGTGCCGCTGGCCTACTCTATGTACTTGTGTTGGATCAAATACTCGATGAACTTCTCGGCCTACTCTATGTACTTGTGTTGGATCAAATACTCGATGATCTTCTCGGCCGACTCCTCAACCGTGGCTCCCTCATAGTTTTTCAAGTGGATTTCGGGGTTTTCTGGTGCTTCATAAGGGGCAGAAATGCCGGTGAATTCCTTGATGATGCCTTCTCTGGCCTTTTTGTACAAGCCCTTGGGGTCTCTGGTCTCAGCCACCGAAACAGGAACGTCGACGTACACCTCCACAAAGGGGAAATTGTCCTTCTCGTGCAATTGTCTGGCCAAATCACGGTCTTGCTTGTAAGGACTGATGAAGGAGGTCAACGTCACGCAGCACGAGTCGGTGAACAACTTGGCCACCTCGGATATTCTTCTGATGTTCTCGTTTCTGTCGGCTTCACTGAACCCCAAGTCCTTGTTCAAGCCGAATCTCACGTTGTCTCCGTCCAATCTGTAGGCATTCAAACCACGGGCCAAGATCGACTGTTCCAATGCACATGCAATGGTGGACTTTCCGCTGGCCGACAAGCCAGTCAACCAGACCGTCACTCCCTTCTGCTTTCTCAACTGGGTGCGTTCTTGGTGGGTCAAGTTGGGATGCCAGGTGATGTTAGTAGCCATTTTTTTGCAGGTTTTGGGAATTTCTGAGACCGGCCGCAGATAAGTAGAGTAATGCTACGGATCAGAACAGGAATATATGCATTTTTCACCATGGAGATCTGACCAATATTGGTATATGCCATTGCACGTGAGCATGTCTCATGATAAGACGGACATGCGGGATTAGGCACGTGAGAAAGATCTGGGTATCACGTGTAGTGTATCACATGACATCAACACACGTGACCGGACCTTTTTCACTTTTTTTTCACCTCTGTCTCCAACCCCAGCATCATGTACTATGAACTCTTCGCCATAGCGCGTATTGCCGACCCCGTCAACACCAGCAAGGAGGCGGTCAAGATCGTCTCCACCATAGGAAAGTTGATTCTCAACAACAGAGGTGTCATCAGAGATATCACCAGCTTGGGCGCCAGACCTTTGCCCAAGATCATGTCCAAGGAACAGGAGAAGCACTTCCAGGGCTACCACTTTCTCATGGGCTTCGACGTGTCGTCCAACGTACAGTCACAGCTCTTGAGAACCTTGAGAAGTGACCCCAGAATCTTGAGGGCTAACATCCTCAAGCATCCCATGACCAAGACATTGAACACCGGCTCCTCCGTGCAACAGGTGTTGAATGCAGTCCAGAAGGTCTAGGACAATTGTATATAGATTAATGCACACACGGAAATTGGCTGGACACGTAGATGCGACGATGCTGAATTACTCTAGTGAAACTACTTGGTGGAACGACACGTCTCTGGTGAAATTGCCCTAGTGCTATATGTCGCTCTTGGACCTGTCTCTGGAGAAAACTAGGGTCTTCACCATGCAGAATTGGACCAAGACGGCTGGGCAGTAATATCATCGGGACTTCGACTTCAATGGTGTCAGATGATGGCCCCATCGAGACCAGCATCCATCAGATGTTCATTGCGATGCCTACGGAAGCTACTGGAGGAATTGACGCTGAAACCAACGCTTCGGGAATGCAAAGTCACTCCATTAACCTCCACGTCTAACGGTATTTTCAGACCTGTATTCAGTGTCTACCTGTATGGAAAAACGTCAGTACAGACACTGTAAAGACAACCCCAGAAAATACTTCCCCAGAGTGTCAAACTAGTTAGATGCAATTGCCCACCGCAGGTTGGTGGGGCCACCGAAACACCCCCTTCTCTCCTAGTTTGCCCCATTTTATAGGCCCCATTTAACGTGTCCCATCAATTCATTCTATGATTTTTCAGTAAGAAAAGTCGCGAGGACAATTATGGCCTGGTGCCATCCCAATTCCCTGGAAATCGCCTGACACCACCACCGCCGTTCTTGACTCGTTTCGACTCTGGAGTGGAGCCAGAATACACACATGGATAGCCGACTCCGGGGTTTGCTGCCTAGCAGCCCCAGAGCCACCCCGGTGCGACATTTGCTCATTAGCACCGATATGTAGCAGAGTAGCACAGAAATTACCTAAACCAGCAAGACAAAACAGAATATCCGGGTATGTTTTCATGATCCGCACTGGGCAACGATCCGTGCTGGTCACGATCCGTGGCTTTCCATTTGTCTAAGCTGAATGCCCAGCATAACGCCTCCAATGCTGGACGTTCCACTCAGCCCAAGACAAAGGCTGGAGGTGACACTAGAGCGTGTCGCAGCGCGACATGCGGTCACGTGCGCAGAGCCGCACCCCAATCAGGCAATACAACAACTCCCCAAACAAATTCTCCAAAACACCCGTCTCCATCCACTGCCAACGTCTAGCTGAACCTGGAACTGCCAATCGGACCGTCACGCCTTTCCGTCTCGTCCAACCAGCCGCCTTCCTTTTTTTAAACCCACAAAATCCCCCCTTGGACCCCTGCCAAGCGACCCATTGGTTGACCAGTGTTGTACCCTACCCGGAGATTCCACCGTCCGGCTAATCTATTGTTCCGATAGAATCCTGGTCTTGGTTGCCTGTTTGCAAATCCAAATATATCCCTTGATTCAGGGTGTCCTTCTCTACTTCTTCCTCGAGAAATCCCTACCCCTTTCTTTCCTCCTCCTACCCCATCCATCACCCACTAGATTCATTCTTTAGCTCCGAGCATGGCGGCCTCCTTCGACAAGGAAAATGAGTGTGCCAGCGTGATATCCCAGTCCATCCCCGAATCCCAGTTGCTTGCCTCCCCCGTCAAGCCGCTCAAGTCCCAGCGGTCCCTCAACTCCCTCAACTCCCTCAACACAACAAGCTCACCCCTCCACCTGCCCTCCCACAAAAAGGACGCCTCTCCCACTCGGCGCCGAAAAATGGAGTCAGTGTCGTCCTTGTCGCTTCTCCAGCGGGAATACTCTCAGTTGGAGAGAAAATACACGGACTTGTTGCTCAAAAACAACCAGATATCGTCTGATTATGCCCAGATGGAAAATGAGGTCTTGTCCAAAGAGTCCACCATTTCTGACCAAAACGAACGCATATCCAGCTACGAATCGTACGTTAGGACCCTTCAGGACGACTACTCCAAGAACAAGGACATTCTCAGCAAGGAGATCAATTTCTACAAAGAGCTCATTGAGGACTTGCAGTTCAAAGTCAACAAATTGACCAGTGAGGTGCAGTCTTACAAGCGCAAGGAACGCAACATGCCCGAGAAAGTCGTTCCTGCTAAGTTGCAGAATGACGACCTTCAGGACATCTTGGAGATCTCCGAGAAGTTCAACCGCTTGCTCAAGGACTTCAAGGTCTTGCAGAGCAACTTCGAGTTGGAGCGGAATTCTAAGCTCGTATTGATTGACCAGATAGAGTACTTGACCAAGGAGAACGAGCTCTTATCTACCCAGAACTCCAGTAAGAACTCTGCCCGCAATGAACTCGATATTCTTGATGGTATTGATGAGATGAACAACAGCATGGTCAATGATTTTGCTACCACCATACATACCATGAATGATTTGACAGATGAGGATAGTAATGACCATGACGACCATACCCACAACAACCATTGTTTGAATGATTCGAACGATTCTGACTTAAGCAACTCCAGCGTATTAAATTACCTTGCTGATGAACTGCAGCTCAATCACTCTTCTCCCATAAAACCACAACAGAGTGATGAATTGATAGAAGTTGCGACTGGCTTTCAATTTCCCCCACCCACCCCTTCCAATCAATCTGCATTATTTCCTCCCTCTCCTGATCCCGAATCAAGAGATCTTAAGAGAAAATCCTTACCAAGTAAGGTGAGAACTTCTCCCTACCTAGAGAATGACGAATTCGTACTTTCGCCATTGAAATTAGCGAGTAATAGCACCCAGGCTTACTTTGAGATGGAAGATAATTCCACCAGCAAAAACCCTAATGCCACCATCAATAGATATTCCCATGGAAAGCCAACCCATTCACGTTATAACAGTCATGATATTGTTCCAATTAAGGTTGAATTTGAGCCTCAGCCATCGCCAAGAAGCACCTCCGTCCCCGAGAAGGAACACTACAAGAAGAGATTTGAGATAATCACCAAAACTCCAGAAGTAAACCCAAGAAGCACCAAAGCATCCGTGAGGAACAGTGCATTTTATGCATTGCATGGTGACGAGGTCTACCCATCGTCCAACCGCAACTCCGTGACCACCACTACTTCTTCCAAAAGATCCAGTCTAGTTATGGAACATCATAATCATGACTTGACTAAGGAGGAAATCATGAAATTGAAATTCGAACTTCAATCATTGAAATTGCACAACGAAAAGCTTCTATCCTACATCGGATTTGAGTTGCAAAAGCAAAAGCACAATATAAAGAAGCTTTCCAAGAAGCAATCGGCTAGAACCTTGAAAGCACTTAATAATGTGAGCAAGCATATTGAATATTCCGATGCAAAATTAATCGAGCGTTCGAAGGAGTTGTTGATTCATAAGAAGCGTGTTTTGAGGTCTGTGTCCATAAATCCCATTTTGTCTAAAAATTATGGAATGAGCCAACCTAGTAAGATCACCCCTGGAGGCCAAATTGGCATAATGAACAAAACTATTATACCCTTTGCCAATCAGCTTCTCGACGGGATCGAAACTCCAGGGTTACTAGACGACGAAGAAGATGATTATGGATTTCTCAAGCACAATGATCGCTTCAACAAGCGGATATTTTCCAGAGGATTGCAGGCATATTTAAACTGCGGTGATCTTGATGAATTTATGGGCGGAATTGAGGATTCTTTTGAGTCCGAGAACGAGCATAACATTAAGAAGTATAAGTCACAGCTGTTCTTAATGGACAAAGTGCTTGAATCAAGCGAAGAAGAGGGCGACACTGAAGAAAGTGAAGAAGAAGGTGAAGAAGAAGAAGAAGAAGATTCAAAGGAAACAGACCTCAAGCAAAAAGATGCTGGATGGGAGAGTGACAATCTGTCTTCAGATGAAGAGATGGGTATGTTGACTCAAATCAAGTATCTTATTCTTGGATCTAGTGCCATTATGCTGCGCAATGCACGCAAGAGACGCGAGCAGCAGCAATTGGTGGACGATGGACTAAAATTGAAGTTTATGACAATAACTTTGGGTATTATGATTATTGGATTACGGTTGTCGCATCAGACTAATTCCCAACGATAGATAGAGATAGACAAACTGTACGGATAAAGAGAATGAGTAGGTAAAATTTTTTGTAGATTGATTGCAAAATTTCTTGAAGCTGTTCGTTGAGATTTCATTGAATCATCATTGATAGCAAGGAGCGGCAACGATGTCAAGTACAACCCTTATAATAAGCAGGTGGGGTGATCATTTCGCCTTGAAAGGTGAATTCAAATAAGCACCGGTTAGATTGTGGCCATACGGCAAGTGGCCAGATAAGTAAAGGGGATTTGTTGCATGACACTTAGCCGTAGATAGCTTTTCCAGGGGAAAGTAGGCACTCAATCGATCTGTAGATATTATTTAGCTAGAATAGTGGAATCGAACCACATCTTGCATCAATCGCCCCCGGCTTTTGAAACAAGGGAAATGTTGATTAGAACTGTAGCTCTCGGGCCCAGCTAAGAAAGTGACAATCAGCATTTTCGAAGTTTCAAAGGACAAAGTGCCCAAAAGGATTGGAGAGTGGGCCATTTGGAGGAATTAAGTGGCGGACATCTTGTTAATTCATATGGCTCGGGAGAGAGGTATTGAATTCAGCTGACTTTTGACGACAGATATGAGTCGAAACTGGCTGTGATAGTGTGATAGCAAGAAGGATGTATTTATTTTGACACTAGCAGAAAACCACGGGAGGAAAGAGATAATTCAGAGAAGAAACAGCAGATCAGGACTAGAGTGAAATTGCTACAGCGTCAAAAATCTGATACAATACATCTCCGGGTGGAAATTACAGATGAAAGACGAAAGGCTCTTGACATACTAGATTTACCCCGAATAGAAGATAGGCCCAACTTTAATTTAAATACAGTAGTAACGCGACAGAAACGACAGAGTAGACAAACCATCTGGCCAGTGCAACAACGCCAACGCACTACCTGTAGTTGCAACAGCCCCATGCCAAGGGACCACCACGTAGAGGCTGCTAAAATATGTCCAGGATCCAAAATGATAGCAGCTCCTAATCAGACTGGTGCTTATCTAATATCTACCGTTTGGGAGAATGGCCAGATACAGCGGTGGTTACTGGATGCCCAGAGAATAATTGCAACTCCGTCCAGCTGACACCAGTGGAATCGGGGAGGGGCGGACCAAGTGGCCAGTCAGACCATCTTGGGCAGCCGCTCAAAGAAGAAGCAGAGCCAGAAGTGTAAATTGTTCGAAAGTCTATTGGAGGAAACTCTATTAACTCCGAGGGAGGACGATGTCTACAACCACCACAAATGGTCGCAGCTTGGCCGACCGTCTTTCTCTGTATAACTGTAATTGTAACTGCAACTATAACTGTAACTGCAACATGCGTATTTGCCACTCCAGCCCGGTGGCCAGATCCTGGCCAATAGTCAGATACTGGGTCTATAATTCGCTTGACGTGCTGAAAAATCACCCAAATAATTTCTGCACACCCCAAAAGGCCCACGCCGAAATGACACCAAAAGGGCCGCAAGGCGGCCCCAAATACCTCCCACTGCGGTAACTGGCACCTAGAACCGCCAGCCGCACCCCGTGCCCCGTATTGTAGTGCCAGGGAGCCATGCGGCCCTTCCAAACTGCCTGGTCTTGGAGGTGGTTTCGGAGCTGTGACTCGGGATATTTTCTGTCCCCAGCTAAATGCGGCTAGAATCCCGAAGATCGCACTCTCGGGAAGTGAGCTTCAGAGAAGTGCAAACTGGCACTAAAAGCGACGTATAACTCGCAATCTCTACAATTAAGACACCCCTATCCATCCACAATGGAACCTCAATGGCATAGCTGCATGTCTGGGATGTCACAGTGCAGCCTCTTCTCCGTACAGCCCCCACATCGCCTTGGGCTAGCGGTACGATCCTCTCTCCAAAGTCTCTGCCTTGGTGGCCGCATTGGGCAGACGGAACGCGCTCGCAACGAAAAGTGGCTCCACTATGAACCAGGGCCAAAAAATGGGGTGATGCGACGCCAACATCACTTGATTTTGCGCCGAGGTGCAGGTTATCGGAAATTGACACATCGAAGCGGGCCAAGACGCTCGTAATTGCAGCGGGCGGTAGCGAGAGAGGCATTTATATAGATGGGATGCCCGAACGATGGCCTCGATCTCGCTAACTCGATAGTCCAGATCCCGCCACGGCCACAATCCTCGCACTATCACAAGACCTCCTCGATAGCCCGATCTGCGATACAGACTTCACATTCTAATCTTACATACTATAACCGGTCATTCTTTCCCACAGTCCACACTCCAACCGACTCTCCATATACAGTGCATCATTATTCTGCATCTGTTCAACTTAATACATTAATACGCCCTTCTGTCCCTCTATCTCCCACATACACCCCCAATGGCTTTAAGAAACTACTTGTACGCCAAGCACGGCAACGTCGCCACCTCCGTCAGAATCAACAAGTTGGAGCCAGCCCAGCAGCCCGCATACGCAAATGCCACCCAACCTCGGTCCTCCTGCAATAGCGACCGCCAGATCGTCATGGAAGACGGCCACACCCAGTGCCGCAATTGTGCCGATTGCCCCAAAAAGACCGATGCCGTCGGCCCCAAGGTTGCTGTGGAAGTCAGCGGCGAAGACCTCAACTACCAGGTGCTGCAATTACGTCTTTCCGAGAAACCCCAGGAGGTGGACTTCACCCGGATGATGTGACTGGCACTTTGAATCCCTTCCATATCTAGCAAAGCCTGACTCTTTAATGTCTTCCCATGCCTGACATATGTGCAATTTGTGGCCCTTCTTGTTGGCCCTCGGGAATGTCTTCCATCAGCATCCTACATTACTTTACATGTTTCACTTCTCCTCATACCCCTTTGCATAGTTCATTTCCACTCGGACCCCAAAATCCAAACGCCCGTAACATGGCCTTCTACCCCCGATCCAACCCTTTCCAAGGTATTTTTATAAGTATTTACATCCTAATGACATGACATAAACACTGACATATGCAGTAGCTGTTCGGTGCATGCGGCACAACCTTATTTGATTGGCAATTCTTGCTCGCTTGAGCTCGCTTAAACCCCTCAAACTCTAATCAGGCGGACCAATTAGAACTGCGTCACGTGCAGTAATCATAGATAGCTGGCTACTCAAGTCCATCTACATGTCTTAATATCAACCTCTTAACTGTGTACACCTGCCGAACAAAACGCACAGTCTCAACTTTACTTTCTACTCAAACTCTACATCCGCATAATCTGTATAATCTACATCTGCAGTTACTTCATTCCTATTAATTAATTCATATAATTATCTGCATATAATACATGGATAATACATCCACCCTAACGGTTCACCTTGTATCGTTTGCTCTCACCCACGTGAGCAGCTCTCTGGGACATTCCGCTACGAAGCAGTCGTCCTATGCTGTCATTTGCCATCATGGTATTAATTTCTCCCTCTCCTCCTCTTTCTCCTCGACTGACTCTGTTTTGGTAGTGTGGACTTTCGTTTCTGATGTATCCGTTAGAGTCGGGCTCTACCACATTCGATGCCGCACCGCCGTTTCCGCCGCCGCTGAAAGAAGCTTGACCAGAAGAGCTGGGATTGCCAACTACCGATTCACTGCTCGAGTCCGTTCTCAAGAAGAAGTCATCGATGCTGGCAATACGTTTCGCCTTATCATTGGCTCTGCCCCTCGAATCAACCGAGGTAGAACCAGCCCCAGTCCTCTTTTGCTTCTTTTGCTTCTTGGACCGAAGATTGATGACTCTCTCGTTGAAAAACGAATTCTTGAAATCCTGAAAGATTTTCACTGTTTGAGGGTAGTCATATTGGTGGTCATGGAAAAATCTATCCGCAAATATGTAGATAAACCTTTCAATTTCTGTAGAGCTGATTCCCAGTGAAGCTCCGATTTGAGGCAGAGCCTGGCTGTGTTCATCATCCTCATCCATCGATTCTTCATCAACAGAATCCTCCGCTTCTTCCACTTGTTGCTGACTTTGCTGGCGTTGACGTTGCTGGTGTTGTTGATGCTGTTGGTGTTGATGCTGTTGGTGTTGGTGATGTTGTTGGTGTTGCTGATGTTGAAGCTGTTGATGATGTTGCTGGTGAAGTTGCAGGTGATGCTGCTGTTGATGCTGTTGCTGTTGTTGCTGCTGGAGTTGTAGTTGTTGTAATTGCAACTGTTGCTGCTGCTGTTGCTGCTGTTGTTGATGGTGATGTATTTGTTGTTGAATTTGTTGCTGCTGTAATTGCTGTTGAATTTGTTGTTGCTGTTGAATCGAAGTTTGGATTTGCTGCTGTTGCTTCAACTTCTGTTTTTGCTGTTTCTGTTGATGTTGCTGCTGCATCAGTTGTTGCAGCTGGTGTTGCATGGGAAGTGGCAGGTGGTGTTGGGGAACACTTGACTGGTTAGGCAGAGGTGCCACTTTTGAAGAGGAGCCTTGGTTTGAAATTGTAGGGCGGTCCGGGATTGTCTGATTGCGAGTCGAAGACGTACTGGAGCTCGAGCGGGTGACACGTTGTTGTTCGAGCTGTTGCTTCTGATTCTCGTAGTGAACACGAAGCTGGCGCTGGTACTCAAATGAATTCTCACCAGGTTCTTGCAAACGATGGTTGTTGTTGGTGAACTGGGTTTCTGGGGTTGCGTTGGTCTTGTTAGCGGACGTGCGCCTGGGAACTCCCTGAGGCTGGTGGAACATGACCATATTCACGAGCTTGACGTTTGGTGGACCTCCATTAGAGAAGCTGAGACCTTCTTCTGGTTGGAACTGATTTCCTGAAGTCGAAATTGGGTCTGTAGTTGAGGATTTGGAGTGGGACTTGGAATTGGAAGGAGCAACGCTAGTTGCATTGGCATTGGTATTGGTATTAGCATTGGTATTAGTATTGGCATTGGCACTGCCACTACTTGAGGTAGAGTTGGATTGGCTCATAGCCTCAAAGGCTTGGTTGGGCCCAGAGGTAGAGGCAGACGATGCCTTTTTCTTGGTGGCAGAGGCATTGGAAACGGCGTTACGCTCTTGTTCTTCCAGCAGCTGTTCCTTGAATTTGGAAAACTTCTCGGTGGAGTCTGCTGGAGCGGAATAGTCCTGGTATGACGGAGTGGTGGTCTCGGGGTTGTCCTGCAACGACTCGGATTCGTCTAGGTCCTCCATGGGCTCACCGGAGTTCGAATTGGGCGAGGATTGTGACTCTGTCGGAGCGGTGGCGATGTTGAGGGCTGCGGCTGCCGCATTGAAGGCGGCATCACTGGAAACCGTACGGTCATAGGGAATTCTGCGTCTGTTTAAGGCATGTCTCTTCTTGAACTGGGCGAGCCAGCCGTGACTGAAAGTCACGAGCCGCTTGGGGTCTTCCACACCGTAGCGGTGGGCGAGCATGGACCAATGCTCGCGCATCACCGGCTCGGTGATGGGCTCATTGTCTCGAAGACGCTGTTGCACCATTTGATCCATGCCCTGGTTAATTTTCTCGTACTTGAATTTGACTCGACGGCGACTGTTCTTGAACATGGATCCAGACTGGGCCCAGCGCTCACGGATATCAGCCTCGCTTTTGAGCCACTCACTGAGGGAGGAGGTGGAGATGGACACCTCGTTCTTGAAGTGGCTCACCGTGTCCAGCTGCGGACGCTTGGAAGCGTGGAAATGGTCGAGGATCATGATCTTCTGCTCCATGGTGGCCCGAGGGAGCTTGCGGGGCGGAGGGTTCATGGCAGGCTGGTGAAATGGGCAGCTTGTGGATCTTGTTGTGGAAATGCTAGAGTAGGCGCCTGGCGGAGATGGGCCTCAAATTGGAGCTAAAGTGCCCAAAAAAACGGGATTTGGGCTGGAATCGGATGGGGAACACGTAGGGACGGTCCTCGAGGTGGGTGCCTTGCGGGGTGGGCGGCAAAGGAGCTGATCTTCCACTTGGCTAGAAAGGACTCTTAGTTAGCAGAGGTGCTAAGTGAGGCCAAAAACAAAAAAGGTGCAGGACCTGGAAAAACAGGAGCTGGACCGCACGGGAAGAGTGGTGCTTCCGGGTAAAGGGGGGCAATCAGGGAGTCTAGAGGGCGGGAATGGGGGAGATCGCCTGTTTGGAGGGGTTCGGGGATCAAGCCGACCAATAGGAGATCGTCAAAGCACCAAAGGAGAGAGATGTGAATAGCTGTAGTGCCGGAGTTGAGGCCCCTGGTAACAGGATTGCAACGCGAAAGAGTGTCCTGATTACAGGAGTCGGAAGGGGCGGGTATGGGCACGACCACACCGGCACCAGCCGCTTCTCCACATACTACACACCAGAACTACTGGGCACCATGCTACACTGGGGCTCTGAAACGTAGATTGGGGATACTTGCAACACCAACGCAGCTAGTGGGAACCGGCACCCTTGCTGACCTTCTCCAACACGGTCTCGTAGGCGACCTCGGAGAAGTCGGTGCCCTGGATGTCGGTGGACACACCGTTCAAGGCCCGTCTCAAAGCGTCCTTGGACGAGGCGTAGACCATCTTGGATCTGATGGGAGCGGTGTCGGGCGACCAGGTGAAGAACACGATCTTGGAGCGCTTGCCCTCGCCTCCGCCGATCTCGTACTCAAAGTCGTAGACGGCGTATTTACAGTCGTTCTCGGGCAACTTCTCCAAGAAGTCGTCGTAGCTCTGGCTGGTGGAGGTCTCGTCCACCACGATCTGGGTCTTGGACTCGTTGAGGGCGAAGATCACGAACTTGAACTTCTTGCCCAACTTCAACTCGTTGAACACGGTTAAGGATTCATCGGCAACGGCGACACTAGAGGTTAGTAAGGAGGGGACGGCGGCGGGCAATGGCGAGTATCATACGTACCCTGATCTAGACTGCTTGTTAGTATGGAGCAAGGGAGGGCGGTGACTGTGGTCACTGGTCACTGGTCGCTGGTGTCACTGGTTCCGGAGTGGTACGGTGACTGGAGGCTGGTTGGAGTCACGAATGGCCCGGCGGAGTGAGGCGGTGCAAGGGACCGCATCAATTGAGCCATTGGGCGCCATTGGGCCCATAGAGTGCACGGGACCAGCCGGCCCAGCTCATGAAGTTCTTGACCCACAACAACATACCATTTTTATTGATTGTGTGAATGGAGAGAAAAGTAGTGGTGTCTTTTTCAGAGTGTTTTGCTATGGCTCGAGGTGGGCACGCCAAAGGCGCGTGGGGTTATATGGAGGAACAGAATACAGTTAGGGGAAGCCAGAGGTTGAGAACCTTGGAGACACGAAGGGCATAATTGGGATACAGAGGGGGAGGCTGGGTAGCCCCGGAGGCTGTGACACGGAGGTGCTTTTTCTGGGTGGAAAGGGACGTTTTGGCCCGGTTTGTATGTGTGGTTTTCTGCACTATCTATCTATCTTTGGGGTGCCACATTGTGAAACACCGAGGGACACCTGAAACCGGGAGGACATGGGCGTTTGTTTGAGCCAGATAAGGCCGCCATGACAGTAGCAGTAGAGGGATCTCGATAGCTGCGAAATGAGCCTTGCTTGGAGTCAATAGGGGGAGATCTGGCCTCGAATGACAATGGGTGCGAATACAGGCTTAAAAGGGGGGACTACGAGGAGGAAGAGGGAAGCAAGTAGAAGTGGAAAATAGAGCGAAGACAAAAGCGACATAAAGAGCAAATAAAGGGGCTATACGAGCTTACGAGATGGGATAGAATTGAAGATGGCGACTAAAGACGGGGATACATTTGAAGATGCAGATTAAAGATGGGATAGAATTGATTCAGCGAATTAAAGATGGTATCAATTGTTTCAGTGAATTAAAGGAGATGAAGTCACACTCGCTCGGTAGATATAGATAAATATAATCCATGCAAATTCTACTCACGAGATATACAGCATAAATACTTCGATACAAAGTGGACCAGCCACAAGGATTGGGACGGCCGATAATCTGCAAGCACCAATGGACCGTGACCACGACTGGACAATGTCTTTGCATGATCCCAAAAGACACAGCTGCTGCGTGATCCCTTGAAGGCACAGTTACTTTCAGCTTAAATTAATGACTTATTATTTGCCCCAGGATGAATTACCCAACTCGCCTTCCGCATCCTCAATAGTCCCAGTGGTTGGAGTCCTCAAGACGCTCCAATATGGAGTTGGCATGCGAATTCTCCGTGAACTCGCCTCTGTTCTCGCTCTCCAAGTACAAGATATGTCCATCCTCCACGAGTGCAGTGTAGCGGCCGGTTCTCTTCCCCAAGCCCTCAAAGAACATATCGGCCACGAAGTTCTCTCCTAGGGTCCTCGACAATCTGAGCTCGGGGTCGGTGGCAAAAATCACGTAATTGTCCTCGTCCTGGACCCCCAAGGCCTTGGACCAGGCGCTATTGACAAACGGGTCGTTATAGGTCAACACCACGATCCTATCCACTCCCTTGCGCTTGAAAGCGGGCAATTGGTTCAAGTACGAGGGAAGATGGTCCTGGGTGCAAGGAGGAGTGAATGCGCCTATTGCAGACGTGAGCACCACTCTTTTGCCAGGCAAGAGCTTGGACAAGTCTAGCGTGACTGGTTTTGAGGAGTTGGTCAACACCGAGTCGTCCTTGGTGAACGGAATGTACTTCAACAACACTTCGGTTGGAAATGAGTCTCCTGGTTCGATTAACATGAGCGTCGGGTGAAAATTCGATAGTAACACCGCTTCATTAATGCCAACCACGCCGTGTTTATACTACATTGTGATTGCTACAGCAAGGGCGTGAGCCAGTTGGGCAGAGCAGCCCCAGTAAGGTAGGGGGCAAAGTTTGACTCGGGGCATGGCAAAGCACCCCCAGTTTACGGGCCTGATCACAGTGAAGCATAACCAACTTGGACGAGGGGAATTGGTTCCGTGCAGGAGCAGAGGAATACAGGAAGAATAGGCCGAAAGACCAATTAGAAGCGATTATTCTTCTCCACTGTCCAAGGCTAAGATAGCCGGTTGTGAGCCTGATAACAAGGAGTATGGAAAGCAGTCAGAGCGGAAGTGGAAAGTGGATAGTACCTGAAGGCTAATGCAGTGCTTCGTGGCAAATGCAGTGCTTCATGGCAAATGCAGTGATTTAAGCATTGGGAAGTTTGGAAAGGTAGGAAATATTCAATTGCAGCTTTCGTGGGGCATTGTACACGTCCCTTTGGAAATGGTCAGCAATTGAGAACATCATATATGATAATTCCTAGAGCAGGTCAGCTGGAGGGTATATCCATCCATTAAGGGGCGGGGAAGACACAAAGATCAAAGAAAGTTAGCAATCTATGTGTCAATTGAAGAGGTACGGATTTTACGAAATAATTGAACCCTTCAAGATCCACTTGGTAGAATGACGTCAATGGCACGATCGACCCCTGGTACGCCTTCCCGCCATGAACCCCAGCCTTCTTGAAATCGCCACTGGACTATTTAAGTACTACATGACCCCAGCGGATTTATTACATGACCCAGAACCGAAGTCAGGTGTTGTGCTAGCAAGATCACACGCAATACCTGGAGACAATTCCTCAGAACAAAGTGGGATTGTTCGATTGAGCACAATTTCCGGGAAGGTCGGACCGAGCGTCTGTTTCGAAGCGACCCGGGCCCTTGTTTTCTGTCAATGCCAATTGCACTGTGGCTGGCTCCCTGCGATAACCTCACAAGCCTCTATTTCACTCTCGCCTCTCACTCTTCCCTTTTCGCAATATGCTCATTTTTCACACCCTAGACCCTTGATTCTCCCGCTGTGTTGCCTCCATTGTCTGCATTTCCTAGTTGTTATTCTGCCAATTCCTCACCGGTGTATTCTCATTGCTCCAATTGACTTCCCAATCACGCCAAAAGACCTCCTTGGCCCCAGTTATCCCATTCCGTTCTCTCCATGTCTCACCTCATCTCTACATTACACAATAGCTCTGCTCTCGCAAAAAAACTTGATGCTGACTAAAACGGCCCTAAAAACCCATACACAATAGACCTGCCAAAATGCATCCAGACAGGCCCTACCCACCCTCCCCACCGTCCAATTGCCTAAACTGAGAAAGGACCGCAACCTGGATGCCAACCCGGCTTTGCCCGGTCCTTTACCCCGGTTCCAGAAGCATCCCATCACCTAACTTCTTCCCCATACTGGGCCCAAAATAGCATCGAAGGCAGCATGCAGGGCGGCTGCAATGTCTAAATCGTCACCCTATACATCGGCCAATTCTGGATTCCCCAACCTACTTAAACCTGGAGAACCTCTCTTTTCCCAGCTCCATCGCTACTCCAACAAAAACCAACACATACAATGTTTTTGATTAACCAATCCGTCACCGTCGACTCGCCAGACCCTTCCTTGTACGTCAGGGTCACTCAGGGTCCTCGTCCCACCATCGACGACAACCAGATTCTTGTCAAGGCCGTGGCCTACGCAGCCAACCCCTGTGACTGGAAGCACCGTGGTCCAGGCTGGGGCGAGTTCGGCTCAATCGCCGGTTGCGATGCCTCAGGCATAGTGGAGAAGGTGGGTGCCAACGTCAAGGGCTTTGAGGTCGGCGACTACATCTCCACCTGTATGCGTGGAGGGTTATATGCTGAAAGAGGTGCCTGGGCCGACTACGTGATCGCCGACCCCACCTGCTCCATCAAGTACGACAAGAGCACCTTCAACACCGAGCCCTTGCCTCTTGGAAACAACAGTTCCGGCAAGGTCGACTCGTTCGAAGCGGCCGCTTCCGTCAACTTGTGCTTGGCCACCGCCGCCTTCTCTTTGGCCAACTCCATCAAGATCCCCTACAACAAGGCCGAGAACGCCAACAAGGCCATCTTGATCTGGGGAGGCTCCACCGTGGCCGGAACCATGGCCATCCAGGTGGCCAAGTTGGTCTACGGTTTGAAAGTCTTCACCACCTCCACCAAGACCAACCACGACTTCATCAAGTCCTTGGGCGCCGATGAGTTGTTTGACTACTCCGAGCCCGACGTGGTCGAACAGATCAAGAAGGCCGCCGGCGGCAGTATTGCCTATGCCGTCGATGCCGTGGGAACCCCTGTGACCTTCCAGCAGGTCTACGATTCGGTTGAGGGCTCCGAAGAAGTGTGGATTGACAATTTGCAGAACTTGTCCGAGGACACCATCATCACAGAACCCTCCAGAAAGGTCCACTTTGGCAGAACTGTTGCTTACTTCTCCGACGGAAAGCCTCACTTGTTAGGAGGAACTGTCGTTCCTGCCCCAGAACAGGCGGTCAAGGACTACAACGAGTTCTGGTCGACTCAGATTCCAACTTTGATTCCAAAATTGAAGACCTCCAATTTGCTTGTATTGGAGCCTGGCTTGGAATCGGCCAACGAAGCGTTGATTCTCTTGGCCAGTAGAACCGTCAGTGCCCTGAAGGTGGTCTGGAGAAATTGAGCCTAAGATATCGTTTTAGGAATATCAATTAGCAATTTTCATTCAGATAGAATCTTACATATTCAATATCAAACAGCAAAGTAAAAAAAAAAAAAAATGTAATATTGTTCGACTAAATAAAGCGAAGAATTAAATACAAGGATGATTGCTGCAACCATCACACTGGGCATGCTTCCAATAATAACTTAGGAAGAAATGCCGAATTAAGGATTTTTGGTAGGAATGAATAGATTAGATTAAACCCACTAATACCATTTCAATTCCTGTTTAATTATTTGTAACGTCACTCTATGGGGATGTTGTGTGGGATTTTATTATTCTTGAGCTCAAGCAATAACTTGTAGGTTTGAACTGTGAATTAATATCAAAATTGTGCTCAATGTGACCTCATGGGCTCATACTGGGCATACAGGGTCAAGAAGCTTAGCACCCTTCACCCACAAGTAAGGACCAATAAGTAGCAAAGCAGAAATAAAACTGGTAACGACTGATCCAAACCCATAGACATATGAATGATGGGTCTTAAGCGTATTAAGCTCAACAACAAAAGTACTCACAGTTGTGAGAGCACCGCAAAAACCGTCGTCAATTCCAGCAATAGCATGGCAAGCATTGACATTGGTCAAGATTCTATTGTCAACTGACATACCTCCTTTAATAACCAAAGTACATGCTGCCAAAACCATGGTGCCGAAAAGATTGGCAACAAAAGTACCCAAGGGGAAATTGGCCACCTTCGAGTTCAATCTTCTGGAAAGGTAGAACCGAAGCACAGCTCCGAACGGAGCAAACAAAATGGAAAAGGTCCAGCTTCTGGAAGATTTGTAGTTCCACACTCCAGTCAATATGCTAGCAGCAACAAGGCTTACACAGCCCAAGATGCAGCTAAACGTGTCTAAGATATAATATGTTCTCTTGCTCAAGACAGGCAAATACTGGTCCATGGCAGTGATGAAATGCTTACCCACGAAATACCCGCAAGTAGGCACACCAATTCCGGTAATCAAGTAGGAAGTAACCGCGTGCCACTTGAATCTGTTCTCGTCTCCCTGTTGAAAGACAACAACGAAAGCCTCGCTAATGTAGGTAGAAAAGGAGGAAAAGGTACCGCAGAATCCGGTGGTAAGTCCCATGTAGAGGGGAATAGCACCTTTCGCGGCAAAGACCTCTTCATCCAAGAGATACTTCCAAGACTTGGCACTGTCCACCAACATTCCCATGACAATGCAAGCAGCAAAGTTGGCCCAGAGAACCTCGCCATAGTTGTAATGTTCGTTGGCATTAAGGGTCTCCATGCCCTTTCTCGCCAAAACTCCCCAAACGGCTCCGTTGACAATGTTGAGGACCACACGGACCCAGTACATTCCGGTCTTAAATGCTTCGCTGGCAAATACTTGGTGTATGTTGTCTGTGGATATGCCTTCGGGCAAGGATTGGGACACATTCTCTGCTTCCAAGTCGGCAAGCTCACTTTCGGCTGTTCTCATTCTGGAAATCATAGAGTTGTAGGACTCACGGGTGGGATATCTCTCTATTCCAGACGCCATACCGAAGTAATCCTCATTCCGAATGCTTGAAGCATGAGTGGAGTTGTTCTTCTCTTCCGAAGAGAAGGCGTTCGTTTCGTCTTCTAATTGCTGCCCATTATGGGCAGAGTCTTCATCTTGAACTTGTTTCATCACGCCTTCTGTACATCTGTGGTTCTATGCATGGGTCTAGTTGGAGTTGGTAGCCATACACTGTATACTGAGGTGTTGATTAGTTTTTTAGATGGGTTTAGATAAATTTTTAAGCAACAGTGCGCCGCGGTATTACCAAAATGGACAATAGGTACATAGATCGCCTTTAATAGAGAACACCGATGAGTCAGAATTAAAGACGAATAGTCACCCTGTCCATATAGACAACTTTACTAACTTGAAAAGGAGTGGTTTGGACTGGAAGGTGAGGCCTGAAGGTCACTCATATCTTGATTCAAGTTAATAGATAGTGTTAATTCAAGTTTATAGCTAGACGGAACTTTCAGATAGAAACAATTTCGCATTACGTCATAGATGATATACGAGTTATGACAAGAGTTGGAGATAGAATTTAGCGGCCCTTATCGAAACAAGCAAGACGTAAGGAAGGGTTTCAAGTTGTTTCATCGAATCTTCACCTGTGTGGAGAAATCCGCCATTTATGTGGAGGTTCTCTTATCGTAAGACATTTTTCGCAGCACTCTAGACATAGTAGCCACGTCATAAACTAGAATATAGCAGGAAGAAAGCACAAAGAACAGCTTCTAAGACTGGAAAATTAGTGGATTAATCCCAAGAATGGAACCTCTAGGTTTTTATGTATTTTGTAGCGACTTTCCCCTCTCGTTTTCCATGAAGTTCTTAGTAAGGACACCACACATTTTCTCAAAACCACACCACTTCTTCACTCCAGAACTGCCATGACCAGCTTGTTCATCCCTTAGCTAGACATCCTACTTCATCATCACTAATAGAACACACATCAACTGTTGCGAGCACCGGTTGCCTGACATTTATCAATTATCGACCCAGTTTAGACCATTCTACCATCACCATGCTTTTCTTGGTCTTAATCCAACTAATAACCCTCGTGTTTGCAGAGACGGTGCTAAACCCTGAAAACGGGGCAGTATGTTCATATGTCAACACTGTGGGATTCAATCAGGCCTCGATTTCGCTTTCTGGGTGCAAAACGGTGGTTCCTGTGCTTATTTTTCGCTACAAGGACATCTTGAATTTCACAAATATACCACCAGTGGAAGTTTGGAGCAGGGACTATCAGTATAAATCGCTGTTGTTCAATGGTGTTATCAGCACGAATAGCAGCAAATTTATTCTCACTCCCTTTCAAAACCAATCAGTGAATAACTGCTTCAACAATTTCATTGGTCCTCTACACGATGTGTACTATCCTGTGAATATTTCAGGCATGTATTGCGTGTATGTTGCCATTGACCCTCATAGGAAGGCCAATATCCATGTAAGATTCAACAGTGCACATGGTAAGTTGCGCTACTTCAATTATGTTCATTTCAGACAGGAGTTTTTGGTAGCTCTACCTGGTACGGTGGCATTTTTTGGACTTTTCAACTACATACTCAAGTTCAGGAGCCAGGCGGCCGATGGCAACTTGAGAGCAATATCATTGGTTTCCAAAGGTGTGGTATTTTTCATACTTCTTCCCTATGTCTTTTTGGCATATATGGACTTCTTGGTTAATTTTTTCCTGAATTATTTTGGTGTCAAGGGAAACCTCAAAATCTTCAGCATAGTATTGTATTTGCTCGAGGGAACTTTTGCAATACTAGTGGAGTTCTTTACTTTGATGTTCGCCATGGGCTATGGAGTGGTTTATCATCATAGGAGTGGCCAAAATTACAAACTTATTCCAAGAGACAATATTCGTAAAGCCATGGCAGTATTTGTGGTGAACTTTCTTCTACTCGTTTCTGCTGTCATTACTCACGATGTAAAGGTCAAAAAGTCGATTATTGCAAACAAAGAAGACCCATTGTTGAGTCTTGTTGCGAGAGTCGATGGTATCAGCTCATTGAGCTCGCTGAATGTTGTTCTTTGGACGATTTTCAAGCTTATTAGAGCCTGCTCGTTAATATGGTACGTCGTTACAGTGTACTACTACTTGCAAACTAAAAGAATTCTCAACTCATTTCCAGTTACATCCTTGCCAGAGAAAAGTCAAAGGATCAATTCCTCATACAAATACTCCATTTTCATGATAGTATTCATGCCTATTATCTTCTACTTTGTTTCAAGCTTGATTGTCAGCCTAAAATTCATCAAACTGCCACTGTTCATGGATAAGTCTTTATTCACTACTGAAGACCGGGGCACGTTGATATTCTCCGTCTTGCAGATGCTGATAATAGAGGCCACCTATAGCACAGGCATGTATGACCTTCTCTTTTTATTCAACCACATTGAATTTTTCCTGAAGATACTATTCATGTTCATCTTCTGGATTCGCAACAATGTCGGATTAACCATGGACACCGAAGAGCCCATAGCAGAGCAGCTTTTTGATGTTGATAGTGATGGCCTGAGAGACTCACTGACACTAGAGTGTGAGACTTCCCGAGAAGAAGACCGTCCACCTAACCCTTAATTACTATACTGTTGTGGATCCTGTATGCATCATGGAGTGAGACGGAGAAACTTCAAATTTGTCATAAATATGCAAAAATATACAAAAATGCAAGATATGAACCTCCAGGAAAATACATTAGTGGAGACAAATCCATTAATTCCAATTGACGATTATGGGCTAGACGAGCTGAATTCAGCATTGATACGAAGCAAAAAAGAAAATCCAATGATTCCATCGAGGATCGAACTCGAGACCTTTTCTGAGTGAGAGAAACGTCATACCGCTAGACCATAGAACCACGTGAATTGAAGGGACGTCCGTTGGATGCGTCCATGTCCGGATTCAGAAGGAGTTGATAATAGGAAAAAAAGAAGTCATGATTCCATCGAGGATCGAACTCGAGACCTTTTCTGAGTGAGAGAAACGTCATACCGCTAGACCATAGAACCATGTGCTTGAATTAAAGACGCCAGATTGCAAATGGACTCTGCAATTTGTATAACTGTAGTTCCGTTATATGCACGAGCCAACGGGCGAAAAGGACCCTAGATGTCTGTTGGCCATCGTGGGGTGCAGAAACACGAATCTAATGAACTTACTTACGGCTGCGACTTTGTCCAAGATGTCGTTTACGACATGTTTTGTCCATGCATATGCTCGCACATGGCGCCGTGGAATTACCCGATTTGCAAGAAAAGATACGATGGCCGAGTGGTTAAGGCGGGGGATGCAGGTTCCTCTGGGCTCTGCCCGCGCAGGTTCGAACCCTGCTCGTGTCGATAATTTTTTCGTCTGCACCAGTATTATAGAACTGGAGCTCTTGTTTTTAGAACCTATTCTTTTCACTTACAATACAAGGTTGTCTGGACCATGTCTCGATTTACCACGCTACTCTCCAAATTCCAACTCAAAGCAAGACAGTAATATAATATCACTACTATTTCCCCACTGTTCTCTATCTTGGTCTTCATAGTAGCCATATGAGTAACTCTCACGTAAATATTCAGAAACCGTTAAATCGGGCCTTTGCTAACCGCAATTATCATCTCTTAACCACCTCTCCTCGTGTTTGCCCTTTGTCGCCACTCATTGCCTTCTCTTCGCCACTCATTACATCTTCCCTTCGGAAACCGTTTTCGCACTCTATACCAAAGCCAAAAATGCGAAATCATCCATCTTCTCCACATCACCATGTCCACTCTTTACGAAATCCTAGAGGTGGAAAAGACCTCGACACCCTCGGAAATCAAGAGAGCCTACCGCAAGTTGGCGCTCAGATACCATCCTGATAAGGTGACGGAAGACGACCGCCAATTTGCCGAAGACAAGTTCAAAGAGATTTCCCACGCCTACGAGGTGTTGATCGATGAAGTCAAGAGAGAACACTACGACACCTACGGCACTACTGAGCCCAATGGCGGCGTTCCCGGTGACTTCGAAGGCAATCCCTTCGATAACTTTTACGGCGGCCACGGCGGTGGCCAGTACGGAGCCGATGACTTCTACAACTTCTTCAACAATATGAATGGCGGCGGAGCCGCTCCAGGCCGCCAGAGGCCCCAAAACCGCACCGAAGATGCCCAGATCGACGTGGAAGTCACCCTCGAAGACTTGTTCAAGGGAAAAGTCATCAGAACAACCTCAACTCGGAATATTATCTGCTCTCATTGCAAAGGCTCTGGAGCAAAGAAGACTGCGGTGCTGAAGAAGTGTGGCATTTGCGAAGGAGAAGGTACCGTCAGAAAGATCAGAAGGGTGGGGCCGGGGTTGGTGACCCAGGACTACGTCACCTGCTCCACGTGTGAGGGCTCGGGAACCATCTACCGGACCAAGGACAGATGCAAGAAGTGTACTGGCTCCAAGTTGGTGGAGGAAACCAAGATTTTGGAGTTCGACATTGTCAAGGGCTCCAAGTCGGGCGAGACCATCGTGTTGGAAAAGGAATCGGACCAGTATCCGGGCAAGGAGACCGGCGATGTCCGGCTCACCTTCACTTGCAAGGACCACGACGTGTTCACCCGAAAGGGCGATGACTTGTACTGCAAGTTCAAAATCACACTCCTCGAGTCCTTGTGTGGCTTTTCGAAGGTTGTGGTCAAGCATTTGGACAACAGAGGCATAAAAATCTCCACTCCTCCTGGCAAAGTGATTCGTCCTGGAGATTTCATCAAAGTCAAAAACGAAGGCATGCCAATAAAGGATGCGCCAAAGAGCTGGTTTGGAGGCTCCAACACCAACAGAGGAGACCTCTACATCGAAATGGATATCGAGTTTCCCCGAGACAACTGGTACTTGGAGAAGAACGATTTATTAAAGATGAAGAATTTATTACCTAACGAGCTCCAATCGAAATACGACATAAAAAAACAAACCATTGATAGTAACTCGTTGCCGGAGGCCAACATCGAGACTATCACTGAATTCTCCATAGCCAAGGCCGATGCATTGCCTGAGTACCGGGAGGATCTGCCACAACCCGACCCCAACCAAAGTCACTACCACGAAGAAGCTTACGGGTCTGCACAGCCTGAATGCCAACAACAATAACTGTAGCATAGCAGTATATAGATCGAAAAATGCATGTAAATAGTAAATAGATATCGTAATGTAATGGCGACAAACAGTCTGCTTTGGGCCCAGAAGTGAAAGTTTTAATCCAACAAGTCATTTAATTCGTCAACGCTCAAGCCCAATACTTCCGGCTCATCGGAATGTTTCAGCTTGGGGTAGTTAAGTCCGTCTAGAGAGGGCTCATCCTCGAATCCAAACGAGAGGTTGGTGTCAAGGTCGATCTCATCGAGCTTCAAACCGGGACCGGAATATTCGGGAATGATCTTGGCGGTGGCGTTTGACGTCTTATTGGGTTTCGAAAAGAAGTCTAGGTCCAGATCAGCCAAAGGTTCCATATCGTATGGCACATATGGGAGGGGAGATTCTTCTTTGGGGACGTACTCCAAGCTGTAGTCACTGTCTACGAGCTCCTGACTGAACCTTTGTAATTTTTGGGTAGCGAGTTTCTGGAATTTGCTGGGAATGCTTATTTCTTGGGGGACACGGCCCTTCTTCTTGATGGGGTCGACGTTGTTGTAATTGATGTCATGGACGGTGATATTGGATGCGTGTAGGCGCTGGGTATTTTTGGAGAATGTAGACAGCAACGTGGGGATGTCGGGGCGGATGGTAGAACTGTCTCGTTTCACCAACTCGTCGGTGGAGTTGGCCAGGATGGGAACGGTGGGAGCCAGCCGCAACCTGGTTCTATGGGAGAACGTCAACGAAGGCCGGACTTGGGGCTCTATGGCGGGCGTCAACTTGATTGGAGGGACCTCTCCTTGCTTGTTGATGCCGGAAGAATTGTGACTGAAGCCTAGCGACGAGTTTGCTTTGGAGAGCACTGGGGGACGAGGGAGGAGCTGTTTGGGCCGGAGGTTCTTGGTGGGAATGCTCGATTGAGACCGGCTCAAAGTGGGCGCCTGGACGTTGGGGTTCTTGCCTCCCAACGGGACTCGGGCCATGGCGATGCGCCTACCCTGGACCGGTTTGGAGGTCAATGGCTTCTTGCGAGGATTGTAGTGGTTTTCGCTGTCCATGGCCGTGCCCTTGGGGACGGCCTTGGCGATGTTCTCTTTGTCAGAAAAGACGAGATTCTTACTGGACATGGCAAGAGAACTCACAGTCAGAACAAGGAGAAAGAGAGATCTAGGGAGAAGTAGGGGTGTGGTTCTTGGTTGCAATGTTTGTTTATCTGTTTGTGGAAATGACGTCACGTGATATTTACATCACATGATTATATCATGTGACATGCACCATGTGACCTAACATACCTATAAGCACCTGTTCTAGTCTGTTTCACCCCCATTCCCCCACCATGGCATTCGGAAAGCCCAAAGTCTCGGTAGTGGCCAACTCGCTCCAGCAGAACTCCAGCTGGATCTACTTGGTCGACTGGATTCTTGCCCTTATCTTGGGAATCGGGTTTGTTTTCTACTTCAATCGACTCGTGGGATGGATCCTTTCCCAGTTATTCAACCTAGTGTTGCAGAAAAAGACCGGTGTCAAGCTCTATGTGCAAGCATTCAAGATTTCACCCTTGGGAGGCCGGATTGTGGCCAAAAATGTCACCATTATGACCAAGGACTACACAATATCCATCATCAAGGCCAACCTCACGTGGCGGTACTGGCTCTTCAAACTTACTCGTGTATCAGCATATTTCATCGACCGCAATGACCCCGAAGGTGGCGAAGCCGACTCCGAAAACAAGAAGCTTCCGTTTCGCTTCTTGTTGAGCTTGGACGGCGTGGAGGTGTTCTACTACAATCGCACGTTTGCATACGACAACATCTTGGAGGCACTCCACAAGACACAGCAGCAACAGCAGGCGTCGTCGGAAGAGCCCATCAGCAAGGAGTCGTCGCCAGGATCCAAATTGCGCTTCCGCCAGACCGGCAAATCGACATCGTCATCTTCCGACACCAGCATGGACCCCAAGGACGCGTGCCCCCAAGAGGGCAGGCCGCCGTGGATACTTGCGATGTTGCCATTGAAGATCAGGATTCGTAAGGGCGCCATAGTCATGGGCAATGTTACGACACCTTCGATTCTCGTGGCCTCGTTTAAGTCGGCCAACGGGGCTGTCGACTTGACCAAGTCCCCAAATCCAGCTGACTACTACAAGTTCTGGCACGACATCAACTTCGATACGTTCCAGATCTGGATGAAGCCCAACATAGGGTATCAGAAGAACAAGTTCCACGTTGATGACAACTACGACAATGATGTTAGTCCCCAGTACTTGAGTCACATGAAGAAGTACAGCCGGTGGTACCGGTTCATGCGCTCGCTTGATAAGCTCCAGGAGTTGTTCAACAACTCGGCCATACGCCGAAAGCAGAGCGCCGACTATCTTGATGACCCCTCAGTAGAAGGCTGGAAAGGTTTGCGAAGATATGTGGGCAACCAGGAGGATGTTAACTTATCGTCCATGCTCAGTTCTGACGAGCAGTATGCCAAGTATACGTTAATCTTGGACTCCGTCATGACGAGAGTAGTTTACTACTACGACACCCCGGGCACCGTGGCCCGCAGCTTCAACCCTGGGCCGGATCCAGAGCATGGAGTGGAAATCGAGCTCTCCTTGGCCACTATTTACTACGGTCCGTGGGCAGACAAACAGAGAATTCCGTTGCAGTCGATGTTCTTCCCGTCATTGGCCCGTGATTCGGAAGCAAGGTCGTTGCCGAATACCATCGGCGCTGTGAGAGAGTATGCTGGCTTCAAAATCACCACTATTGTTAAGGACGAAGTGATATTCAGAATTCCTACGAGAGAAAAGAGCAAAGACAAAGAGATTTTGAAAAAGAACCAACAAGCACAGCATCAGCAACATGCACCACAACAGCCGTTGGCCAAAGTTTCCCGACCATTCGGATGGGTCGAATTAAAAATGAACCAAGGGTCGACATTTTCATTCTTTACCTCGTACGTCGCCGATAAGATGAATGGCTGGGACAATCGTATGAGCGTTCTTTTCATCGACCCCGAAATCAGAACCTCAGTTAACCACGACATTTTGTTTACGGCAGATTCCCACGAAATCAATGCTAAGGTCGGATTTCCTTTGGAATGGAACGGAAAATGCGAGTGGAATTTTGACTTCATTAGTGATAATGCCAAAATTTTCTTCCTAAGGGAACACACCCTCCTTTTCTCTGACATTTTTGGAGATTTTGCTTCCGGTGCACCAACCCCCTACGAAGAATTCAGGCCTTTTGTGTATAACATCAACTGGAAGCTACAAAATTACAAACTCTACCTCAACGTCAATGATGCCAACATTATCAACAACCCGTTGGACTTCAATGTGAATAAGTACTTGTCCTTTCAGGGAGATTCATTGACCTGTGACTTACAAGTTCCACTTTATGGAGAATTTACCAAGTCGAGCACTGTCACGTATAACGCGCAGACCTCTTTCTTTGACCTTGTTCTAGACACTCCCACTTGGCACACTGCAAGGACTTTCATGACTGACTCTAACGTGGTGGGTAGAGCTAATAATTTTGTGATTGATGGAAGCTACACCTTTTTCAGTTCCATTGAAGTGAACACTTCAGATTATATTGAAATCCGAATGATTGGTGACAATGTGACCTTGTCGTGCTATGGGTACTTGATCAAGTACTTATTCGCTATCAGAGAAAACTACTTCGGTGATCATATCCACTTCAAGACGTTCGAAGAGTATACCGAGACAACTGAAGGTGATTTAGAAGAGTCTACAAGCAGTGTTGGTGAGAAATCAGATTCTTCCAGTTTAGGAGAAATTGACTTTTGGAAAATTATCAAGACTGACAACGACGTGGATATTCTATTCACTTTCCAAGTGAGACATGGATTGATCATTTTGCCTTTAAACCTTTACGCATGCAAATCACATGTTGGTCTCTTGTTTGAATCTTTGGATGTTGACATCAGGTTTACTAATTATTATATGGATTTACAAGCAGACGTAAGTCCAATTTCAGGAACATTTGTGGATGAAACTATTTCCAAAACAATTCCAGATATCAATGAACTCATATTTAATATTCCTCACTACCGCTCTTTGTTTTTGAATGAAAATCCAGAGCTCACGATAGGTGGGTTGACCATCCATGCACATAGAATGTTTGGAATACCACCAGACGAAATAACATACTACTGTAAGTGGGATTTTGAAGCTGGCGAGATTTTTATTGATGCAGGTATCAAATTCGTCATGTCTCTAGCTACCGCAATTGAAAACTTTGTCTTTGGATACAAAGACCTTGAAAACTCTTTGATGATTCCTGAACCAATTGTTTACGATGCACTTAATTTGTCATTTAGGTGTGATGACTTGAAAATCAAACTAGCAGTTGAAGGTCTTGAGGATAAAATGTTTGTCATGATCCGGTTATGGCCAGTTCTATTCTCCTATAATGATATTGCCAACAGGAGATATTCTAGCCGAGCTTCTGCCTCAATCCCCTACATTTTGGTGGAAATTTTGAACAGTACAACCAATAAGGTGCTAGGAGCTTTGAAAACTTCGCTAGACTTCAATAATTTTTGCCAAAAGAAACACATGCTCGACCATAGGAATAACCAACAACAGCATATAAAGATAAATGATGCTCCGTTCCATCGAAGTCCATTTTTATTGTTTGAAGAAAATAGAGATGCTCATTATGCTGGGGGTTTTGGTTGCTTCTTGAATAATCTTGGGTTGCCAGATGTGAATCATCCTTTGAACTATCACTCAGTCATGCAATCTAGAACGAGGAAGACCAATGATCTGCTGAATGATGGACAAGATTCTTTCGATAATCAGTATGATTTTGACGAGTGGGATGAAGTTGAAACAAGCGCAAGCGTGAGAAAGTCTCCATCAAGTAATGCATTCAAAAGAAACAACTCTTCTGCTGATCAGGAAAGTTCTCTAAGTTCAAGGGACTTTCCAAAATATGCCTATGATCCAGATGATTATGTTCCATCGTACGAAGTTGACCCTGCATTTGAATACGATAACATTATTCTTGAATTGGGTGATATCCAATCTTTCTTAACTCCAAAAGGATTAATTCCTATTGCTCGTTTAATAGAAGAAAAGGACTCATTTTCCTTAAACAAATTGATGGATAAATTGGAAGTGGATGTGATTTCTGGGTTGAATGCCTATTTCCTAGCAACTTACACATTGGCCAACTTTAGACTAGTTACCCAAGAAATTTCCCTCAAGTTTGGATCTTTCAATGTCCTGGATTCATCAGAAGTGTTTGGAAAAGTTCACAATGTTCCATACGCCAACATTTTGATTTTAGAGCCCTCGCTAGCATTGTCTGTGAAGACCGAAAAACCAGAAAAGCTTAAGAGGATACACGTGGAAAAGGAGGTTACAGCAGCCTTTCACCTTAAAGAATTATTCATTTCTGCGGCAAATCCTACTTCATTTAAGCTGCCTTTCACTCTAAGTTTGAAGGATGTGGAGAGTTGGATTCAAAAGCCAATGGAAGGAGATATAATTTCTTCATCCTCGATAGAGGAAGTAGATTTTGATATTCAAGAGCTGCAGTTGACTTGGTTCATGGATTATTGCTTTGATCTCTATGAAAACTTGATTCCAGTTCTAGAACATTTCGATAAACCATCGGTTTCAGAAGATCAAGCTTTGGCTGAGTTAGTTTACAAGTTAACAATTGCGTCCGTGGAGTTCTCTATCGATAATGATTCAGAGGTGTTGACCAAACCTTCAAATATTTTGAGGTCGAGCCAAGAGCATGTCCGTTTTTTTGATAGTTGGAAGATTATTTCTAGACTTAGACATATCTTGCAAAATTTACCACAGGATTGGTATGAAGAAGAGAATAAAATTTTCAAAAGAAGTGACTGGACTTTACCTGACAATGCTATTGAAGAAATTACCGATATATTTTCCAGATGGAGAAGTTGGGAAGCCAACCCGGCGCAAAGAGAGTTTTTTTTCAACTATATCATGCTGAAAAAGAAGGATGATACCAAATGTGCTTCTAGTGTAAAAACTCAGTTCAATATCACTGACTTTTTACTTAACGTTTCAAATGCAAATGGTGATTTTGATTTACTCAATGTTCAAAATGCTACTGTGGTAGCTCATAATTTTAGTGAGACTAAAAGTAAGCCTGCAATTGAGGTAGAAGGTATTGATGAGGTTTCTGTGCTTGATATTGTTCTAAACTTGGTGGCCTACAAGAGTCAAATTTCAACGTTGTCATTGAATATGGTCAAAAATGCCTTAAATTATATTAAGAAAAAGCAGGTCTACAATGTGTCAGAGAAAACCAAACAACCTGTATCAGAAATTGTTAAAAACGAGATAAGAGATGAACTGAAGAGTTACCAATTTTCATTTACTTTTAATATGGATAACTTTGAACAGGAAGTGAAATTACAAACTTCCAGTGCAGTTTTGAAAATCGAAGAAGTTAACTTTTCGGCTGATACCTCAATCTTTGGTAAGATAGAAGAGGCATTCTTGTTTTCACTAGTACACAAAATTGCATTATTCGATATATCATTCTTCGCTGAAGATTCGAAGCTTGCAAGCTTCTCAATATTCGATATGGTAACACTTCTTACCAATGCCGGTGGATTCTTGGATGGCTCAAAGATTGCTGATCTCGAAGTCGATAAGCTGAGTTTCAAAATTTTGGATAAAGATGAGAATACTCTACTTCGTGCTATTGAAAATTTCATCAAGGTGGACATTCCTTATTTGGAAGGACTTATTCCAAAAACCGAAAAACCAAATTTGCCAGATATTTCCGAAAGACCAAGATTGAGGCACACTCCCACTAAAGCGAAACCCTTGACACTTCAAGCATTTGGAGATTTTATAATGCTGGTTAGATTTAAAGAGTTTTCGTGGTTAATTGAAATATTGAGTCCGTTGAAGGTGAGTGGAATGATTTTAGACAACAGACTTTCTATACAGAATTTTGGAGGTACTGTACTTGTGGAGTCGGCTATTCAGAAGGTTGATGTTTCCCTAAACGTCGGTCGTTATCAAATCCTCGAGTTGCAGAATTATCAATTGCTAACCAATTTGAAGTATAGCCAGGTAGACCAACTTCACTTGATTACATTAAACTCAGGTACTGGTTACACGAAGATGTTTATACCACTGATTCTTGATTCTATCGCAACATCCTTGCACAATGCGGAAAAGATTATAGCAAGAACTAAAAGTCTCGAAGCAGTCGTTATTCCAAAATCCAAAAATGTCCGCGATACAGATTTTGACAATAATGGTAGCTCTTCAATTCAAGGCACAAGCTTTTTGGATCTGGTGGCATTCAAGATTAAGGTTACGAACGATTACATTGGATTTTCGACATTTTCAGAGAAAGCAAAGTATTCATTTGAGGTCGAAAATGTTCAATTGGGAGTTTATAATGTCTCAAATACTGTTGAAAACAAACATAAAGTTGTACCATTATACGGAAACTTTGAGATTCCGACGGCTCGTGTTAGTGTTATTGACAGATCAATTCCCGTTGGTTTATCCAATATTTTAGATGTTCACCTTGCAGTAAGATTATTGAACAGTTCTGATAGTACTACTGACTTGCAATCATTACAAATCGAGTCACAATTTTGCAGGTTTTGCTTGAGTTCTCCTGTGTTAATAAAGAGCATTAATTTATTTGATGCTATTCAGAAGCTATTGCATGAAAATGACGATATTATTCTGAGAATTAACACCAAGTCAGATCCCGTTCAAGTCAAATCTCCGAAAATTGTCGAACCCAAGGAATCAAGTTTTGCTTTCCTCAATAAATTTGCGTCAGTCCATTTATTAGCCTACAATTTCTGTTTTGGATGGTTATTTGAAGACTCTCCCAAGGATTATCCAGGTGTTATTGTGGGCGCAGAAAGATTCTTTGCCATTATGGAAGAGAAGATTGGAAAATTGACATTGATGGATGCATATCTTTCAGTTGCGAACGGTACTAGATCTTCGAATTATTACAGTACTCTGTTGCAGAAGAATAATTTGAATAGAGCGTTCTTGCCAACTATGCAGTTGGTCTATACTATTGACCAAGAAGACGACCAGAGAAATATGAGAATTCATATTCACGGAGATGAGCTTGATGCAAAGTTCTTATCAAATTCTGTTCTGTTATTGGGATACGGTGTGAATTCAGTTTCAGAGATGCAAAGGTTCTTCCAGTTACGTGCAAAACATCGTGTTCCAGCAGCCAAGGTAGAACCAAAGCAGGTTGATCAATCAAATGAGTATATTAATACGATTAGACTGGCTTTTGATTCTATTGAATTGGTCGCCATGTATGAAGGTTCCAATGTGTTAATTTGCAGACTTTCTGACTCGACTTCCGATGCCCCACCATCATTATACTTGCACTCTCCAGCCGTTAGAATTGCTGGAATGTACAAACATGACAAGCTTGGCAAGAAGAAACACACTTTCAAGGGTGAAATATTGACTACCTCGTCCGAAAATATGTTATATCCTTCGTGTATTCCTGTCATCATGGATATCGTGGAAGGCATTAAGGCAATGATGCATAAATCGGACAAGAAAAATAGCCCTATGATAGACCATTCGAAACCAACTGAAACTGTTTCAAAAGGAATCGATTTTGCCAATGTTTTGGATGAATTGGATCTTCATATTGGTGTCAGAATTGAAAAGCAAGCACTTACTCTTAGTTGTGCACCAACTGCAAAGGTTGCAGCTATTGTTGTCCTCGAAGGAATTTATTTGCAATTGAATACCGGGTTAAACAACATGCAAAGTATGGTTCTCTCTGTTTTATTTGATTCAGTTAGTGCATCGTTGCAGCACGTTTACTCCAGAGAAATCAGTGGAACAATTGGTGTAAAGAGTGCTATTCTTACAAGTTCCATGGAATTTGGCGAGTCTGCCAGGATATTATCATCTGGATCAATTGTTGATGTGGATGGATATGTGAATATTAAACAATTCCAAGACGTTGAATTGTTTAGAGATATTTGGTTTTTGGATGAATTTTTCCATGATGAATATGCCACTTCTCCCGAAGTGGACATGAATACCATGATCACTAATAAGTCAGAACTTGCATCCAATAAGAACATCTCGTCTAGATTCAAGGAGGTATCTACTTCCTATGCAATTCCATGGGTTCTTTCTTTCATTATTTCAAATGTCAACCTTAGGGTAGATTTTGGACAGGCATTAGGTACTTGCAAGTTAAAGTTGGGCCAAGTTTGGGCTGTATCAAAGAAATCTACGGATTGGGCCCATGATTTGAAATTAGGCGTTGACGCAATCAGCTTAGAATCAGAGGGAAGATTAGGAGGGCACTTTGAGGTTCAGCATGTGAACGTTCACTCTGCTATCAATTGGAAGCTTGAAAATGGCACAATATTGGATGTTCCATTGATTCTTTTATCTGGTGGAGTGGATAAGTTGATGTTGAAGACTTCCTTTGATGATCATGTTTTTGCAATTGCTAATATTGAAAGATTTTCGATTGATGTTTTCAACCAAAAGAATGAAATAAGTCTTTCAAAGGACCATTTGTACGTTTGTACCAAGTTGGATTCGGCAGAGTTGTACATTACTTCATTAACTGCCTCAAATTGTTTGGACATATATCATACTATGGCCAGAATGATGCAAGAAAACAAGAGATCATACAAGGAAACCCTTCGGGAGTCTTCGAAGGGCAATAGTATCTCTCAAAAACTCAAGGAACAGACAGTTTCTGGAACAGACATTTTGGAAACAGTCAAAAAATTGGAGACGAAGATTCAAGTCATAGCTGGAAGAGTCTTGATTCATGTCTATCCATCGTCTTTCGATGATTCCAAGGTTTTAGTTGTGCACTTGGATAAGTCAATGGCCAACTTCCAGCAGAACGAATTCAAGAGTGGCATATCTAATGACCTTGACATCCAATTCAACGACTTGACAGTTTCGTTGTCCATGACATCCACTGTTCTGAAAGATTTTATTGCGCAATGTTCAGTTGATGACTTCGTTGAATATGCCTATAAGGCCAGAGGAGGAACTATTTTTGTTTTCCCTTCGTTCAAGATTTCCATGAGAACATATCAGAAGTATGATAGTAATGTGATCGAATATTTATACCAATCCTCATTTGGAGGTACCGTGGACATTCGTTGGAATCTTGGATCAGTTAATTTTATCAGAGAAATGTACTCCATTCACTCAAAGGCATTGAACTCGCGTACAGAATACAGAAAGCGTCCATCAGAAAACATCAACTTTAATGAAGGCGTATTCAATTCGACGGAGTCAAGCACAGAAATCATGAAGCAGCAATTGAACGCCGAAGATCCAACAGAGAAGATTGACCAAGCTATTAACGACACCTTAAATAAGGTTTCCGAGGAGTCCAAATACGTATATTTGCCTTTGGCTCCAGCCATTATCGAAGCACCCCAATTGAAGGAGTTGGGTAACGCCACACCTCCTTTGGAGTGGTTCGGATTGCATAGAGACAAGTTCCCCAACGTGACACATCAAGTGGGAATTGTTTCGCTTCAAAAATTAATGCATGAGGTTGAATCACAATATTCCAGAATTCTTGGAAAGGCGTGATTCGACTTAATAATATAAATTTGTATATTCAAATACATTTTGTATTAGTGGTGTTGTAGTTCAGCTAAGAATTTATCACTGATTTTGGGATATACCATATACTTGGTATGTTCTGAAGACAAAACTAAAAGAACATACCGTTTTAGTTCAGCCAAAATCAAGCTAGACAAACAGTTCTGTTCAATTTCAAACAATTTCACAGAAAAGTACCCAAATTCGGTTCCTCAGGCACTATTATTATCAAAGGAAAGTCTTCCTAACTAATCCCAAAATAGCTCCAATAAAGACTCTAGGCCTTCTACATCTTTCCAAAATGCTCTATATGTACAATGGTAACTCCAGGTCTATATACACGGAGCGAGCTTCACGCAGCTCGCTTTTCAGTGGGTCAAATACCATCTTCCCTTGGCCTTTCTTCTCGACAAGATCTTTCTGCCGTTCTTGGATCTCAATCTGGCCAAGAACCCGAACGTTCTCTTTCTCTTCAATGTGGAGGGCTGGTAGGTGTTACCTCTGGTCTTGAACCGTCTTTGTATGAGGCCAAGCAACGACTGGAATGCGCTGGAGGGCTGTGTGGGTGTTATTTCATGCAGCAATCTGGAGTAGGTGGAGGGTGTGTTCAACCGGGACGCCAAGGGCATGGTGGGCTTGGACAAAATGGCGAAACCACGGGTGGAGGTTCTGAGCATGTTAGCTGTGCTGGCTCTGAGGGCGTTATTCAAGGACCACATTTCGACGGAATGGAGCTGGGGTGGAGCAACGACGGCGGAGTGGAACTGGATTTGATGTTGGTGAAGAAAGTGAAAAATCGAGCGTGCGCTGTGGTTTACGCTGGGGGCTGCTACTCGCGTAACTCTCAGCACACCACCAGAGCCTTCTCAAAATTTTGGCGATGCTCTGCGACCAAAGACCAACCACAATGTCCACCGGAAACCGTGTCAGAAGAGCCATTCCCTCGGCGGTCAACACGCCGATCGAAGTGCATGTGGTGCTGTCCAAATCCATCAATAACGGCGATGCTGAGACCATATTGAGTGAGTTCATCAATGCCAGTGAGGCCGCTGCCAATGCTATGCCAGGTGCGGCGACTGAGCTGGAAGAGGCTGGAACCACCGGCTTGTCCAACACCACGGGCAACGGGGCTGTGTTGAGCCAGTTGAAGCGTGTCCAGAGAGACTTGAGAGGCTTGCCTCCGTTGGCGGCCGAGCCCAGTGAGGTGACTGCTTCTTCTTCCAACAAGCGTATCAAGTTTGATGACTTCGAGGGCGAGCCCCAGAACAAGAAGATCAAGTTCGACGATGATGAAGAGGAGGAGGAGAAGGAAGAGGAGGAGAAAGAAGAGGAAGAAGAGGAAGAAGCGAAGGAGGAAGAACAAGACGAAGAGGAGGAAGATGAGGACGAGCCAGAGTCTGCCAACGTGACTGTGGACGTGGATGCATCTGAAGACAAGAAGGAGAAGAAGGACAAGAAGGAGAAAAAGGAGAAGAAGGACAAGAAAGAGAAGAAGGAGAAGAAGGAGAAGAAGCACAAGAAGGACAAGACGGCCTAGGCCGATGAAGCCTGATCACGCCCGATCTTCCAGCCAGACTTCCTCAAATGAGCTAGACTCCCTCATATGAACTGAATGCATTGACAGTGGTTGAGTGACTCACTGATAGACTGTACCATAGACCCAGGCCATGGAGAGACTCTCTCACGTGGCCCTCCATAACATGTACCGATTATACGTACATCATTGACTTAAACAGAATTAGGTAAGAATAAGATCGTAGAGAAAGGAGAAGAAAAGACTGTGGTTTCTTTGCAGAAAGAGCATGGTGTTCTTTTCCATAGAGTAGTAGCACCATACTTAAGGTAGAATCTTCCTCCTACCAAATGGCTGCAAGAGGGCGTGCGCCTACCGCGCCTCATGTTTACCAGGACAATCTGACTTCTTGTTTATCTCGGAATCATCATGGGCATCAAACGGGCCAGGTCTTCCAAGCCCATCCAAGCCTCGAGCGAGGACGAAGACACCTTCATCAACAATAGCGACTTTCAATCGGCGTCGGAGGCGGAGTTGTCCATGAGATCGGCCCGGGCTGAGATGCCCGGTCCATTTCTCAAAGCACCCACCAATGACGACAACAACCCGTTCCTTTCGGACAAAGAGGACCACGAGCCGCAAGAGAACACGGCAGAGGCCCAGGATCACGCAGAAAACTCCCCAGAATCACGTCCAGAGCCCGAAGAACCCTCCATCCAAGTCCCAGATTTGGAAGACAAATCCTTCATATCTGTCGAAGCAGAGCCAGCTTCCTCCAACATAACAGAGCCAGAGCCCCCGAGCACAAATAAGGAGTCCTCTGGAGACAACTTGAAGAAAGCATCTGCCGTCAAAATCGAAATTGGGCTGCACTCATTGCCTCCTAGCCAGAGCCTCCTTCCCGTACAGGATTCCAAAAACATGTTGAGTTTCTCCCAACAACAGTCCACCATTTTGCTCCAATCCCCCTCCAAAAGATACGACTATGTCGTCCCTGCCAAGAAGAACGACCCAAGATTGGTCATCGACAAGTTAGTTCTCACCAACTTCAAATCGTACGCGGGAGTTCAACAAATCGGACCTTTCAACGCGTCTTTCTCTGCAGTTGTTGGCCCCAATGGAAGTGGTAAGTCCAACGTCATCGACTCCCTTTTATTCGTGTTTGGTTTCAGAGCGCTGAAGATGAGACAGGGTAAACTCTCCGAGTTGATTCACAATTCTTCGGGAGGCGAAAAGCTTCCTTTCTGCCAGGTTGACATTCATTTCCACCACGTGCTTGACGATCTTGAAGACGATACCAAGGTCGAAATAATTCCAGATTCAAGTCTCGTCATTTCAAGGAAAGCAACTAAGGCCAACCAATCACTGTACTACATCAATGGATCCACAAGTAATTACACAGAAGTGACTCTGTACTTACGAGATAAAGGTATAGATTTGGACCACAAGAGATTCTTGATCCTTCAGGGTGAAGTCGAATCCATCGCTCAGATGAAAGCCAAGGCTGAACGTGAAAATGACGATGGGTTATTGGAGTACCTAGAGGATATCATCGGAACCTCACAGTACAAACAATTGATAGAAGACAACTTAAATAAGGTTGATGAATTGAATGAAGTTTGTGTTGAAAAGGAGAACCGGTTCGAGTTGGTTGAAAAGGACAAAGATCTGCTCGAAGAGAAGAAAAATGATGCTTTGAAATTCCTAGAGGTGGAAAAGAATTTGATAAATAAGCAATCTATCCAGTTTCAAGTTAGTATACATGAAAATCAGAGTAAGATTGACGAGAATCAAAAGATTGCAGATTCTTTGAACGAAGAACTTGAGGCGGAGAGAGCTAAGAATGCAGAAATACTAAGCGGAATGGACGCGCTCTTAAAAGACCAAGAAAAATCCAGGAATGCTATATCGAAGATCAATTCAGAAATAACCAAATTATCCAAGGAGCAAAAAGATGTCAACAGACAAACTGTTTCATTGGAAGAGAAAAACAAGAACTTAAACAGCAAAATCAAAAAGATCACTAAAACAAAAGAGCAGCTGGAGCATAACCTTTCGTCCTCTCAAACAAAGCTACAACTTAGTAATGAAGCCGCTACTCAATTTCGTTCTGAAATTGAGACATTGAACAATAATCTTGAAATTGAAAAGGCCAAGTTAGATGAAATTAGAAAAGGGTTAACCGCAAAGACCTCTAAGTTTACTAAAGAAATCGAAATTTTGCAAACCAAATTGCAACCTTGGAATGAAAAATTGAAAGAGAATGGAAATTCACTTACGTTAGCGAAGTCTGAGCTTGAAATGCTTGAATCACAAAAAGCCAGCATTTCTAGACAACTCGAAGAAACGAAGGAAAGACTTTCTGCAATCAAGGTTGAAGGTAAACAGAAAGAAGCAGAATATTTGGAAGCGCAGGATAAGTTAGCCCAAGTTATTGAACAAATTGCATTAGGGGAAGAACAATGCGCATATGATACCAAAGAACTTGAAGCAAAAAAAGCTAATCTTGTCACGGTTAGACAGAAAACACAGGATGCAGTTAACTCGTTGAGTAAGCATCAGAATCAGAACAAGGTTTTGGCAAGTTTGATGAGGCTTGCAAAATCTGGTCGTATTGAAGGGTTCTATGGAAGACTCGGCGATTTGGGTGTGATTGATGATGTTTATGATATTGCCATCTCTACTGCGTGCCCAGGATTAGATTCAATGGTTGTTGAAACAGTCGAAACTGCACAAGCATGTATTGATTATTTGAGAAAGAACAAATTGGGATATGCTAATTTCATTTGCTTGAACAAGTTGAGACAATTCAATTTATCACCAATTCAAACTCCAGGAAATCCAAATTCGATCAAGCGTCTTTTTGATTTAATCCGCCCCCAAAATCCGAAGTTTGCTCCAGCATTTTATAGTAAAGTTTACAATACCTTAGTTGCCCCCGATCTTGCTGAGGCAAAAAAGGTAGCGTATGGTGCAAAGAGATGGAAAGTGGTTACTTTAGATGGAAAGGTCGTTGATACCTCTGGTACAATGTCAGGTGGTGGTAACCACTTTGCTCGAGGTGGAATGAGACTCTCCAACTCCACGAATGAGGACGCGATGGATATTAGTCCCGATGACATAGAAACGATGAAGAATGACTTGGCCAAATTGGAGTCATCCTATGAACAAGCTGCGAATGAATTCAAAATCAAGGAAGAAATGCTCAAGAAGTTACAAAACCTCAAACCAGAAACTGAACTATCAATTTCAAGATTGAGATTGGATATTGGTTCTTTAAGTACAGAAAAGAAGGAGGTTTCAATGGTGTACAAGAATCTCATAGCAGAGAGCAAAAGTAACGACGTGGATCAGGAGTATGACTCTCGCATCAAAAACAAGACATCAGAAATTGAATCATTGGAAACAGAGAAACAGAGCCTTAAGTCTCAAATGAGCGATTTGGAGAGTCAAATCGCCCATTTAGAAGAAAAGATTATGGATGCTGGTGGTGTAGAATTGAAAGTTCAAAACTCTAAGGTTGATTCGATCAAACAACAAATTGAGATTATCACAGAAAAAACTGCTGGAGACCGGATGGCGATCAAGAAGCTTGAGAATGATATCAAGCGTCTATCGAAAACTATTGCACAATCAACTGAAGAATTGAGCTCAGCAGAGCAAGAATTAAAGTTGATTCAAGGGCAATTTGTGGAAAGAAAAGAGTCACTCAAAAAGATCCAGGACGAACTAACCGAGTTAGAAAATACTAGAAATGACCATGAAAGTGAATTAGAAAAACTTCACACAGAAATCGAAGAGAAAAATGACGATACGAATAAATTCAAGTCTTATGAAATTGAAATGAACAATAAATTGGAAAAGTATAACTCGATTCTTAAGAAATGCAAGCGTTATATTGAAGCAGACCAAGAAAGCTTAGATGCTTTGGTTGTACGTGATCCTACTGAATACATTTCATGGATGGATGAAGAAGAGCAGAAGCGTTACAATGGAGCAATTCTTGAATCACTTGACCCCGAGAATATTGCTGACATCGACCTTGATGAGATCAATAAAGAAATTGAGGGCTTAACCAGTGTCATGAACAACATCAAAGTCGACATCGAAGTGCTTAAGGAATATGGTACCAAGAAAGCGGAGTATGAGACTCGTAGGTCCGACTTGAATACTTCTGTGCAGCAGAGAGATGAGATCAAAAATTATTGTGAGGAATTGAAAAGAAAAAGATTGGATGAGTTCATGGAAGGTTTCAATGTAATTTCCATGACTTTAAAGGATATGTACCGTATGATCACAATGGGTGGTAATGCCGAACTTGAGTTGGTAGATAGTTTGGATCCGTTTTCGGAAGGAATTCTTTTCAGTGTCATGCCACCAAAGAAGTCGTGGAAGAATATCTCTAATTTGTCCGGTGGTGAGAAGACATTGAGTTCCTTGGCATTGGTGTTTGCCCTTCACCAGTACAAGCCAACCCCACTTTACGTCATGGATGAAATTGACGCTGCGTTAGATTTTAGAAATGTTTCTATTGTTGCAAACTACATCAAAGAAAGAACCAAGAACGCACAGTTTATTGTTATTTCGTTGCGTAACAACATGTTCGAGTTGGCCCAACAGTTGGTGGGAATCTACAAGGTGAATAACAAAACGAAGAGTATTTCCTTGCAGAATAAGGACTTCTTAGATAATGAATCCTAGTGTATATTAGTGTATGATAAATAATTCGATTAGAACAAAATGGGTAGACAGTCTATGAGAGTCGGCAAGGGTTGAAACCGACTCACTCTATAAATGATGTGAAGTTTAGTGTCTAATCCCATTTAGAATAAATAATGGATGGCAACTTATTTCTGATCTGGAACACCGCTATTCTCTTTCCATTGCACCTCATCTACCTGGGCAAACCCTGGCTCTCCTCTTCTTCTCAAAACGAGATTCTTATCAAACCAGTCCACCATATCGATCAAACAGGTGGTCTCGTTCATTTCTTTCAATAACTTGCGTGGAATTACTTTGTCCAACATTTGAGAAAGGTGATGCTGGGTGATTCTGAAAGGCAAGCCGTAACTGGTAGCCAAGTCCCAGAATAACTCCACTGCTGCCCATGGAGTGTTGGCATGGCCCGCAAATATAGCCGGATTGCTCAAGATACCTCTTACTGCCATAACTCCATCAACTCCAGTATATTCTGCGATTTCGTGGGCATCCTGGAGGGTGAAACAGTCTCCGTTTGCTACCACTGGCACCGAGACCGTCTGTTTCACGATCTTGATGGCTTCTAAATTGACAGGAATGGACGAACGGGTGTTCTTTGTTCTTCCGTGGACAGTGATGTAGTCGACTCCACTGGCTTCCACTTTTTTCACAAATGCGATGGTCTCATTTATATCTGGATGAATTCGAATCTTTGTCTCCAAACAGACACTGTCACCGTATTTATCCTTGACTGCCTTGACCATAGATGCAACCAAGTCAGGCTCCGACATGAGAGCAGCACCAATACCTTCGCGGACTTGTTCCTTGATGGGACATCCGCAATTTATGCCTATACCATCCACGTATGGGTGGATCATCTCCACAAATTTGAGCAAATCCTCCACATTATTGCAGCCAACCTGAACAATGACTGATCTATCTTTCTCGTTGGTGGTGAAATCGGAGATTCTGGCAATGTCATTCCGCACAAACTCCCTGGCAAGGATCATGGGCGTATAGACTATATCTGTATTGTAATGTCTTACGAGCTCTCTGAATGGAAGCTTGGAATATCTCACCATGGGTCCAGCAATGAAGGCCGGTCTTCCGAGTGTTTTCTTGGCATTCTTGATGATGTCGATAGGTCTGTGGAGTGGGTTTCTGGCGGGAAGCGTGGTCAAGTTGGGTGTCGTTGGTGCGATGACTTCTTCTTGTATTTCTTGACTACTCATCGTTTTGGCCGCTTTGGAAATAGAAATTTGTGGTATGGTTATATTCTGGCCTACTTGTTGTTATTATGGAGTCAGTTGAGCTGCACTTTGTGGCGTGGGTCCATAAACCTAGACCGAAAGGTTCCTGTTAAGTATTGAATCTTATCGAAATAGATGAAAATTTCACAGGTTTACCAAATAGGAAAGAGATGCGACAACACCCTAGTTTAGCATCTTGAGGATTATAATCTACAGACTTCTTCAGTTCATTAATGGCTACAGTTATTGATCCGCTTATTCTTTTAATTATACATTAGATATGAAAGAAGAAAAGAGTTGGTAAACTGCTATAGTACATAAAAACCTTGGGGAAATAATGAAATTAAAAGAGTATTATCGGAATCAAAAGGGTTGCTTCATACAGGACAAGAAGATTACTCTTCTTCAGAACTTTCCGAAGACACGTCGTCTTCGGACGATTCTTGATCGTTGCCAATATTCATGAAGGCGGCGTTTATGCTGGATCCGTCTTCATCGAACAAGGCCAACTGGCTTCGCAAGTGAGCCAATTCGTCATCGGCAGTGCCCAAGATTGGCTTCTTCTTCTTCTTGACCATGTTGGCAGCGGCCTTCTTGCCGAAGAGGAAGTTGTGCAATTTCAACACGGTTCTGTCTTCCAACATATCCATGTCTAACTCCACTTCATCCTCGTTGCTGATCTCAACATCATCTTTGATAATCTTGATAAGAGCCTGGAGTTTCTTGTCGGGAAGGTTAGGCACCATTTCACTCACTTGTTTCTTCATTTCGTAGGTGACCACAGGGGCACTGGAGCCAATGCCGCCAAGGACGGCAGAATCTTTCCTCTTGGAAATCTTCTTTGCCTTCTTCTTTCTCTTGGCCGCTTGCTGTTCTCTTAATTTCTTCAAGTGTTCTTTCTTCAACTCGTCCAACTCTTTCTTCATTCTGATTAATTGGTTTTCCAAGAACTGGATGGCTGGAATCTCGGATAACATAGCCTCACTGATCTCCTCTTCGTCGTATTCTTCGTCACTGGAGTCGTAGTCGGACTTTGAAGGGGTTGGCTCGGGGATAGGTCTGTTAGCCCACTTCTTTTCGAAGATTCCCTCCAAACGATGGCCCATCATGTTGACGTCGGTGCCTTCGGGGTTGAAGGCGTAACAGTTCTTGAAGACCAAACGCACGTCTGAGGCAAACTCGTCTCCATTGGCATACTGGTTGTTAGCAAGCTTGGTGTGGATGGTACCCAAGTCCATGGGCTCCTTGACGATTTCGCCGTAGTTAGGGATATTGAGGGCGACGGTGTCGACTGGGGCTAAGAAGGGGAAGTTGTAGTTAATATGTTTCTTGGACATGAGCTCCTTGACGGTCTGACTGCAGAAGCGCAACTCGGCGGCGTACTTCTTTTTGCGGGGTCTGACGTCGTATGGCAATTCCTTGGATTTGGGAGGGTGGATGGTTCTCTTGGGTCTCTGGGCAGCCACGGAGTCACGCTTAGACAACTCTGAGTCCACAGCCGCCTTTCTCTTGGAGGTGACGGGGACAGTGCCGCCTGTCAGAGGAGAGCCGCCAGCAGCTTTGGCACCGGTCTTGGAGGACGCGGCAATGGAGGGAAGCACCTTGGGGGGAAAGTTGAGCATGTGCTTTTCGAAGTGAGCCTGGATGTTGTCGGCCATCTTGGAGATACCGGCAGATTCACCGTTGAACTTCTTGCAGTTGGCCACCATCAAGTTGAAGTCCTCTACGATTTGGTTGGCGTCCTCGTACGCGTTTAACGAGATCTTGCGCTCGATGGTCGACAAGTCCATGGGGCGAGGAATGTGGTTGTAGTAGAAGGGGATGTTGAGCTTGACAATGTCCACGGGGTGGATGAAGGGCCCGGCGTCACGGAGGCGCTTGATGGCCTTGATGGTGTTGAGGGCGAACTTGCTCTGGTGGGAGGGGATGGGGTCCAGGGGGAGGTTGTCGAGGTCAGGCTCCTGAGGGGGCTTGGGGGCAGGCTCGGAGAACTGTTGGGCCGCCACCGCGGGCGCAGGAGTCTGGGGGTCGTTGCCATTGCTACCGTGCTGGAGATCCATGTCCATGGGCAGGGGCGACGAGCTGGCACCGGCGTCGTGGTGGTCGTGGTCGAGCTCGTGGTCGAGGTGCACGCGTTTAGCGTCTATGTCGTAGTCGTCGTCTAACTTGTGTTTCTCGGGCGAGGGCGACGGGTTGGGGGGCAGGAGCGGCTTCTCGGGCTCGGCGGCGCCCTTGGTGGCCAAGGCCTTGGGAACGACCACGGGCCCTTCGTCGTCCTTGTGGAAGAAATTGTTGTCGGACGAGGGAGTCTGCACCGGGGTGTTGGTTTCAGGGAGCACTTGCGACATGGTGGAAGGGAGCAGTTTGCAGCCAACAGGTCCAATTTATAGGAAAAGACGCGGCCTATGCAGGAGGGAGGGGAGGCGCGCAAGTGGGAGGATGGCGGTATATAAAAGGACGAGGTCGCACGATCTTAACGGTGAGGTTGGAAGGCAGAATTGGAGGTCAAGGTGCACCGGCTGGGGGGCGAGGAGGAAGCAGCACTGCGGCGGGCAACAATCACGAGCACGAAAAAGAAATTTTAGACCACGCAAATGACCAATCGCATCGCCTGCACCGGATTTTTTTCCTGGTTTTTTTACAAGGTCGAACTCCTCAAAACGCTTGGGAATCACACTTAATTTATACTGGCGGGTGGGATGCGGATGTCGGGCCGCGCACGACGTTGCTACGAACACCTGGCCAGGAACCCCGGCGGGCCCGCCAGGGAGGAGGGTGGTGGTGATGCAGGCTACTGTGGGTGGTGCTGGGCTTCCTGGCCCTGCTGTTTGGCAGCAGCAGCCCCATGGGGCCTTTCCTGGTGAAAAGAATAGGGGTTGGTGGCGGGAACGAGACGTGTCGTTTTTTCCCGTTGCCACCGAAGAAGTCCGGGTAACGGGAAAAAACGCGCTGGCTAGACGGCGCACTACCGGTTGGGACACGACGGTACGCACACGCACACGCACATCGCCAGCCAGCCATGCTGGGCACGCCCATCGCCGTTTCCAGTGGCCCCAGCGTCCCTTTTCAGACGCCCCAGCTCCCGTTTGGGAGACCAGCCCCCGGCCGGCCACTACTACACTGCCAGACACCGCCAGCGATCCATATAATACATTGCCTTCACAAGTGAATAGTTAAGAGATCGTTGGCCGAAAAGCCTTTGTTGCACGACGGACACCGTCTGAGACGCGCCGCCAACCGTTCCTGCGTGCAGTGGTGACAGAAGACGTGGCCACACACGCTGATGGCGGTGTCCTTCCAGTTCTTGGAACACACCGAGCACTTGGCGATCGACCGCAACGCCTCGAGCTGCTGCTCGTCCTCCTGGAGGATCAACGACGTGTTGTTCTGCTTGTACTTCTTGAGGAGACTCTCGGTGCTCTTGAGGCTCTTCTCCAACTTGTTGATGCTCACACGTGACTGCGACACCTCGGCCTCCAATCCACTCATCTCCTGGGTCTTGGTTTCGAGGGCCCGGGTGAGCTTCTTGACTGCGGCTTCCAACGCGTCCTTGGCCGTGCGCACCGCCTTGAGGCTGTCCTGAAGCTGCGCGTTCTCCTGGAGCGAGTTCTCCTTGATGGTCTTGTAGTCGTTGACCGACTTGGTCAACACCTCCACCTTGTTGCCGTAGCTCTTCTCCAACTCGTTCAAGGTCTTGATGAGATCTTGCGACTTGGCAACCTGGGCCTTCAACACCTTGTTCTCGCTGTGGATCGAGTCCTTGACTCGCATTGACGCAAAGTACTTCTGGTCCGCCTTGGTCTTCTCGATGGTCAACTTCTTCACGAGGTTTTCCTGGTCGAGAGCGCTGGCAAGCTTCTTCAACGACACTTCACGCGTTTCTTTGAACGCGAGCTCAATCTCCTTGATCTCGTTGCTCAACACATTCACTCTATTAATTAGCTCTTCCTTGCTCAACTCGCTCAACTTGTCATTGTCGCCCTCGATCTTGGCATGGTGCCCGTTTTCCAACTGCTCGAGCCTCGTACTCATCACCTCGTTCATCTTGACCAAGTCGCTGTTGGTCTTTTGGTTCTCCAACCGCGACTTCAAGATTGCCTGTTTCGAGATGAGCTCGTCTCTAGTGGTTCTCACTCGCACCAAGTCCGCCTCACTCTTGTGGAGCTGCTCTTTCAAGTGTTTGTTCTCGTCAAGAATCTCCTTGGACACCAGCTCCTTCAAGTCGTTCTGCTTGACTTCTATTTCTTGAAGCTTGGAGATATTTGATTCGTTAATTTTGCTCAATTTCATTATTTGATCTTGAAGACTTCTGTTGTTCTTCACAACGTTTTTATAATACATATTGTTCGCCAAATCCGATTCCTGTAAATTGTTCAACTTGTTGTCCAAATGGACAATTTCCTGTTGTGCTTTGCTGTGCTTTTCCGTGACTTCTTGAATTTGGGTGGAGAGCAACTCATTGGTCGATTTTAATTGCTCGAGTTCAGAGGTGAGCTTTTCGAGTTCTTCGTTGTCGATGGCAGGTGCACCAGTCTCTTTATTCTCTTCCTTAACTTCGGTCTTCACATCATGGCTACCATTCAGTTGTTCAGGAGGAGCGTCTGTACTTTCTTCCTCAGACTTCACACTACCGTTGAGTCTTTGAAGTGTCTTGGACTGGAGTCGTTCCTTTTCCTTGACAAGCTTTAGCAACTCTTGCTGCAAGCTTTCTACTTTTTCTTCCAAATTCAGTTTTGTCCTGGAGAGCGACTCCTTGGAAGCACTAGCGGATGCCAATTTAGCGCTTAACTCTTCTATTTTGGTCAACAAACCACGGGACTCGTCCAGAGCCGACGACTTGATGTTGTCAATCACCGGGGACAATACTTTCAATAACTGCACCCTTCGTCTCTCTAAGACATCTTCAATGGACGCGGTTTCGTCGCTGTTGGTCACCTTAATGAGGATGCTTTCGTTAATCTCGGCATCTCTCTCGTCTATCTTGTCTTGGAACAAATTTATGATCTGCTCGTACCACGAGTCCAAGATATTGAGCTTCCGCTCGTTGGCCTCGTACTGCTTCTTGTATTTCAGCACGTCTCTGGCCGTCAAACGCGCCTTTTGTCGGTATATTTCCATCTGACGCCAGATGGCCTCTTTCTGGAAGTATACCACGTCTTGTTGTGTGAGGGGGCCCTCTTCACTGAGGACGTTCAAGGGCTTCTGTTTTTTTGTGGAGTGGCCTTCATCATCGGAAAGCGGCCGCTTTCTATCCTCTACGGTTGCCATTCTGTGATATGTGCACTGGAGGTGACTTTCTGCTCCGTGAACGTGGTCTCTATTGCTGTTGTGTGTGTTGTAGCTTTGGTGTAGCTGTGGAGTAATGTTGTGTTTATGAGGCCACAAAACGGTCTAGAAACGCGCTAAAAAGGAGTTTCGAAGACCACAAGAGCGAAAGAGGACTGGATGGGGGTGGGATGCCGTGAATACCGGTGTATGGGCAAAATAGTCGGGACAGATGGTGTTTGGATTGTGGTTCGAACTCCCGCTCAAAAAAATTCTCCATATAGTATTTGTAGCGCTCACACGACCTTTAACCCTGAAGGCAGATACTGACATCCAGGGCAATAACAGGGAAGAATGGGCGGTAAAAGGCGTGGAAACACGCGTGACAGGTCAGTGACGTTATTAATGCTGTCTTTGGCGCTTTTTCAGGCGCTTTCAGCCCATTTTCCATGGTTCTTTTCTCTGGTCTAAGGACATATTCTAGTTTGGCTGGCATCTGCCAACAGGTACTGTAGTGCATACGAAGGCAATAGTGCCTCCGTACTATGGAGATAAGGTCAGAAGCATGTTTCGGTGGAAATAGATGTGATTTCTGATTCTTCTGTTGGTGTAAATTTTGCTCCATTTCCAAAAGGTACCTTTCGTGTCTGCGCACGACTCCTGAATCAAGAAGTTGCTTGTTAAGTAAGACCCAGAGTGTCTGCTATTCCTCATAAGCTCTTCTACACAAGTACACAAAGCTGGACATGTGGACGACTCGAGCCAATTGCACAAGCTGGGCCAACTTGTGGGTGCTTTTTGCCCTTCTCTGTCTTGTTGGTGCCGTGAAAGAGCACACGTTCAAGACGTGTGAACAGGCTGGTTTTTGCCAAAGAAACCGGGCCTTTGCCCACAACGTGCGTTCCATCGCCGATTATCGCCCTCATTATCATATCGAAGGTGCCAGTGTTGGTTTGGGCACGGATCCATCAAAGTTCAGCGTCGAAGGCTCCATTATCAAGAAGCTTCCTAATGGTGCCAAAAGAACGTTTCCTTTCGAAGTTTCCCTTCTCAACCAAACTGTACGCTTCACAGTTGATGAAAACAGAGACAATGTCGAGGTGAAAAACTTCTTAACTCCCAAGCGGTACAATGAGGCCGCTAGCTGGGCTTTTGTGGACAATTTGGAATACTCCAAAGTCGTCAAGAGTTCTCTTCAAGACGACAAACTAACCATCGATCAAGGCGACTACGTTGTGCACGTGGAATACTTCCCAATTAAAATCACTGTTCTGTACAAGCAAAAGCCTATTGTCGTGGTAAACGACCAGAATCTCTTGAATATCGAGCATTGGAGGTCCCAGTCGGACGAGGTGGAAGACCACCTCTACGAAGAAGAGTCTGAATTTGACATGTTTGAGGATTCTTTTCATAGCTCCTCGGATTCTCTTCCATTGGGGCCCGAGTCCATTGGTTTAGACTTTACTTTCAAAAATTTCAAGTATTTATATGGAATTCCCGAACATGCTGACTCTTTGGCCTTGAAAGATACCACTGGCGAATTGCCCTACCGGTTATACAATGTGGATATTTTTGAGTACGAAACGGATTCCAGGATGGCCATGTACGGCTCTATTCCATTTTTGTTGGGCGTTAGTCCAGAAGTTTCTGCTGGTTTATTTTGGATCAACGGAGCTGATACCTTCATTGATATAGATAAAAGCCACGAAAAGGACTCCAGATCTCACTGGACTTCTGAAAATGGTGTTTTAGATTTCATGATTATTGTTGCTGACACTCCTGCTGAGGTGAATGAAAGGTATGGAACAATTACTGGAAATACCCAATTGCCTCCTTTGTTCTCTTTGGGATATCACCAGTGCAGATGGAACTACAATGATGAAACAGATGTGTTGGATATCAACGCCAAATTTGATGAATATCAGATTCCTTATGATACCATCTGGCTTGATATCGAGTATGCCGACCAAAAGAAATACTTCACATGGCAAAATGAAAAGTTTCCTGACCCTAAGAGAATGTTGTCCGAATTGGACCACACCGGCAGGAATTTGGTTTATATTGTGGACCCTCATATCAAGACAGGATATTCTGTGAGTAAGGAGTTAATTTCCAAAGAAATCACCATCAACGACAAGACAAATGCTTCCTATCATGGCCATTGCTGGCCAGGAGAATCTGTTTGGGTTGACAGCATGAATCCAAATACTCAAGAGTACTGGAACTCCAAGTTTGAGTGGAGTGACAAGAATCACTTCACTGGAGGAAAGTCTACTAACGTATTTCTTTGGAATGATATGAATGAGCCATCGGTATTCAATGGACCCGAGGATTCTTCTCCCCGTGATAATATCCATTATGGAGGCTGGGAACACCGTTCGGTTCATAATGTGTATGGAATGACTTTCCACGAGTCAACCTACAATGCAATCAAAACCCGTCAAGTGGGAAATACTAACAGAGAAAGACCATTTGTTTTAACTCGTGCTTACTTTGCTGGATCCCAACGTACTGCTGCTATGTGGACCGGAGACAATATGTCCAAATGGGAATACTTGAAGGTTTCTATTCCCATGGTGTTGACGTCTGGAGTTTCCGGCATGCCATTTGCTGGAGCTGATGTGGGTGGATTTTTCGGAAACCCATCGAAAGAATTATTGACCAGGTGGTACCAAACAGGCATCTGGTATCCCTTTTTCCGGGGACATGCTCATATCGACTCCCGTCGTCGGGAGCCATGGGTAGCAGGTGAACCTTACACTTCCATTATGCGGGATGCCATCAAGTTGAGGTATGTGTTGTTGCCTACAATTTATACCAGTTTTCATGAGTCTTCTATTCATGGAACTCCTGTAATGAGGCCAATCTTCTATGATAATTTGGACAATGAAGAAACCTATGGAATTGACGACCAATTCTACATTGGAGGTTCTATTGCAGGAGGATCGGGATTGTTGGTGAAGCCAGTGACCGAAGAAGGCGCCACAGAAGTCAGTATCTACATTCCGAATACGGAAATCCATTACGATATTACCAAGGGATTGGATGCAGATGTACCAATCCACCAGGTGAGTAAGCCACAGAATATCATAAAGAGTGTCCAATTAGAGGATATTCCTATGTTTCTTACCGGAGGCTCTATTTTGGCCACAAAGAACCGGTACAGGCGGTCGAGTCGCTTGATGAAAAACGACCCATACTCCTTGGTGGTGGGCTTGAACACGAAGGGGCGTGCAAGTGGATCGTTGTACATTGATGACGGGGAGTCGTTTCTGTATTCCGACGAAGGCTCGTCTGTCACCGTCAGTTTTAGTGCTTCCCGTCACAAGATCGAGGCGGACGTTCTGCTGAACAATTCCGACTATTTACAATCCTTGCACCAGGTGGATATCGAGAGAATTACGGTGTTGACGGATGAGCCACTCCTGGTGGGTAGAGTTCGTGTGTCACAAGAGGGACACTCCTGGGACGTCAAATTCAACGTTTCAGCCGGCAAGTTGGTGATCCACAGGCCCCAGGTCAAGATCAACAGTGGGTGGGAAATCCAGCTTGACGAGCAGAAGCAACAGCAGCAGCAGGATTCGAGTGCTCATCGTGAGATTGCACATGATGAGTTGTAAATGTCAAAACTCGGGAGAGAAATATACTCCTGCAAATGCAAGAGAACCTATACAGGATCAGACGATGGGTGGTGAAATTCCAAGCAGTTTACGGTGGTTATTGCGTGGGTTTATCTGGGACGATGGTTGGACTGAGACGCAATGAAATGCGCTGGATGCGGGCCACTTATGGTGTGGGCTCGAACCACTCGGATTCCAGCCAATGAAGCAATGAATGCCATCGAAAGTCATGGCGAAGCTCAGGTATGACGGGCAAGACACACTCCGTGGACGGTTTGTATATAGGGTTCTTCTCACGAGCCTGGGTATAGGTCAAGGTGCATACACCCATTATACATGAGGGACAGTGTCCACACCATTCGGCAATAGCACTTGTTACATATACCCCTGAAATTAGCTCCGGGTCGATTGTAAGCCACTGGCAGGCAATTTAGGCGGAATGGGCCAAGTTTTGCCATTCGGCAATCAGCGAAATGGGGATTCAGGTACCGAATCGTCACCTTGTAGCGACGGGAAAACAACACGCACGATTGCCCGGACCAGTGGCAGGCACAGGCAGGGTTCCGACTGCGTCGCAATTACTTCTCTGTTATAGGCAATATGCGGGTCCGCTTGTCTTCGCAGATACTAACCGTGCCAATTACTATACCAAAAAAGTCTAATGTTACAATGGCAAAATGGAGTTCCCATGCCAAAGAGCCATGTCGTCTGAAGAGGGTCAAGAGGGCAACCGACGCCAAAGGGCCACGTAGTCCACAGAGGGAGGACGCCGGCAGATACCAGAGTCTAACAGCGTGTCAAGTAGTCTAATTGCTTGCAAGCGTCGATTAGGTCCGAATGGTGCATGCAAATAGTGCACGCCAAAAGTTTAATTTGAGAGATTATGTCAAGTCGGAAAATGCGAATGGACCAGTTGCTTATCAGGTACGTGTCAGTGTCATGTCAGTGTCGTGTCAGCGTCGTGTCAGTTTCGTGTCAGTTTCGTGTCAGTGTGTCAGTTTCGTGTCAGGGTTGTGTCAGGGTTGTGTCATGTCACGGTCAGGTACCATGGAAAATAGCCTGGAGAAAGCTTCAAGCTTCCGTTAGTCCCATCTTCTCTTGCTGTCTCACTTATTCGCATGGCGTAATTTTCGCCGTCAACTTCCTTTTCTCCTGCTTCTTTGTTCTTGTTCTTGACCTTGACCTTTTCCTTGGTCTTCTTTTCTTCTGCTTCCTATTGTTTCTCTTGCTCTGGCCTGCCCAAGGAATTCCACCAGGGGCACCGCGGTGGAAGAGACCAGACCGGGTCCCGCCCAACGCGGCGCCCCAGGGCTTAAGTGGCCAGGATCTAGGAAACAGAGCTTAGACGGGAAACATGAATTGGCGGGCCCAAAAAGCCGACAAGCAAGAGAACACGATCACAACCAATGCGAGCAATTGCGAACGAGGCGAGGGCCGGCAGCAGATAATACGAAGCTGCCTGGCATGACTAATGCTGACCAAGACGCTGGGAAGTTGCGGGCATGGCAGAGGTAAATATAGATACTTGACAAGACCGCGGTGCTGGGGTGACGGTGAAGAAAACCAGTGCCCTTGTCACGACGAGCGTCTACTCCAGGTCTTCACTATGTAGCATGTCATTATGAAGCATGTTCACTATGTAGCATCTTATCGCCCGAACGGCACTTGCTCTCCTCTCTGCACCCGAGTCGTTCTCTCCCTATGAATTCCTGTTCCTCTGGCGCGCTGTCTCGCATTGTCTCGCTACCAGTGTCTCGCTACGAGTGTCTCGCTACGATTGTTTTTCGCTAGCTCTAAACTAGACGAGACAATCGGCACAATAGCTCGGCTATGGTGCACCGAGAACACAACAACAACGGGGCGCACGGCCAGCCAGCCAGCCGGACAACCGCACTCATCAACCGCATGTGACCACAGCCACCACCGCCGCCACCGCCGCCACCGCCGCCACCGCCGCCTCGGCCTAAGCCAACTCCACGCCCGCAAGGGCGTACTGGCGGAGGCTAGTGGCGGTGCGCACCACGAGGTTCCAGGGAAGCGTTTTTTCGCATCCATCACAGGGCACTGACACAGGGACCACGGCGGCGTCGGCCCGCGAGTGGGCCCATTTGCGGCCCAAACACGTCAAGTGGCTCACACGGGTACACCCGCCGTGCGGACACACGGCGAGCAACGGCATATCGACTTCGAGGTAGCGGCGGAGGCCGTCGCCGTGGAGGAGCGGCGGCACGTCATCAGGGACGTAGTCCACCGCGACGTGGCACACCGCGCACCGGGGCCGCGAGAAGAGAACGGCGGCCTTGGCCTTGGCGAGATGGGCGGCGTGGGCCAGACGTAGCGAGGGCTGGGAAAAGCACGAGGCATCTGTAGCCGGACCCGGGGGCGAAGGAAGCGTGGCGGCTGGGACAGGGCCATGTGCATGGACCTTGTCCGCAGTAGGCGGCGGTGCAGGGCCCAAGGAGGCCGTTTCCCCAGGGGGACGGTTCCAACGGTCGTCGTAATGGAGAGACAGCGAGAGGGTCTGGCTGGGCGAGGGGGAGCCCGGCGGGTTGGACGAGGGAGAGCTGGGCAGGTGCTGTGAGCTCGAGCCAGAGGAATTCTCTCCACCACGCTGTGTTTCTGCCATTCCGCGGGTTCCGGCCTCCCCATTTGCACCCACCACCGCGCTGGCTCCCGCTTCACCGCCATGCTCGTTCTCGCCGAAGTCGCCGCCATTTGCTCCGTCATTTCTGGCGAAGAACTCCACGAACAGCCGCTCGCTGGCCGCCACCGCCGGCCCGCGGTGGCGGTTGGCCGTCCAGGCGGCGGCGGCGTCGGCCTCCATCACCACCACTCGAAGACCCATGCGCACGAACGCCGGGGCACTGGCCAAGAGCCGGACGTGGGCCATGATTTGGTGCAAGCTTCGGCCTGTCCCTTTGGTGGTTTTGGTGGTGGTCTTGGTGGTGGCACCGCCGCCCTTGACACGCTGCCCCGAGGCAATGTGTCGGGTCTGGTGGGGGTGCTGCAACGCATGCTCGAACTGGAGCGCCGCCACCTTGGACGGGAAGTGGTGGACCAAGGCCACCATGCGCCAGGGCCTGGCCCCGGCACGTCTGGTGCGGTACGCCCCTGCGGCGAGGGCCCCGTTGTGCTGGCGAAGGCGGCGGACGGGGTGGGGCGACAGCCCGACGTAGAACAGCCGGGGACGGGGGACCAGCTGGAGCACGTAGACTCCGTAGAAGGGGGGCACGGTATGGAGAGAGAGACGAGGAGAAGGAGGAGCCTTCAGCACGACGTTGGTAGAGAAGAGCCCGTCTTCCTTCTGCCAGTCGCCATCACCAGCAAACGGTGCTTCTGCACCCTCTCTGGATGCTGCCGTGTTGGTGTCTGCGATCTCTGTCCTGTTGTTTTGGTCTCTACTTCCAGTCATGCATTAAACTTTAATTATAACGCACGTCCATAATTATAATTGGCCACATGCAGCCGGCTGCAGGCTGTCACGCACCCTGACCCGCTGCACACCGCCGGAGAAGCGCCGGCAGCGGGCGTCTGGCGCCAGCACGTCGCCAGGCCGGCGGGCCCAGGGAGAGCAGGCGGCGGCGGGCTGCCACGTGACCGGTGGGCGCACGCCGCCAAACCACACTGCCCCTCGTACAGCCCGCGGTCTTTGCCCGCTGAGGCGCCGGCGTGCGTCGCACGCCGGGGCGCGCGCTCGCAACCGGCCGCCCACTGCATGCAGGCTGGCCTGATGATAGATGAATCGTCCCAACTGCCCCCATCTCTCTTCCTGGACCCTCCATCACTTCCTTTCCTTCGCCAGCCTGCCTCCCCCGACCCTACCCTCCCCGTCCTGGCTCCGTCCGCTCCATTGCTCACCATCCACACCTACGTGACGGCCCCTCGCACTCCGCCCTTCCCATCCATCCCAACCTTCCAGCCTATCCACCCAGTCCCACCACTGCTCCCGCCGCCCTCCCTCCTTCCTCGCTTGCTCCCTTCCATCCTCCCTTCTACCGCCCCGACCTCCATGGCCTCAATACCCCCGTCACAAACCGCCGCGTCCAACTTCAGCGGGTCCAACGACTTCGTCAAGAAGTTGTTCCAGATGCTCCAGGAAGACGACTACAAGGACGTGGTCAGGTGGACCCGCACTGGCGACAGCTTCGTGGTGCTCAACACCAACGAGTTCACCAAGGAGATCCTCCCCCGGCACTTCAAGCACTCCAACTTCGCGTCGTTCGTACGCCAATTGAACAAATACGACTTCCACAAGGTCAAGGTCCCCAACGAAGAGAAGCAGACCTATCCCTACGGCGAGGACGCCTGGGAGTTCAAGCACCCCGACTTCCGCGTCAATGACCTCGACTCGCTCGAGAACATCAAGCGCAAGGGCCCCAGCAACAAGAAAGCCCCAGCAGCCAACGGCATCGATGTAGCGACGCCCGCTGGCGCTGCGGCCGCCGCCTCCCAAAACCTCTCCCATATGGCGGCGTCCCACCACTGGATGAAGGAACAGATCGACTACCTCACCGCCGAGAACAAGGCCATGCACAAGGAGCTCGCGGTGCTCCACACCAAGTATAAAACCATCATCGAGAACATCGTGGCGTTGAACATGGTGGACGAGCGGTACCACCGGCTGATGGGCGTGTTGGTGAACTGTCTTGTCCAGGCGGGAATCAAGCTTCCGCCGTTGGACTTTCCCAACCCGCTGCTCGTGAACTTGCAAAGTGCTGGTCAGAACCAGGCCGTGAATCCCGTCAATCCAGTTAATGCCAACCCAAATGTGAATGTCAATCCCGTGAATCCGGTGAACCCCGTGAACCCTTCTAGTTCTTTGCTTCCTCACAACCTCCCCCATTCCCTCCCTCATTCCAACCCGCCTTACATCAAGCCCACGCCGCCTGCGCCCGCCACTACTGCTACCGACACCCTTACCCCCAAGGCCCATTCTCCCCTTGCGACCTCCTCCGCTGGCCTGCCGCTTTCGGGCTTATCTGGCCAATTGCCCCAGGTCTTCACCACCAACCTCGCTAACCCCAAGTTCCACGTGTTGCTCGTCGAAGACGACAACGTGTGTATCCAGTTATGCCGCAAGTTCCTCGTCAAGTACGGGTGCCAGGTCACCGTGGCCACCGACGGCTTGAACGCCATTTCCACCGTCGAACACACCAAGTATGACTTGGTGTTAATGGACATTGTCATGCCCAACCTCGACGGTGCCACGGCCACCAGTGTCATCCGCTCCTTCGACACCAAGACCCCCATCATCGCCATGACCGGCAACATCGAGGACAACGACCTCGTCAACTACCTCCAGAATGGTATGTCGGATATCTTGGCTAAGCCGTTCACCAAGGACGACTTGTACTCCATATTGGCCAAGCACCTTCTCACTGACGAGATGAAGGCGGCCAACGCCGCCAACGGTGCTCCCGAGCCTGAGGCCGGTGCCAGCAAGCCCGTGGCGTCGCCTGGCATCGCCACCATTGCGCCGGGACCAGACTTGATGATGAGCCAGCCGCTCAAGCCGGAGCCTGAGATGGCAACCAAAAAGCAGCGTCTCCAGTGAAAGATCAAAATAGAGTGGAATGCCTGGAAATTACTGGACTGGAAGAGGAGTCTGTTCAAGAATAGATTTTGACTGACTGGCTGTTATCAAGAAATAGACTAGCTGAAGTTGATTGAATGGAGAAGGACCAAATCGCAGATGCTTCGCCTCCCATGAGAACTTGGTTACTCTAATCGTAATAGACTGGATTGAAATTGACACCCAGTATTCAAGAAGAATGGTTCAAAATCTATGATTTTGATGTCAAGCCACATGGAGCCGACTTCGTGGAAAATATGGCCAATAGATCTCTCCGTATTCACATTGCTCCAAACTTATATTCAAATCAACGATTCTAGTATCCTAGACTCAGAAAAGGTGTCGAAATACTTCAGTTATCAGCATGAGTTCACGTCATTGTGGCCGCGATAGAACGGCCAGTGTTCATCTAGACCTAGAAATAGTGTCGAAAAACATGAATTAACAGCAAAGATTCTAGTAATGAAAAGGAGAAAAATGATGTCCATAAGTGCTATTTTTTTCAAGAAAGCTCCATTGCTCAAGCATATCCAGACAAGTCTTTAAGCAATGTCAGTGTGCAAGAAGACCATTAATAATGTGCTAAAATCTCACTCAGTCAAGTTAGCCCAACAACATAGTCTCAAAAACAACGACTTCAATTCAAGAAGATCCAGAAATGGCGACGGAAAGAATTTCTACATTGTCAGCAAAACATGTTCCAAAGGTACGGCTCGGTGCTCAAGGAAATCTGTACAATCCACACTTCTTGGCTCGAGAAGATTTGGTTTGTAAACAATGCTTTACAGTTCAAGAAGACGAAATCCATTTCTCGTTGTTTAGCCGGCTTCACTGAAGAAAACTTGTTCTACAGACAACTGTCGATGTTGTCTAAAACCTGCACTCACTGTTCAGGATGAAATACCTGTACATTGTTCAAGAAGTCCTATCAAGACCTGTTCTATGCTGTGCGTGTACTCTAGTTAGTTGATGTTCATATATGTATTATTAATGCCCGGCACCACCTAGTGGTCAAGCCGGGGATTTGTGCTCGAATCATGGCTCGACAGGGCTGCTTGTAGTGATTATGTGAAGAGCCAAGTCGGAGAACGCGTTGTCCCACGTGGAGTCCTTGGACACCGCCTTCTTGTACCGCGTTATTTCCACCTTTTCCACGTAGCTCGAAGCATAATCGTAGTGGATCTTTGGCTCTACAAAGGTGTTCTTCTTTCTTCTGCGGCGGGAAACCGGCTGGAAATCGTCCTTGTCGGTGGTCTTGGCCGTTTCCGGCTCGCTGAGATGCACCACCATGCTGATTTCGGGGTGGGTGGCATGGAGCTTGGCTTTGGTGTAGCGGTCGGTATGAGCCACTATGTCGTTTCCGATGAAATAGAGTGGTTTCTGCTCTTTTAAAAGGACTTCTGTGAGCTCGAGCGGCGAGTGTGGCATAAAGAAGACCACCTCGGGCCTCGAGGTGCCGTCGTACTCTTTTTCATCCACCTTGTATCCGAGTTCATGCTCTAAGAAGAAGATGTCAAGAGGAGAGAAAATGGGGTCGAAAAACGAGACTTCTTCGACCTCAAGACTCTTTGCTGTTTGTTGAAGCAATGCCAACTGGAACAAGGCACTTTTGCTGGCCGTGGGGGACCCCAAGGCCAAGCATCGTATTCTGGCGATGGCCGTGGTTATGCATTTAAGAGAGGCCTGGTACTCGGACCAGAAGGCGGATTCGGTGATTTTTTTGCCGTATTCGGTGAGCCGGGTCCGGGCCTTGATGAGATCTTCGTCTTTGGCCAACAGAGCGGCTTCGGCGTCGGTGGGCCGGGCCAAAGTATGGTTCTGGACGTACTCCGACATGGGTATTGTGCAGGCCAAACTTGAGATGGTTCTATAGGGTGTATGCAGTCTAACTGCTAGTGGAAGCAGAGGAAGGAGAGAGCAGTTAGACTGGCCTGGATGCAGGGAAAGACATAACTGAATAGTCTACTGGATGCAGGGAGAGGCAACCTGAATAGTCTACTGGATGCAGGGAAAGACAGAGTAGGGTCTAGTCTGGATGCTACCTCTCCACTGCTTGGTTCCATGCACTTCACCTATAGACTTGTAGGAGGCTACTACGTTGAATGCTTTTGGGCAGCCATCTCTCTTCATCTCTCTTCTTCTCTCTTCACTTGGCTGTACAACAGACTAGGTCTATTCTATCTCTGCAGTTGGATAGGTCGAAAACAGTATGGCCGTGAGGTGCAACAGCACGTGCACCAGCACCACTCATCGTACACTCCATTGCCTGTCTTCTACTGGCCAATTATAATTATACCCAGCTCCATCCTCTACGTGACATACAATGCGTCCACTAGAAACTGTAGCCTAAGCAAGAGACCGAGGGAGATACTTCCCTTGGCCGTGAAATGGCCAGAATGGCCATATTCCCAAATGGCGAGTTTTTCCGCTTCGTAGAGTGAAAATCTTCCTCCTCCACCAATAATTCCCCTGGTCAAAAGACATGTTTGCAACAGCCCATTGCTCCAATTCGGACCAAATAAGGCAGCAATTCCGCCTTCGCCGGTCCAATGCCCCATTCACCTCTATCTCCCTCTTTCCTTCCTCTCTTTATCTCTCTCTATCTCTCCCCGTGGTTCCGCGGAGCAGACCTAGCCCTATTTGTATCCTGCACACCGCCTCATCTCCAAAATTTTAATGCCTTGACCATCCAACTTACTCTCCACTTTTCTTCTCCAGAAGTCAGAGTCAATCTCGACACCTTTAGCCGTTTCAAGACCCCGGTGCCTATACAGGTCCCGCCCCCCTCCCGTCTGTCTACCCTCTCAGTTTCCTTGGTTCTGCAAGGATCTCCTCCATCCACTGTCGTCCATCGTGTCTCAATTGACGCCCACACCCATGAGAAAGTGCAAGGTTTTCGTGGGGTCCTCACACCCCGAGTTGGGCAAGTTGGTGTGTGACCGGCTCGGCGTCGAGCCCGCCCCATGCACGTTGAAGAAGTTCTCCAACGGCGAGACGTCGGTGCAAATCGGTGTCTCCATCAGAGACGAGGATGTGTACATCATCCAGTCGGGCTCGCCCCAGATCAACGACCACATCATGGAGTTGTTGATCTTGATCTCCGCGTGTCGTGGCGGCTCGGCCTCCAAGATCACCGCGGTGATCCCCCAATTCCCCTACTCCAAGCAGTCCAAGATGAAGAAGCACCGTGGCGCCATCACCGCCCGCATGTTGGCCAACTTGTTGGTGATGGCCGGCGCCGACCACGTGGTTTCCATGGACTTGCATGCCTCACAAATGCAGGGCTTCTTCACCAAGCCGGTCGACAACTTGTTTGGTGCCCCCACCTTGGCCAGGTGGATCCGCCACAACATCCCCGATTGGGAAAACGCAGTGGTGGTCTCCAAGAACCCTGGAGGTACGAAGAGAGTCACTGCGTTGGCCGACTCGTTGAAGATCAACTTCGCCATGATCCACACCGACAGACGCCGTACCCAGGACCAGTACTCCAAGAAGAAGGAGTTGAAGAAGTCCGTCAACACGGAAGGCGACGAAGAGGACAACATCGTGTCGGAGCTCCAGACCGCTAGAATCGTACAGGGCCACGTCGTGGACGACGACTACCCAGCCAAGGCCGCCGCTTCGGCTGCCGAGGCCAGCCCCTACGAAAGCCAGTCTATTTTGGACAGCGACGTGTTGGGCGGCTCGTACGACGCGGGTAACTCCGACGACGAGGACGAGCCCACCTCCATCAACGAGGAAAAGTTGATCACCTTGGTCGGTGACGTCAAGAACAAGGTCGCCATTATCTTGGATGACATGATCGACAAGCCCACCTCCTTCATCGCTGCTGCTGAGCACTTGAGATTGAACTGTGGGGCCAAGGCCGTCTACGTGGTCGGAACTCACGGTGTTTTCAGCGACGGCTGCTTGGAGAGCTTGTCCGAAAGCTCCTGCATCGACAAGATCGTGGTGACCAACACCTACCCCATTGGCACCGATAGAATTGAGAAATACTCCAACAAGCTCTCAGTGATCGACGTGTCGCCGATTTTCGCCGAGTGCATCAGAAGAGACCACTTTGGTGAGTCTATTTCTGTGTTATTTGACTCTCTTGCTGCTGTTGAATAATTAATACATTGTTGCTGACCATCACCGCAAGGTGATTGTAGCCCAACGATGCAGCCCCGGGGCTGCAGGCCTTTAATTCCTATAGAGTTATTGGACTAACGGAGCGTTGGTAAAACAAAGGTTATGTCCAGGAGTACTGCGTGTTAGCGCAGTGGTTCTGGTTATAACTACAATGTAGTCAGAGATCAACTCAAGTTCTGATTATCAGAACTTGTGATTGACTCTGTACAGTAATACCTGTATCATCTCTTCTAGTACTTATAAGCTTCTTTGGTGTCTCTGAAATGGTTTTCTTGTTCCAGATTTAACCCTTGCTTCTCGTTCCTTCTGGTTGATTCTAATAATTATTTTCTAGGGCTAGATCCAACGCTTACTTCTCTCGTTCTTTGCTGATTGAATATTAATGATTCTCTGTGCCAGATCGAACACTTTCTGTCTCTTTCATTGTTTCTTGAATTTCCTAAGTGCCTCTCTTTTATCCTCAGTGTTATCTCTATAATTGCAACAATTGCTTCGAAAATTGTCCCTTCCCCTGCTCTTGTCTAACACCGACTCTTTTTTTTTATTAATTGAGTTGATTCCATACACCAAGTGGTAGCTAGTGAAACTTGCACAAAGTGCAGGCTATATTTTTTAGCGATAGAAGACTTGATGCATTTCTGGTTACCGTTCTATAGAATTTCAGATTGAAATATTCAAATCCGGAAATTTCAAGAAGGGCCCAAAGCCCGCAAATGATCTCTGCAACAACGTCCTTCGGGCTTTGAGAGGTTCCATTACTTCCAGAATCGCCACTGTAACGTGAAGAACAACCATTAATTCTGGACTATTTCTGCAGAAAATGCTTAGTCCCCCTCTATTCCGCATTCAAAGCTCATACAATTAACTGCCAGACCGCTGTTTAAAATCGCCTATCGGGCCCGATAGGCAATTTCAAGACCTTCAAGCACCTTAGCCTCCCATTGGTCTTGGTTCTTCGCCATATAGTCCAAATCTTGTGGGTGCGACATTCGAGCGACATACTACACCTCAGCACGGCACCACAGACACCCCATTTCCATGCCGTTTCCTTGGGCACCGCACATCCCCGTGTCCTGACTCCTCCTCCGATCCCACGCCTGGCGTTTCCGCCCTTCCTCCTGCACTGGGGTATTCCTGTCTGCTGTCTGTCTATTGTTCACCGTTTTTTCATCCACCTCATAAGCTTCGGTGCATTTACGAGGCCCAGACCTCGGACTTCGTGCCAAGGGACCGTCCCGATAGCTGTGGCACCTGCCACAGCGAAATTCCACCCCTACAGCCCGTGTAAGCCCGACTTTTCACTAGGGGCATGTGTGTCCCCAGTATTCGCCCCGGGCACGACCTCTTATCACCTCGCACTTCCTCCATCATCTGACTCTTCCCTCCACCTCTCTTCTCTCTTTATTAGCACACGTTTCTTCCCTGCATCGTCGACCATGTCGGGCCAAGACGCCGAGCCACCGGCTTCGCCTGCCACCATCAACACCAAGCCCAATTTGGTGCACCAGCTTCAACAGAAACTCAACCAGCCCATGTCCCCATTGTCGTTGTCTGACTCCAGCCAGTTCGATGGAGAGCTCGACCCCACCACTTCCAAAAAACTGTCGCCATTAAGTGGCCAGCCATTGGCATCTCCCGCCACCGAGAAGGCCATTGCGTCCATCGCACCCATGCTAGCCAGTTTTGCGCCCAAGACCAGCGCCGAAGACGCAGGCCATCTTTTATTGCAAGACACCAGTGTGTCGCCAGGCCACGGCGGCAGCTCCGACCCGGATTCCCTTGCGGTCGAGGGCAGCGCCAAATTGACTGCTGATAACTTGAAGATCAACGATTCCAACATCACGGCCGAGTCTACATCGTCGTCGTCGTCGTTCCCCAACGACTTGCTGCGCTTGGTCAAAACCATGTCCAATTCGTCCAACACGTCGAGAAAGTCATTTTCTGGCATCAAGGACACGTTTGGCCCCCGCCTCCCCAAAATCGGCAAGATCGGTGTGTGTGCCATGGATGCCAAGGTCATGTCCAAGCCCTGTCGGCGCATTCTTAACCGCTTGATCGAAAACGGCGAGTTCGAAACGATCATCTTTGGAGACAAGGTCATTTTGGACGAGGCCATCGAAAACTGGCCCACCTGTGATTTCCTCGTCAGCTTTTTCTCCAATGGCTTTCCCCTTGACAAGGCCATTGCTTATGTCAACTACCGTAAGCCCTACGTTATCAACGACTTGGTTTTCCAGAAAGCCCTTTGGGACAGACGGTTAGTGTTGAGCATTCTCAACCATGCTAATGTTTCCACGCCCTACAGATTGGAAATTAGCAGGGATGGTGGCCCCCATATTGAAGACGAGTTGAGAGAGAAGTTAAAGGCATCTGGCATGTCCGAAGAGTTTTTGACAAGCTTGACCGACCAAGACGAGCCTGAGTGGGAAATGGTCGACGAGGACACGCTCAGAGTAGGCGACAAGATCTTGAAAAAGCCATTCGTGGAGAAGCCCGTGGATGGTGAAGATCACAATGTCTACATATACTACCCCAAAGCCACCGGTGGAGGTGGTAGAAGATTGTTCAGAAAAATCGGTAATAAGTCTTCTGAGTTCGATCCCGACTTGAACACCCCAAGAGTCGAAGGCTCGTTCATCTATGAGAAGTTCATGGACACCGACAACTTTGAGGACGTCAAGGCGTACACCGTTGGACCTGACTTCTGTCATGCCGAGACCCGTAAGTCGCCCGTAGTGGACGGAATTGTTAGACGGAACACTCACGGTAAGGAAATCAGATTTATCACTGAATTGTCAGAGATTGAGAAAACCATGGCCAAGAATGTGTCCAATGCCTTCAATCAAACCATTTGCGGTTTTGATTTATTGAGAGTTAATGGTGAGTCCTACGTCATTGATGTCAATGGTTTCTCATTCGTCAAGGATAACAACGAATACTACGACTCCTGCGCCAGTATCTTGAGACAACTTTTCTTGGAGGCAAAGAAGAGCCGTGACTTGTTGAAGACCAGTATTCCCCATCTGTCAAAACTTCTTAATAAAAGTCAATTTGAAGAAAAGGAACAGAAGTGGGTCTTTAAGGGAATGGTTTCGGTTATTAGACATGCTGACCGTACTCCAAAGCAGAAGTTCAAGTACTCGTTCAGGTCACCTCTCTTTATTTCGTTGCTCAAGGGTCACAAGGAAGAAGTTATCATACGTGCCGTTGCTGATTTGCAAGTTGTGTTAGAAACAGTCAAGATTGCTGAAGAGAAGAAATTGGAAGACATGAAGAAATTGAAGCAATTGAGAATCGCCTTGGAAAAGAAGATGAACTTCCCAGGTACAAAAATCCAATTGAAGCCTGCTCTTAATGCTGATAATCCAGAGGTTGTGGACAAAGTGCAATTAATCTTGAAATGGGGTGGTGAGCCAACCCATTCTGCTAAACATCAAGCAACCGATGTCGGTGAACAATTGAGACAGTACATTAAGTTGCTCAATCGTGATGCATTGAAGGACATTAAAGTATTCACTTCTTCAGAAAGAAGAGTAATTGCTAGTGCCCGCATTTCTACTTTGGCATTATTGGGCTACGACGACGATACATTGCCCGATGACTTTTTGATAGTCAGAAAAGACTTATTGGATGATTCCAACGCGGCTAAGGATTTGATGGACAAAGTTAAGAAGAAGTTGAAGCCCTTGTTAAGACAGGGTGCTGAAGCTCCTGCTCATTTTACCTGGCCACCAAAAATGCCTCAGCCATTTGAGGTTATCAAGCGTGTTTGTGAATTAATGAACTTCCATCGTCAAATCATGGAGTACAATTTCGAAAAGAAGAAAGTTCATGAGTTCCAGGACAACTGGTGCTGTGGTGAAGATCCATTCTTGTTTAGGGAAAGATGGGACAAGTTGTTCCTGGAGTTTCTCAGTGTCGAAAAGACCCATCCATCCAAGATTTCAGAGTTGTACGACACTATGAAATATGATGCCTTGCACAACAGGCATTTCTTAGAGAAGATTTTCTCCTTTGATCCCAATGATGAAGAGCTCTTGAAGCGGTTGAGCGATACCTGTGGTGGTACTATTAACTCCTCGGGTTTAGTGAGCGAATACCCTATCAATATCTTGGCTATGAACAACTTCAAGATTCCTGACAACATTTCTGCTCCTGTCAATATTCCTTCCAATGGAAGCAGTTCTGGTACCAGTTCTCATGGTAACTCACACAGCAATTTGACCAACATCACTTCCACAAGTATACCAGCTTCTGCCGGTTCTTTGGGTTGGGTGTTACAGGGTGCTAGCACTTCTAGCAATGATTCCAATTCTGGTAACAGTGCCAATAAGCAAAGCAAGTCAAAGAGCCACGACAATCCATTTGACCACCCTACATTTGCGAGATTGAGAGAATTGTACAGATTATCAAAGGTGTTATTCGACTTCATTTGTCCTCAAGAGTACGGTATTAAGGATGAGGAGAAGTTGGACATTGGTTTGTTAACTTCTTTGCCATTAGCGAAGCAAATCTTGTCTGACATCCAGGATATGAAGAAACATGACACTGCTGCCGTTGTGAATTATTTCACTAAGGAATCTCACATCTACACTTTGTTGAACGTTATTTACGGCTCGCATTTCCCAATGAAGATAGCAAGAAACGCTTTACCAGAATTGGACTATTTGTCCCAAATTGTGTTCGAATTATACGAAGCTGATGATGCTTCTAGTCCAAGCGGTAAGAAACATTCCATTAGATTATCATTATCGCCAGGTTGCCATACACAAGACCCTCTTGATGTCCAATTGGATGATGATCACTACATTGGATGCATTCCAAGAATTGGATTAACTAGACATTTGGATATGGATCTTGTTACTCAAAGATTGAAGTCAAGATTTTCTAGAGTCTCTCTTCCAAAGAAGTTTACCCCTGTCAATATCTCCAGCCCTTTGGCTAATGGAATCTAAAGTATCGAAAATAGATAAAATAAGTAACTACAGTAAATTATATTAACTTTATTATCCTAAATATATTATCTAAAATATTCGTAAACAATAGTAGTACCACGTACTATTGCTTCGAACCTTGCACCATTCATAAATGAAGCGAATTAAATATTGGAAGTGATACAACCAAGAACTGATAAAGTTCAACCGGTCACATTATATACAAGTAGAAGCTTAGAGGATTCGTACCACGGAATCGACTTAAGCTGACTCATATGACTCCCAGTTGTTGATGATGTTCAAAATCTTCTCAGACTTGGTCAATTCGTAGACTTCTTGGAAGTACTCCTTGGTAATCTCGAATGGCTTGGCAGTCAAGTTAGGAATGTATCTACCAATCAAGTCTTCTGGGTTAACAGATGATTGTGGGATCTTCTTGATCAAGAATCTCTGGAATGGCTTAACTCCAGACATCAAGTAAGAAGAGTGGAATGGGACGGAAATACCCTTCAATGGAATAACAGCGAAACCTCTTTGTAAGTCAATTGGCTGAGGCTTAGCAATAGATTGAGCAGAGACTTCGGTGATAATTTCCTTCAAGTGACCTCTCACTTCATCCAAGGTCAAAGTAGCTTGCAACTTGACAATGTCAATCTTGTTCAACTTGATAACGTTCAAGACGTTAGTCAAAGTGTCCAAGGCTCTCAAGTCACCAGCAGCAACGTATTGTTGGTTCTCAACGTTGTAGTTGACAATTTCCAACAACCAAGTAGTCTTCTCAGAAACTTCTTCGACAACAAACTTCAAAGCTTCCTCGTTGAAGGTTGGGTTAACTCTAGTTGGGTTAACAGCAACCATACCATAGTTGGATCTACCAGTCTCATCTCTTGGAACAGCAACTTGCATAGTCATACCTCTGTAGAAGACAATATCAACCAATGATTCGATAGCCATAACGTTGGCAATGGAAGACAAGGCCGAATATTCACCCAAGGAGTGACCAGCAAACATGACATCAGATGGAACCAATCCCTTGGACTTAATGTCTTCGTAAGCAGCCTTCTCCATCAAAGTCAAAGCAGGCTGAGTGAATTGGGTAGCAGACAACAAACCAGTAGGAGAAACAAAAGAGAAGGAGTTGGTGGTGTGGTCAATGTCCTTGAAAATCTTCTCGGACTTGACTTCACCGTCTTCACCAATGGTCTCGAACATCATACCAATATAGTTCTCTCTAATCTTTCTACCCTTGGCACCACCGAAGTGAACAGTCAACTCATTAGGGTTGTTTTGCACAATGTCGAGGATAGAGAAACCATAGTTGTCAACAAAGTGACGGTCAGCTCTGTCCCAAACATCACGAGCAACTTCGGAAGTCTTGTACAAGTCCATACCCATACCTTGTTCTTGAGAACCTTGACCAGTGAAAACGTAAGTAGTAATTGGTTGATCAATTTCAGCCTCACCAATCAAAACTGGAGAGTCAGTCTCGACATTCTTAGTCTCGACCTTGATGATCTTACGACCATTGATCATACCAATGTGCTCCAAGGTAGTTTGCAAAGTATCGTTTGGCAAAACCATACCAACAAAGTTACACTTGAAGGCTCTAACTCTGGAAGCAATGTTGTTAGCAGCCCATTCTTCGACCAAAGATCTGATCGAACCAGAAGAGTACATTCCGTGAGTGATGGTACCTGGCAAGTTAGCGTAGGAAGCAAAGACTCTAGAAACGTGAATTGGGTTGTAGTCACCGGAAACCTTGGCATAAGGTTCGTTAGTACCTGGAGCCTTGGAAGTCAATTCTTCACCAGAAGAAATTGGAATGATGTTCTCGAAAGTAACCGCTTCTTCAATGGTCTTACCGTGTCTGGCCAAGTAGTCAGTAACTGGGTTACCATAAGACTTACCGGCTTCGTACTCGACAACACCAACTTGGATGACTTCCTTAGTTGGCAACTCCAAGTATATTTGACCAGTGGTCTCAATAGACGAGTAAATGTCAGCGGATTGGAAGTGGTAAACGGATTCGCATCTGAAGGTCAAAACGGTATTAAGCAATTCAATATCCTTCTCCAAGTGGAACCATTCCTTGGACTTCAAGATAGCCAAGTCCTTGGAAGAGTTCAAGGAAATTTGAGCTGGAGTCTCAGTAACCTTTTGGAAGGTGTTCTCATAATCAGAGTATTCACCACGGTACAAGAATTGGGAGGTAACTTCCATGACAGCTTCACCCTCTCTGTAAAGAGTTCCGACAACCTCGACCATCTTACCAGAAGGCTGGTTCAAGACGGCCTTGATTTCAGCCTTGGAAGAAATAACATCACCTTGCTTCAATGGGGAAGCACCAGTAACCATCTTGTAACCGTTGGACAAATGAACCAACTTCAACAAGTCACCATCGATAGTCTTAGGGAAGATGGCCTTGATGATGGCCTTCCATCCAACAACGATGGCGAAATCCATTGGGGCCAAGCTTTGCTTACCTGGTCTAGGAACAAAGGCCTCACACTTGTTTCCAATAGCGTGAGTGAACTCAGAAATGTCCTTACCGTTGATGGCAACTTCATCACCAATGATGACTTCACGGGCATCGATGTCCAAGTCAAATGGAACATCGCTTCCGTACCACAACTTCCAGTAGAATTCCTTGATTCTATCATTTCTGTCACCCATGACTTCCAAAATAGGGGCGAAACCATCAGCTGGGTTGTAGTTGAACAAGAATCTCAAAGCACATGGCTTGGAATCGTAGGTTCTGTGCTCGATCATAGAGCATTGAATCAAGCTATCCTTGAGCAACTTGATCTCCACGACTGGCTTTAAGTCACCCTTAATGCGCTCAGAAACAGTCAATTGACTCTTAGATCTGTCCTCAGGATGAGTAAGCTCAACAACAGTGTTGGCAGAAGGCTTCAAAATCTTGCGGATAGAGTTTTCAACGTGCTTAGAACCTTGAACAATTCTCTCGGTAGAAATAAGGGCCTGCAACCAGTTAAGCTTGTCGCCAGCCAAGAGCTCGAGCCACTTTTCAGAATCAACAGAGGAGCCGACTTGGTAAACAACCTTATCCTTAGAGGACTCAACAACCTTGACACCTGGGATGGCACCAGAAGACTTGACAGGAACCTTTCCACCGAAGTACTCAACGACTGGAATGTTAGACTCCTTTCCGTCGTAAACATCCTTAATCAAAGAAGCAATGTGACCCTCGTGGATGTTGTCCAAAATCTCTCCAATTGGCTCGTTGACCTTGTTGGTGAACTGGGCAGCAACCGGACCGTGCAAGATACAAGTTCTTTGCACATCCTCGTCGACCACAGTTTCAAGGTCTTCGGATTGCCACAAGGAGTCCTTCTTGAAGAAGAACTCGAATCTGTCATCCAAAACAGGAACGAAAGGAACTGGCTTTTGAGTAACTCTGGAAGCGCAGGTCAAGAAGAAGTCACTGTCCTCTTCGGAAATCAATTGTTCCTTAGCCAATGGGAACTTCTCGAAGAATTGAGTGGTGAACTCTTCGGGCTTTTGCAATTGAGCATTGCTTTGAATCAAAGAAACAGAGTCAGCAACAGTGGTGAATCTTTCTTCCACTCTCTTCAAGAAGTCACAGTAGAAGTTTCTCAAGGTAACATCGATCCATCTGGCAGACTTCTTGACGTACATCAACTCGATCAATCTGAGGGCGACTTCTCTGTAGGTCATTTCTTGCAAGTCACAGGCGCCAGTGGCGTTCTTGGCGAACCAAGGCTTTTGGGAGTCCTTGTTCAATCTCTCGATAATGTAGTCCTTCTTCTTGTTCAAAGCCTCGACACGCTTGTTCTTGGGCAAAGAGAAGATGGTCTCATCCAACTCCTTCCAGAACATGACACCTCTGGTGGCGATCTTGTGGATAGGCTCACCCATTTCGGACAAGACGGTGACAACACCACCGGCAGGCTTCTTGTAGGTTTGCTCCCACTTGTCGTCGGTGACACCGGAACAAGTAGAAATCAACTTCTTGGCGTCCAAAGAGGTGTGAGCTTCCAAGGAAGTCATGACTCTGGAACCGAAAAGAACACCATCATAAGGCATAGGAGGGTAGTTGAACTTCTCGGACCACGAACCGGTCAAGTAAGGGTAGGAGTCCTCGTGAGAACCGAAACCGGAACCAGCAACCAAGATGATGTTGGAGCATCTTCTGATCTTGGAGTACATCTGCAAGATGGGCTGGTGGAAATCCTCGAACGAGTGGTGACCTCCACCTCTACCACCAGTCCATTGCAAAATGATAGGGAAGTCGGGGTGGGCCTTGGCGATGGCGATACACTGGCTGATGGCATCGATGGATCCGGGCTTCAAGCCCAAGTGGGTCAAGCCCAAGTCGGTGATGTACTCGCTGGCAACCTCAGTCGAAGGAACACCGGCACCAATGGTGAAAGCCTGGATAGGGTAACCCTTCTCTCTCAACTCCTTGACCAATGGAACACACCATTGCAACATTCTAGGGTTGACGTAGATAACGTTGATACTGATACCGAAACCTGGCTTGATTCTGGACACGATGTTGTCAATGACCTTGGTGAACATTCCGGGGTCGAAGTAACCACCTCCACCCAACTCGATGTGGTAGCCAGCATTGGTGGCAGCCACCACGATATCGGGGTTGACGGTGGTAGGGGTCATACCAGGAACCATGAGAGGAGCTCTTCCTAACAATCTGGAGAACTTGGTGTCGACGTAGACCTTGCCCTTCTTGGTCTTGGCCAACTTGGGCTGGAACTCGGTCAACCAGTTTGGCGCAAACTTGACCTCCTTGGAGGCAGTAGAGTGAAAGATCTCATGCTTGAAGCCGTACTCGTCGTCGATGGACACCAGGTCGAGGGCACCGGCCACAATAACTCTGGTACCGGTTCCGTCCTTGTTTCTGTGGGTGAGAACACCCAATCCGGAGACGCCTCCGGGGCCAAAGTCCAAGATGTGGGTGGAGTCGAAGCTGGTGGCATCCTCCCAGTGGACAGGGAGCTGAGTGATGCACTTAACAACTCTGGTGGTGACGGACTCGGCGGCCTCATCGAAGTGCTGCAAGTTCTCGCCCTTGTAGGTGTCGAAGACGGGGATCTTGATGGAGGCACGGTCGAAGTCCAACTTCTCGTTGGCAATGTCGTCCAAGATCAAGTCGGTGGCACTAGCCAAGAGGTGAGAGTGGAAGGGGGCGAAAATGGGAAGGAAACGGTTGGAGAACTTCAACTTTCTCTGGGAGTGGGGGACACGCGACTGGTCCAAGCCAGCAGGGGCCTTGTTGTTTCTCAAGTTCAAGTTGAAACCGTAGAGCGACTCAGGAGGACCACTGACCACCAAGTTGCGCGCACCGTTGATCAAGGAGATGGCGATGTGCTTGTCCTGGGGCAAGTGCTTGTTGGTCTGGTCGATGAAGTGGTTGACCTGGTCGATCGACAAGTCACGGACCGACAACATGGGCGAGGGACGGCCCTCACCGTTGTCGAGCGAGTCCTGCAACATGGTGGGTGGCAAGGTGGTTCTGGGGTAGGCGTTCAAGGAACGGGCACCGATGAAGAACAAGAGCGACACGGCCTTCAAGGCGTTGTCCAAGAAGGATTCCCACAGGTCGGAGGACGCGATGGCCACGGCGGTGACAATACCCTGGGAGTGGCCGGTGGAGCCGCCACTGGCCAAGTAGTCGCGGAACTGGCCTGGTGTCAAGCCCAACACCTTGCAGGTGATGGCGTAGTGCGCGAGCTGGATGGTGCAGATCAAGGGACACGAGACAGGGACCAGGAGAAGGTAGTCCTGGTCGGGGGTCTTGTCAGGGTGGTCCAACCACAGGAGGATGTCCAAGCCCTGGGTGTAGATCTTGTCGAGGTCGGCGGAGTGCTGCTTGATCAAGGCGTTCAAGCGCGCGGCAATGGGCACGATCAAGTCGCTGTGGATGAGGCCGCGGTAGAGCTTGTAGACCTCGCGCAACTCCTCGAAGTAGTCGTCGGTGTTTCCCTGGCCGCCGAAGATGGCCACCACCTTGGCGTCGGACTTGGTGTGGTACAACAAGTTGGACTCGATGGTGGGGATGGGGGTATTGGAGTTGATCAATGCAGTGTAGTAGTTCTTGACCACGTTATCCTTGATCTTGGCGGGGGTGGTGGGGAGGGCCTGGGGGTCCAACAACGACACGGCGAAGGTGTGGATGTCGGTGGAGCCGGTCAAGAAGGTGTGGGCAAAGTCCTGCAACGAGTACTTGAGGATCTGGTCGAACTGGCCGGGGACCGCGGGGTCCACGAGCGACGCGATGTAGCCCAAGAACTTACCGAACAACTCGGCGGGCGACGAGGGCTCGTCGTCGTCGGCGAAGCCCTCGGTGACCGCGGGCAATGTCTTGATGAACTGCTCCTTTGTCTGCGAGTAGTTGAAGAACAACTCGTTGGGCACCAAGAACGTGTGCTCAATGGTGCCGTGGTTGAGGGAGAACGGGCGGTGGGACGAGGTGTTGGACATTGTGTGTGTAGTAGTAGTAGAGATCGTCGTCGTGGAGGGAGTAGTAGTGGTAGTACTCGTAGGGGGACGGACGAGGAGGAGGACGGTGCGTGGTACGACTTTCTATGGGGAAGTAGGGGTGTGCAGCCTAGGGGGAGGGAAGGGCACTGGAGTGGAGGGGGTGGGCGTGTCGTTCAAGTGTGTAGGGGTGTGGTACGGAACACAGCTATGAAAAAAGACAACTTCGGAGAGAAGAGAAGAACAGAAAGAGGCGTCCGATTGTCAGTTATATATATTCACCTAGGGTAAAATTGATGGGTTGACACGCAGGAGTTTTGTGGAATTTTCGAGTTTGTTGGAAAGACGCATTGGGAGAGTGAGAGAGAGAAAGCAACGAGAGAGATGGAGGAGGAGGAGGAGGAGGAGGAAGATAAAGATAAAGGGAGAAGCAGGCAATGAAGGGAGGAGTGGGTGGTGTAGTAGGATAGAGCGAGGATGTTGCGGTAGGCTGTCTGTGAGGGTCGTCGTGGTGGAGGGACGGCTGTGGGTGTAGGTTGGCCAGTTGGTTGGCCAGTTGGTTGGCCAGTTGGAGTGCGATGCGGCAGCCCAACGGTGGAATTGTTGCAAAATGCGTCTAGCGAGAAACGGCGGCGGGAAATTACCGCGAGGGCGAGAATGGAGGCACCGAGCACACCACCACGGCGACGGGGCCGACCCTGCGGCTTTGGCGCCGGCGCAGTGACGCTAGGCTAGCTAGTGATGCTGTCTCTGGTGCTGTGCTGCGTTGCTGCTGCTGCTGCTTCTGCTCCTGTTACTGCTGCTGCTGTTGGTGCTGTCGCTACAGGGTCGCCATGGTATGTAGCTACACAATCTCTCTCTCTCTTTGCCACTACACTATACTGTTGTGTCTACACCCACACCCACCCATCCTGGCCGCATCCTCTGATGTCGAGGGTCCTAACTCCGCGATCTTCTCGAGGCCAACACGCAAATCAGCTCAACTGGCACTGGCCTCCATCGATATCGACTCGCCTCGCTCGCCTCGCCACCACCGCCAGCCTCGCCGCCTAGCGCCATTTCCGCTGACTACACTTGCTGTTGGATTGGCTGTGGGTGTGTGGGTGTGTGTGTATGTGGTGGTAGTGCCCAATCCCCGGGCGCAGCCGCAGCCCAGGCCCAAGCCCAAGCCCAAGCCCAAGCCCAAACGCCCCTATAGTGGTCGCCGTAGTGGTGGTAGTGGAGCTTCATTGGACAATGTGTTGGCTCATCTCCATGCAGTCCTCCCAACATTATATATTTTCTGGCACCAGCGGCGCCCCGGTTGCGAGCGCGCGCCCACGTTTTGTTGGCCTTGGGTTTTGGGTGTACACCACCACCACTGCCACCACTGCCACCACCAACTACAACGTGCAACCGGATGTGGCACGCGACAGGCGGCGGCCATGGATGGATGTGGGAGTGAGTGCACTGAGGCGGAGGCTGTTCCCTCGGAACATTGGCCAAAGGGCGGCTGGTTCCGGCATGTTTGGCGACGGAGCCGGTGCGTTCCATCAAAGCCCCTTTTGGCGGTGGAATGATGCGCGTCGGCCGTTTAGGTCACGTGACGCGATTGTCCTGCAGGGAACCGGATGCGTTGAGATGCGACATGTCCAGAGGTCCAGAGGTCCAGGTGGTCCAGTGTCCAAATGGTCCAGATGGTCAGTGTCGGTATGGTTTCGGTGCTTGTTGCGATGTGCCGTTTCTGCTACCTCGTGCTGCATTCCTGCCCCATCATCCGTGTTTCTCCTTCTCCTCTGTTTTCTACGTATTTCTAGCTATTTTTCGCTGCCATGTGCCAATTACATTTGTTTCTCCTAAATACCAATTCTTTTGTTTCTCCCCAGTACCAATTCTTTTGTTCCTCCCGAGTACCAATTCTTTTGTTTCTCCTAAGTTACAAATTCTCCTAAGAGCCAATTCTTTTGTTCTTTCAATTTTTTCCTCTCCCATGTGCCAATTACTGTTGTTCAGTCAATCCTCTCTCCCATGTGCCAATTACTTCGATATCTATCTTTTCTTTCTCGTTCATGTGCCATTTACTTCCATTTCTATCTTTACTTGCTTTTCCCGTTCCCCTTTCTCTATTTTCTCCTTTCTCCTCCGTTCCCCTTTCTCTTTTCTCTTTCTCTAATTTATTAATAGAAGCCGGGACATAGTATCGTCTCTTCTCTCCTTTACCTGGACATTTCTATCTCCCTCCTTTATTCTCCGAGAAGGATCCATTCTATCGCTGATTACTCTAGAATATCTCCTTTCTTCATTCATCTCTCCCACATAGTCAATTGGCTCAAGAAGCGTCCTGTTCTGTCCATGCTCAGAAGCGACCCGCTCTGTCCATGGTCTATTTATCAATGCGCATTTCTACAGATCTGGTGCAACCCTTATAATTAGAGACCTCTGCCATGAACGAGGCACAGCCAATATCCTCTCGTCTGGGCCAGTATTGCTAAATGTCCAGTATAATATTGCTACTGTTGTTTAGGTGGCAATGGCGCTGGTTCGCGTGATTCCAACATCTCTTTATCGGCCTCTGCTCTCTCTCTATAGACACAACTTTCATTACCTAAATGGATAGATCTCTGGAATTGCCGGTTAGACAGTTGACAGCTAACTTTCCCAGAATAGTCAAATTAAATATTCTTGTCATTCATCTTTTGTATGCAGAGCAGAGCCCAAATTAATCTAGTTCCTGCCTATATTTCAATGCTCATTGTTGGACAGTGCCTTGATGGAGAACAAAATGTAGCCCAAGTCGCTTTCATCATTACTGTTTCTTCATTGGGAATCTCTGTTGCAACTTGGTGCGGTTTTGAGATAACACCAGATAATTACATTAATTACAATTAGATTGTGCTCCATTTGCACCTACTCCTGACTCAGATTGCCAAAATCACTAGTCAGTGTTGGTGAGTTCCAGAATCTACCTACGGCTGCTGTGTCTCGGTAGCGAAGCTTATCCTCGGCTATCTCTCCAGTCTCTGCTTATTCTCAGAAAAATTATTTGAAGTGTGGCTAGATTTTTCAAACCTAATGTCTCTATAGCAGGGTCCACTTAGGCGGAAGTTGCACGAGCAAAAACCCAAATAATATCATCGGTTACAGTTGAATCTGATTCGGCTGAATGACTACAATTATATATAGAGCGATCGGTATAATATTCTGATTTGCCCTATTCGTTAATATTGTCGCTATGGATTGGCTATAACTCCTGCCGATCTGTCTACCTATATGGACAAATCTGATAAAATAGATTGTTCGTAGAGCATTGAGAGGCTCCGTTTTCAGCTGCTTCTCGAATTAGTAGGCACACAACTACATTTAATCGTCACTATTCTTGACTACCCAATTTCTGGCAATCGACTCTATTGTATTATTCTGATGTTCTCGACATCATGCTTTTAGTAATCTATTTAGGAGCTGGCAAGCCTGGAGGGCTGGGTGGCTGCTTGGGAAATTCTCTAACAATAATCTCACACTTCGACTCTCTGCACAAGTCCTTGCGCTTGAAGTAAGGAACCTTGGCCAACAAGTCCAAGCCACTGGATCTCTCCAAGGCTTCAACTGGGACCTGGAACTGTGTCAATGGCGTCGAGTTGTCGATGACATCATTGGGCAACACAAACGCTCCCACGGCGATCTCTTCTTTGCCTTCATATTCACCCACGATTAACTTGAAGAAATGGGTAGGAACGGCGATGTTGGGAGGAGAACCAATCACTTCGTACGTCACTCTGAACTTGTCGTCAGCACATTTCTTGGGCAAGTACAATGGTCCGGTCATCACGCGGACACTGTCGTATTGCTTGGTCAATCTTCTGGCAAAATCCTCAAAATGGGCCCAGTAATCACGGTTGAAGCCGTCGCCTACCTGGGGAGCGATATTGGTCAAGAGAAACGTCTCATTCATGGCCTGCTGGTTGAACTTGGCATCGGCAGCAGGCGCATTGTGGCCCCTGTCGTATCCACTGCGGAAGTAGTCTCTCAATCTGGCTCTGAACTTGGCGGGAATGGACTCATCTTCCCTAAAGACGGAGTGTTTACGGTCCACCAGCTTGTTGGACTTGAGAGAGTCTTTGGTGAGGTGCTCCACAACCCAGTAAGGATTACGGGTGGAACGATCAAAGCATGACACGAACTCCAGCTGCGTCTCTAGGTCGTGAATTGGGCCAGGAAACCCGTACTTGAAGAAGTCTTGGGGTCTAATGGTAGATGCATCGAATGAGGAAGGCAAGCCTCCAGGTCCTCCCTTGACAGGAACTGGTAACATTTTGTCAGATGTCACGGTGGTTTGTGGTGCCGAGGACTTGCCCCAGAAGTAGGAGGCTATTCCTACGGTTCCCAAACCCAAGGTGTTCACTAGTAATTTGCCCATGAGGTAGTGGAGTGGTTTGATTTTGATCTAAATTTTGTCTGTATTTAAACTTTTGAGATGCGATAATGAGAATACTAATCGGAGGCAATTTGAAGAGACTTGCCGGATCGATAGAAAAGTATGGAGATTGTTGAAGTGTCAAATCTACTGTGATTTGGGAAATACTTTCTTGTTCATTGTGAATTTTGTAAATTTTTCCAAAATATTTGAATAATGTAAAAGAATATACTGTGAAAAAACTAAAGGTGACACACCATTCCATCATTATTGAATGTTTCAAAAATTCTAGAGTAATGATAGTCAATTTTAATCATGTGTACTTGATGTCTACTGAATTTCTAGTGTAGATTTTCGATTTCTACTTATTTGGTATGATATATGCAATTATTCGCTCTTGGCCTTCTCTGCGTTTTCCTTCTTTCTATCCTTGTACACCTTCAAACATCCCAACAACACGACAGAACAGATGGGACCAACCAAAGGAGAAAACACTGCCAACTTGTGCTCACTTGGGAAATACGACTGTTGTACCATTTCCTTCTCAAAGAAAGCTCTGTCAGAGTATTCAAGAGCGGTCGCCGACAAAGTCATCGACTTGGCATAGTTTTGTTCCTTGTTCAAGATTGCCATCGATTCTTTAATGGCATCGATCGATTTGTGGACGTATGTCTTGGTCAACTTAGGCACGGAAATCTCATTCAATGAATCGACTAACTTGATCAAAGACTTGAGGGTTTCCAATGCTTTACTAATATTCTTGAAGAACATGATTCTGGAGGTTATGTCAATTCTGATGCTTGGGGATTTGGGGTTTTCGGGAACTCCAAGCAACTGGAACAATTGCGAGGCGAAAATCTCCATCACTGGAAGCAATTGTTCCTTGGTGATTCTTGCGTCAAAATTCTTACTGGCATCAAGACTCAAAATCTTCACACCTCCCCATTGTGGGACCAAGAAAGAATTGGTGGTAGATTGATCGATGACTGTGGAAATTCCCTTGTAGTTGTCTTCAGGGAAAAACAACAAGAAGTTAATGGTTGGAACGATATCGTGAGTGATCAAGTTCCAGTCACCAAAGTTGATGAAAGTGGACAAGTCTTGTTGGGAGATCACGTTTGCTCCTCTCTGTTCATCGAAGTTAATCTCAATAGATGGTTTAGAGTAGTATTGGATCTGGGTATTCACAGAGAAGTTAGTGAAATGCGAAAACTGTTGAAGAGCAGGAGCCAACAATTCGACGGCATCCTCAATGTCCCATTCAATGGACTTGCCCGTCTCACTCAACAAGCTGAACACGATATTGAATTTTGACGAGTAAGGCACAACTAAGTCAGTCTGATGCTTGGAAGGATTCGAACCGCGCAAAATGGCAGAGAACTGCTCGATCTCCTCCTTGAATATTTTGTCCAATAAGACCATTTCCAAGAACTCGTCCACCTTGTTACCGTTGATGATGTTGGAGGTCAAAGCCAAACGGGACGTCTTCGTGAAAGGAGACACGAAGTAGGTCTCGAGGGGGTTTTCTGCGGCGTCGGTGTCGTCCACATCGAAACGGACGATGTAGTCTTCGGTCTCACTGACTTTGTCGTGGACGCGTTGGAGGTCCAAGCTCCACAACCCCTTCAACTCAGGGTGCTTTTCGTACAAGTGCTGATCCAACGACTTCTGTGCGCTGGAAATGAAATGCTCCGAAGCATTCGGTATGTTAAGATACACCGGGATCTTGTAGTGGAGGCTGGAGGTCAAGCCTTGTGATAAGGCCTCCACTTCATTGGTAGGAAGATCGGCTCTGTAAATGCTGGTTGTGAAGTGGACAAGCGGAAAGCCCAACAGAATCACCATCGCAAGCACTATGCCCACGATCAACCTTCTTGTGAAGGTGATGGTTGAGTTTTCCTTTGCCATTGTGGAGAGTTACGTGGTAGTTGATGTTAACAACAAATATAGCGACATGTAGTGTAGTGTAATGTCGCGAGTGAAAAGTCGCATAAGGACGAGAATGTCGCGATCGAATAGTACTAGGGTGGTCAAAAGGGACATAATTTATGTATGACGACGGGAAAAGGGATGCAAGGTGAAGTCAGGTCGGAATTGGGTGTCTCTGGCTACTGCAATTCCATATAAGTTGCCATGCAACTCTCTTTTCACTAGACCCTTTTTCCAGCAAGTCGCATCATCAAGACATACTATGAATGTCGCATTTCAATGCTACAACCTTTCACTCTATCTTCTCCTGATAGCACCAATGTTTAGGAAGGATCCACAACCCAAGGCCTCGGCCAATATCAAGAACTCGGAACGCAGAAAATTACTCGAAAATATCTGCAAACTTTACCTGGTTCCGCAAGATAAGTTGGACAAAGACGCTTTGGTTAGACTTGTACCCATCGAGACCAAGCTTGCCGGTTTCAAAAGCATTCAAGGCTATAGTGGCAGCATCTACTTGGACGAGAATGAAACTCCCATCTGGTTCAAGTCGCGGGACTCACAGGTTTACCCTTCGTTGTTCACGGTATGGAGAAACCCATACCTTTTGCCAGTAATCAAGACCCATCCTCATGTGATTGAAATTCTCGAGTCGGGAGCAGGCTTAATGTTGCCTGGAACAATTCCCCCATTTGATCCACGTCTTACCAAAGATACCGTGGTGGGAGTGGTTGATAGTGCAAATCCCACAGTAATTAAGGCGATTGGAGTGGCCAAGATGGATATTTATACGTACGACAGAGTCATCGGAACTACAGGAATGGCGGTGGATATCTTGCACACCATGGCCGATCAGTTGTACAAACTCAATAAATTGGTTGACATTGCCGTTCCTGAAGAATTGGATCTCCAAATGCCAGTTAGTGTTGAAGAAGAACCAGAACAAGTACAAGATCAAGAGCAAGAATCAGCTACATTACTGGATGAAACTAAAGTAGACGATGAAGTGGAACCAGAATCATTGCCTAAGGAAAGTTCTAGCGATATTCCTTCATTCGCTGAAGAGTTACTGGAACTCTCAGTTGAAGACGTGGACCATTTCTTTGTCAGATCGCTCCTCCAGACAATCAAAAATGGATCAATTGAATTGCCTATTCCCGCGTCAACTTTCATGTCCTCTTATATTTACAAGAACTTGCCAGTAATTGACCCCAGTTACTGCAACATCAAAAAAACATCCTGGAAGAAAACCGCCAAGTTCTTGAAAGCTATGGATAAACAAAAATACCTTCAAGTAAAGGGAAAGGATGATGACTTAAACGTGATAAAGCTCATGGACCAGTCAAACCAAGAAATTCAGAATTTTGTTCCCCACAGAAGTATGGGTTCCATAGCCAATAAGGGAAATGCCGAGCCTACACCATCGAAAAAGGCCAACGAGATTTCTATTGTGAATTTGTACAAACCTTCAAATAAGTCAAGAATGTTTTTCAACAAGCTTGAAGCGGTTTTTGACCAACTTTACGCGTCGCAAGAATTGAAAGCACTTTTTGATAAATACATCAAAGTCCAAGATTTGGTGAATCCAAACAACAAAAAAACCATACGTATCGATGATTTGTTAAACTCTGTGACAGGCTTAGGTCCACAGGCCACCCCCAGAGAGAAAGTTTTCAAAGCATTTTTAGACAAATGTGCACCATTATTTCAAGTAACTAAGCCGGGTGAGACCAAGGGCGAAATATTCAAAGGTGAGCCTCCAAAAATATCCATCATCACGGAAACAAAAATTGGTAGAAAGGTCATTACACGTGTCTCCAACTTCGAAACCTATTACATAAAGCCTCACGTTCTTGCTGAAGAATTGAGAGTCAAATGTTCCGGTTCGTCAACTATTGGACAGTTGGTCCAAAACCCCAAAATTACCGAAGTCATGGTCCAGGGACCACATGGCCAAGTGGTTATGGACTTGTTGAAAGAAAAGGGAGTTCCTATTTCCTACATTCAATTTGACAACAAGGTCAAACCAAAGAAAAAGAGATCTTAAATAAATTGGGGAATGTAGCAATCTAAAATTTATTGATAATGCAGGATGGTAAATATAGGTAGGTAATAATACATAGTTCCAATGAAAGAAAGTCAACACTATTATGTTGACTAAATTATAATTTCAATGATATTTTGGAATGGTCCAGCAGTAACAAATGCAGATTTGGTTTGAGGATTGACCTTCAATTTTTGGGCAGGAATGTTCCCTGGATAGATGTGGGCATTCTTGCATTGGCTGATGTTGATGTAGTTGAGTGGGGAACAGCCACTGAGTAATGCGTCCACGCCTGCTCTGGTGACTCTGATACAGCCTGTAAGAATCAACTTTTCGAGTCGTCTTAAATTCATAGAAATCGCCACCAAAGACGAATCACTGACTGCAGACCCACAGAACGAGAGGTCAAGTTCTCTGATGTTTGGACAACCCAAGCATAATACTTCGATGGCGATGTTGGATAAAGCACAGCAGAAGTTGAGATCCAAAATTTCCAAGTTTGTTGCAGCATTGGCGATGGAAATAATCGATTTATCTGTGAGAAAGGTGCAATCCTTCAATGAAAGCTTTTTGAGGCTTGAGAAGGACCGGTAAGTCCAGTATTGAAAGCCAGTGTCGGTGATGGTAGTACATCTGGTTAAATCTAAGCTTTCCAATCTCAAGTTAGCGTGGTTTGCAATGTGGTTCATGAAATTATCCGTGAGATGTTTGCAATAGCCAACATTTAAAATCTTGAGGTTCTTGCACCCAATCAATTCTGTGTCGAAATCGCCATTCTTGTTGTCACCGTTAATTCCATCTGTGTTCCAGCCAATTAATCTTTCCAAGACGTTATCTCTTACCTTTCTGCAGTTGGAAAGATCGATTTCTTCTAGATGTTGGCCAACACTGGGAACAGTCAAGTCCATAATAGACATGGCGCTGACTTCCCAGTTACTCTTCATGCGCAAGACCTTGATTTTTCCGGAAATACCAATTTCGTTGACCATGTAACTGAAGCCTTCGTCGGTGATGTGGAAGCAATTGGAGATATCGATGATCTGAGGCCTGGAGCCGACAAAGTCGCAGATACTGATCAACGCTTCGTCGTCAATGGAGGTGTTCCAGGGCGTTAAGTCCAAGGTGTTAAAAAGGTTTGGGGCCACGTAGAGCAACTGGCGCCATCTTCTGCTGACGGTTCGCAATTTCATCAAGGTGGGCAAGGGTAAGTACTCGAAGATTTTCAACAAGATTCTGTCTGGAAGTTTTCCGGTGTTGCTCAAAATGGAGGATCTTCTTCTGCCACTGGAGACGCTGGCTAACCGCATTCTTTTGTTGTGGGGCAAGTACTGGAACATGTTTTTGTTGGACTGAACTGAAGGGTTGTAGTTGAATTGAAAGTTTTGGAAGTTGTTAAGGGAAGGCACCACGGGGTTCAAAGAGGGCACCGAGAGCTGAGGAATTGGCTCTTCGAAGGAAGATGCTTTTGTGACGGCAACGGTGGACGCTCTTCTGCGTTTTTGATGACCGTTTTCGTGTGACAACTTGTTAGTCAGGACCAGAAGCCCGTCGAGGGAGTCCTTCTTGGGCTTCTGAAGGTCCATGCGAGACTCGCTGGACGAAATAGATGCAGAGGTGGGCTCATTGTTGGCACTGGGCGAGATGGAGCGGGAAAGACGTCCAGGTAGAGCGGCGTTCAAGTTGAAGTCCCAGTTTGGGGAAAACAAGGTAGAGGATCCAGGGCCAGCTGTAGGAGGTGAAAACAACTTCCGTGACAGCCCATTCTCGATCTTTCCTGTCAGACCCTGCTCTATCAATGAAGAGGAACCCACTCCTGGTTCAACCAATGACTGGGCCAATTTCGCATTTGGCGTAGGGTGCTGGAGGGGCATGGGATGTTGGAGGGGTACGGACGGTCTTCTATCAGCATTGATGAGATAATTGATGGAAAGTCGCTCGTTTTCCGAGAAAGCCTCTTTTTCAGTCTCATTTCCCTTTTCATTATTCAGACGCGTGCGTTCTTGGGCCGTCTTCTTAATCTCGTCGACCAAGAACGGGTACTTGGTGCAGAGGGACTTCAAGCGGTCGCTTCGGATGACCATGAGCTCGACCGACGACACACTGCGGATGCTCTTGCTGCGGGTGATGGTTTTGGAGTCGCTGAGAAACGACAAGAACGACATTTCGCCGAAGTAGGACCCCGGTTGCAAGCGTGCTAGGACGACCTCGGCGTTCTTGCGCGAGCCTGGCACAGAAACGAAGTCAATCACCTCGACCTCGCCGTGGATGATGAAGTAGATGTCGGAGTCGGAGTTGCCCTTGTGGAAGATGTACTCAAAGGCATTGACATGGACAGGCTCGACCTCCAAGGCCACCTGGTGGATGATGGAGTGCGGCAAGGTGCGGAACATGGGGAGCGACTTGACAAAGTCCTGGATGGAGACTGAAGCGTCGACGTTGTCGTGGGGGGAGGAGGTGGAGGCAACGGACGAAAGGGGGGATGGGAGGTGCGTTACTGGCGGCAACGAAGGGCCTGGAAGTCGCAGTGACTGGTTGGCCAAAACACTGGCGTTGACCGCACTGGGTGCGAGCTGTTGGTTGAGGAGGAGATGCTGGTGCGGATGATGGAACTCGACCGGCGCGTTGTGTGGCTTGGCTATGAGGTTGGGCAAGTCGTACTTCTTCTTCTTGTCTTGCATGGCCAAGCGCTCCTGGGCCTCGTCACGGATGCGGCGCTCGATCGACGGATAGTGCTTGAGCACAGTGTTCAAGGCGTCGGACGTCAACACGCCCACCAACACCTTGGTGCGGGCCACCACGGTGGCGGTACGCGGACGGTTGTAGAGGATGCCGATCTCACCAAAGAAGCTGCCTGCAGCCAACTCGGCGTAGATGGACTCGCCATCGGGCGACGCGACCGACACCGTGCCCTTGAGGATCCAGTACATGGACTTGGAGGGGTCGCCCTTCTTGATGATGTACTCCTGGGGGTGGTACTGGACGAGGGTCAACTTGGCAGCAACACGGGAGTGGAAGGACTTGGGTGCGCGGTTGAACAAGGGGAAGGTGGCGAGGCGGGCGAGGAACTCGGGCGGCACGTACTTGGAGGTGTCGGAATCGTCGTGGAAATCGGACGCAGTGTCCAACTCGTCGGCCGGATGGTTCTGGTGGTGGTTTTGAAGATGCAGGCTGTCCTGGTGGTTGTGGTGGTGGTTCTGCGGCGGGTGGTTCCGATGCGATGGCAGCGCCGTCAGAGAGAGCTCGGGCTGTGACTGGTGGCGTGTGGGCAGCGCCGGCAGCGCCGGCGTCGGCGTGGGCACCGACTGCTGTCGTACGGCGCCGGCGGCCTTGGACACCGGGCTGGAAAGCGGCGATGGGTCTGTGGGAAGGAACTGGGGGTTCCAGGGCGTTTTGGGCTTCATGGCAGCGGGAAGTGCCGGGACAGAAGGCGCGGAGGCGGTCAAGAACAGACGGGGATGGGAGACAAGTCTGGGGTTGGGCGTTCCTGGCACTGGCGGAGAAGGAGAGGCGCCGTGGAGTGTAGGTTGTGGAGTGGGAAGGTGGGAGAAGGATTCGCACAAGGTAGTGCGAGCGGAACAGGATGGGATGGAGAGGGAAGGAAGTGAATGGGTGGGATAATGGGGAGGTTAGTGGGAGGAGGCGCGAGGAGGAGGGGCGGCGGAGGGTGCGCTAGGGGCCGGTGTTGCTTGCGGTGGGTGGGGACTGGCGGCGGCTGTCGTGGTCGAGGCTTTCTCCGAGTATTGTGGGTGTTGTGTCACAGTAAGTGTCAAGTGTCTTCCTGCGGGGGTGGTGAAATTCAGTGCGACGGAACAGACACAATGTAGAGGCACAATAGGCACAGTGTTGGGTTAGAAGGGTTAGGTGGGCAGCGACTGGGTGCGTGGGAGGGCCAGTGACTGGATAGATAGGTGAGTGAACGAATAAGAGAGAGTGAGAGAGGCCGGGATGTAGACACAGCAGGTGCGAGCAAGACGGACTGACTGACTGACTGACTGACTAACTGACTGACTGGGTGAATGACTGACTATCTGACAGACTATACGGGTTTGCACGATGTAACTGGCTTGGGGAACGGCAACAGGACAGTCAATGCTTGGGGGGTCAAATACGTGTGGCCTAGGTTTCGCGACTCTACACTCCAGCACCGGGATGGGGTCTCTTATAAACAAACAGCGACGCTCGGGGCCGGGCGGTGCAGAAACGGCAGCCCCAGCATGCACGGTGTGCCTGTGCCGCATCGGGCCAGCGAGGTTTCTGCAAACGTCATGGCATGCTTGGCCCAAAAGCGCTTTCGTGACATCTCCGAAGTATGTCATTCGGGAGTGCGACGCACGCACTGCTGAAAAATGTGGGCTGACGGAAAATTTTCAGATCTTGCGCATTGCCTTTGACGCAGAGAAGCCCCCGACACCACCGGCGCCGGTTTAGGCGGTGACGTTGCACTGGAGGGAGGCGAGGGCGAAGTGGTGGTCCCTGGCTCGCTAGTGGCGAACAAAGGGCGGTGGGTGTCGCATGTGTCTGTGTGGGAGGGACGGCTGTTCCGAGGGCAGCCGGGTGGTGCCGGGTTGGCCCTTGGCCATGGCCCCGCGTGCGGTGCCCAGATTCAGCACTGCAGGTCGCCTTCCACAGCGCAGCGCAGCGGACACCGGTAGGCGATCTCGTTCCACCAAGCCCCGTTGGCCAAGCATATGCGCCAAACGCGCCAAATGCCCCCAACCCTGGGGCCGGCGCCGGCGCTGTCCCAGCATATACGAAGGACGCAGCCGGCGAGTGCAACCGGGTCCAAGGTGGCCATGACGTGGACAGGGGTGCCAAGGTGCTTCCTTCCATGCAGAAGATCATTCGGTGCATGACAGTGGCATGCACCAGGTGCATGCGCAGCGAAAATACCCCGGGTGCCAGGACGCACTGCCATGCACGTATTTGAGTATTCCGCCCTATGGCTGTTTGGGGCTCGCGGAGCCCTTCCCATGAGCTGCGAGACGAGGGCCCTGCCATGGAGAAACATACGGGCAGGCGTATGTATCCCCAGACCATTGTTGTGCGGTGGTTGTCGTGACGGTGTCGTAGTTTGTGCCTGGCTTTCACTCGTCAAGCTGTCTATTACCTACTGTGCTCCGATGCAACGAATTCTCCAGAGTGGATCTCGAAGTGTTTCTCGCTCGGTTCTGCCGAGCACTGTGTGGGACATCTCCGTGCAACTCCGTGGCAGGATCCCACCCAACCACCCACAGTAGCGCAGTGTCTGCATCCTCGGCGTGTTTCCAAAGCCGGCAGCACGCATGGCCCTTGTGCTTTGTGGGTGTGCTTTGTGTATGTGTATGTGTAAGTGCTGGAAAGGCGGCCCGTGTTTTGTCCCCAAGGCTTTGGCTTTGGCATGGACGGGAACCGTGGCCACTACGACCGGAGCTGGAAACAGAAACGCACCCCGAAGGGCAATAGCCCAAGGTCTCGGCATGGGGGGCGGGTCCCATGGGGCTGGCAGGCGCCATTGTGAGCACTTTGGCGCGCAATTTAGTCGGGTCTGGGGTTAGGGCCAACTCCGGGTTCTCGAATCTTCACCGATGTTCCAGATATTTCGGGATTGTGATCTCTGGGCCTGGAAGTGAGTATGTGCGTATATGTGTGTGTGTGTGTGTCTGGGTAAATGTGGGTGGAAAAGTGGGTGTGGAAATGTGGGTGTCTGGGTAAATGTGGGTGGAAAAGTGGGTGTGGAAAAGTGGGTGGAAAATACGGAAGGGCAACTTTACGCGGACCGGAGAAATGCTGGAGCAGCATACGCATAAGTGAGACATGAGGTAGTCACTGCACTTGACATGAATTGACATGAATTGGCGTAAATTGGCGTAAATTGACGTGAATTGACCACTTGACATATTGACGTAGACACCGACACCCAGACAGACAGACAGACAGTCAGTCAGTCAGTCAGACGGATGACAAAAGGCCGAATTACTAATGGGATGGATCGAGGGCTCGGGGTGAGTTCCTGAAGGAGGCTAGGTCCGAAGCAGAGAGGCGGTTTGGCGATGGCTACATCGGATCGATCTGCTAAATGTGGTGACCCCTAACCTGCAATAAATGACAGGTGTGGGAAGGGCGAAAATACAAGTTCTGTGGCCACTGCAACATGGCATTGCAAATGGAACCTTTTCCGTCGTGGCAGCACTAGAGGGAAGTGGTGCCTTCAGGGGCTAAGCGGGGCCACAGACTAAGCTACACCTGTCGGTACAGAAGCAAGCATTGCAAATTGACATGTGCTATGTTGGTCGTGATGTGCTTTTGGTCATATGCTCATTCATGATGAAAGTACAGGTTAGATACTGTTACAGCGGGTGTTATGCAGTCTTGAAACATTCTGATACGAACTACAGACAGATTATTCCATCAATATGTCTTGGTTGGTCCTGAAACTATTATGAATCAAGCATGAGACAGTGAAGATGGAAAGAAGGGTTGTTTTTGAAACACATGAATTAAATGTGTTAACCTCTCCACCTCCATGTTTACTATAAATATGCCTGGTTAATCGTAGATTATTCTCTACAGGCTCTAGATACTTAGCAATCTCTTACATACTTCAGCAAATGCGTGGACTATTAATTGATTATCTACAGCCTGAAGTAGTACAAGACATACTACGAAACCATATTTATAACTACGATTGTCCCGATTGAGTTCACCCGGTGATTAAACTACCAGCAGATTAAGAGTGATAACTTACAGGATTGGGTTATATTATCTGTGCTAACAGAATTATTGCTATTGATAAATTACTATTATAAAGAAGCAGGGAATCAGTAACATGGCTGAAAATTATCTTTCTTCTAATGTCAAAGCAAACACAAAAATAATTATATTCATAAATTCCAAAGATGATACTGCATCATATCCAACTATCGTACAATTACCTGATACAAAGGGCAACACAAGAGAAGAAAACCAGGAGACTTCATACCCTGCTGTATACCAGTACTCTAAGAGAGAGAATACGAAATGTTTAACAGGATCAACAGTATAACAACCACAAATAATTGAAAACAGGCAAATTCTAGGTGAAATAGCAAGCGAATTAAAGGATGTCGTCGCATATCATCAAAAGGAAATAGCCATTTCACATCACAAGTCATAATTACTCAATATTAAATATAATTGAGAATTTAATCGAAATGTTTTTTACAGTCAGCGAGCAACTATATCTATTGACATAGGCTTCGGGACTGATTTTTCATTTCAAAACTAGCATAATCTATACTATTCAGGCATTCCTAGCAAATGTGCTTTTAAGACTTCGGGGTCTGTTGAAAGTACACCTCACACTATCTTGCATGTTAAATGTATGCAGTCCTCAGACATAATCATCACCACAATCAACTATAATATTTCAAGCAAATTCACGAAAAAGATGAAGAATTGATCTTACAGTGGTACATGAGGAGAAGTGAAAGAAGATGTTTCAATGCATATTGATCAAACGTGGATAAGTTCTATCCCCAGTTTACTATATATACGTACAACTGCTAGTGAAATCTCTCTACCGGCTCTTGATATTTAGCAATCACTTAAATACTTCAACAAATACAAGGAAATGCTATTAATTGATTATTTTCAGCTTGAAGTAGCTTTATACATACTATGAAACCATATTCATAACTTAGACTTGTCTAGAATGTATTCATATGGTGGCCACACTACCAATTTTATTTCGATCACGTGTCTGGCCTCACATGACCTCTACTGAAAAACTTTCTTCAACATCAACCCCAACCCAACTACTACACCCCACTCCCATGTTCAAATTGGTCCGGCCGGCCGTTCCCCAGGCCCTCCACACCCCGAGCCGCCTCTTCTCCCTGTCATGTGTTTCGCTCAAACAAGTCGCCAAAGATACCCAGCAAAATAACAAGAGAAAACTCAGAAAACAACAGGCCATCAAGGCCAAGAACAAGCAGGCACCCGAATTGCACCCGCTCTACATGGACGTTCCCACCGCCATGCGCTACTTGAGGGCGGCCGAAGTGGGCCAGCCCTCCAAAAGAAGCACCGTGTCCATCCTCATGACCGTGTTGCCCGAAAAGGGTTCCAAGCCATTGCAGGGTTCGGTCTACTTGCCCAAGCCCATCAAGGACAGTCATGTCATGGTATTCTCGTTGGATCCTGAGGTGGTTGCCCACGCCAAGTCTCTTGGTGCCACCTACGCCGGCGGCTTGGACCTCATCGACCAGATCAAGGAGGGTTCCGTCAAGTTGGACTTCCTCACCCATGCATTCGCTACCCCAGATATCGTCAAAGACTTGAAGGCCATCGCCAGACAGATTGGCCCCAAGGGCTTGATGCCCACACCCAAGAAAAACACCGTGTCCGAAGACATCGAGACGCTCATGAAGCAGTCGGTGGGTGCGTTGCCCTTCAAGCAGAAGGACCAGCACTTGTCCATCCCCATAGGCAGATGTGACTTCAGCGACTCGGAAATCATCGAGAACCTCAAGGAAGCGTCCAAGGCCATATACGGCTCGCAGCCCCCGGGCACCAGAAAACCCAACATCATCGGCCAGACCTGCTTGAGTTCCACCATGGGACCTTCGTTGGTCATCAACTTCAGATCGGCCTAGCCTGTAAATAGAATACACACTCACATACCTTTGGTGTAGCTGAAAATGGATGTAGAAAAGGATTTATGTACACGTCTTGGGATATCTAGCTGATTTAGTGTCTGAATACTGTGATGCTGCTGCTAGTTGTTTAGTCTCACTGGTCTCATTGCATTGAAATAATCTACGCTCTTGATTTAACATCAACAACGCGACTTCTCTTCTACCACTACTGGGGCCACCTTTGTCCTAAGCCATGTCCGTCGTGTCGACCAACAAGTTCGTCGGCTTTGCCGACGGAAATATCCTCCATTGGTGTCCCACGTTCAATCTTTTGACCATTTCCATGAACAAAATGTCGCTTTGGGTGTATCGTTTGAATGGAGAAAGAATCTACTCCGTCAACAACAAGGCACCTATCACTTCAATTAGCACCATCAATGATGGTTCCCACTTCTGTTTGGCAGGTACAGACGGACTTATCAAGATCTATGACTCAAACAACGGAAATTTGATCAAGGTCATCGAGAAGACCTTCGACTCCGTCAAGTTGATCCAATGGAATTTCCACGACGTGAGCGCCTCTTCGGCAGGAAAGTACTCTAATTTGTTTAAGGTGGATGTTCTCCGCAAACTACCCAAGTTGGCATCCGATTCCTCTGTTTCTGGCTCCGATATACATGAGCTCAATAACGTATCAACTTTGAATTTTCTAGTCATTGTCGACTCAAAAAATCTTTCAATCAACTTCAACAATTTGCTTACAATCAGCGACATTGACTTTCCCCAATTAGGAACCGAAGTGGTATCGTATTTGGATAATAACGACGTGTTTAATCAGTATTTTCTTATACGAACAGATGACAATTACAAGTTGATTCATTTGAGGGATAATTTGCGCCATTCGGAGAATAGACGATACTTGGTCGACATTATTCTCAAAGTATCCAAGGTTATTGCCGTCATAAACCACACAAAACTTCATTTGGAATCGCTACAATCTGAGATAAAGGCATTTTTCGTCATGTTCGATCGATATCTATCAAACTTGTTCGAATCCATAGGTTCCAACGATGAAAATGCTACCGAAAAATTGGATCCACGTAGTATTGTGTCGAGATGCTTGTTTGATATTTTGCTAACCAACTTAGTGCCTCAAACTTTGAAGGATTTCTGGCTAAATCAATTCGGAGAAAGAGGCTTCAAGAGACTCAACAAGCTTGGAAATTCTATCTATGATTTGAATAGGAATGTCTTGTTTAAAACTTTAGTTGCCTCTACTGAAAGGCTACTCTTACTTTTAAATGATTTGCGAAGTTTGAGTCAATGGTTCAGAGATTCTGAGAATGAAATATCCCCGTGCTTAAATCTAAATCTGATTAATTCGTTGATTACTCAGACTAAAGCATTGATGAAATTATATTACAAAGCTATCTGGCGTGCTAACGAAGAGCAGCAAGCATTTAATCATTTTATGACTTGGATCAAGCGAGAGATAATCGATAAAATTGCAAAAGAGGATGATATGACTTCATTTTTGAACCTGCAAGAAAAACTCGATTACGACCATGCCCAAATAATAAATTACATCAACGATTCATTATTCCAAAGTCACTTGTGGGAATTTTTCCATTTTGATTTATCAACAAACGATATACTAGTCCCTCGTGAATCAAGCGAACATGACTTGCATGAGGCATTCACATCTCTCAGCAACAAGGTTAGCTCTGAATTAATTGACTCGTTCAAAGAATTCATGAAGGCCACCTTGGATTTCCAACCACTTGAACATAAAATGGAACTTGCAAACTCTGTCAACTTAAAATTGAAAAGTCTTGGAAATGACTCGGCCTTGGTGTGTGGTCTAGATCAACTGAAAACCAGATTGCAATTGATAAAGTTTAACACCCAAGATGGTATCAGCAGTTGCATATCAAAAACTATCAGTTTCCCTGGTAATATAGATGCCTATGACTTCACCAACGACAGAGAAATTGTGATTCTTCTTCGGGAAGAGGGGATCCGATTGGTTGTTTTCGACTTTAGTGTGGTATTTAACTTGCATGATGCTGAAATTGACTTCTCGACAATTTCAACCTCCAACTCTTTCACCCAGGATCAACTCAATTTGAAAAATCCCCACTTGTTGGCTATCAGTCGAAATTCAACCAAATCGTACGGATGCTTGCTCGACATAAACAGACAGGATTATGTTGTTTTCAGTGTGTAGCTATGCTAGAATATGATAGAATTAATTAGTTCCATTTAATGTCATGTGCCAGGTTCTTTGGCTTCAGTCTCATAAAAGTTTTGCATCCAGCTCATCTTGAGACTTCCATCTGTCTCGACGTAGTATTGTTTCACCACGTATGCCCTGAACCATTTTCTAATGTTATTATCGTTAGGAATTAATGATTTTTGGCGAAGAACCTTCCTGACTTTCGGGCTCAATTCTTCTTTTTCTTGCCGGTGCTTTCGTATCATGTAACGATAGAAATTTGGATTTAGTTCGTATTCTGGGTGTGGAGTGGCCAAGGCAACGTGCATGAGCCTCTGAAAATCTGCCTTGGGTATTTCCACGTGCTCTTGAAAGATGCTACGGACGCTGGCTATTTTATTTCGAAGCATCTGGTCCCTTTTGTGGGGGTCTAGTGGCAAGGCGAATCTGTCCGTCGGATACACCACTTCCAATGGCTGGACTTTTATGCGAGCTAGGCGGCCCTGATTGTTACTAATGAACAGGTATCGTTCCCGTACTTTGTCCATCAAGGACGTGAAGTCGGTTGTAGAGGCGTAGTGGCGAACCAATTGGAGGTCTGAATTTTCACACCTGAGACCGAAGTGCCGAAGCATGGAAATGTCTTCATCCTGCTGTTCTGCGAGGGCCTGGTCGTATTTTTGGATTATTGAATCATTCTTGGTCAATTCCCTTATAAGATGGACCTGCGGCCAAATGTCCTTAAGCCGGGCATAGTTGATCTGATTGAATTCTTTCATCCATTGTGGAGGCTCATTGTGCTTGTAGATGGCATCCAAAAGGTCGGGAAACTCGTCGTATTTTTCTTCCACGAGAATGCTGTCCAATTGGCGTATGAGATGGTTGTATTTGCGTTTTGAAAACAGGGCCGGAAGCTGGGGACTGGCTGGAAGGACATGGAGACACTTTTCAGTACGTGCATATTCGGACTTGATGCGAGTCCGAAGTTGAGAAATTGAGCCTCGGTCCAAAGGAAGGCGGATTAGCCGTCGACAGAGCTGCCTGTAGCTGCCCAGCAAGGTCCATATTGGGGGAGCCATGGCAAAGAAGAGAGGAGATGGAGATGGAGGTACTACTAGATGTATATATCACGTGATTCTTGTCACATGTGATTGATCTTAAATTGTCACCTGACTCTTGTCACATGTTGTTTATCACGTGACGCACACGTCGTAACACCTACAACAACAGCATTCAACTCCATTGATTCACCACCTATTCCCCACCTACCTCCTCACAATGGCCTTGGCGGAGTCTCTCTTGAGAAAGATCCACAAGATGGGCTTGGTCCCCAAGCTTGTCAAGCTTTTGCCCGTCATTTCCTTTGTATTGGCCCTCTCCAGTCTTGGGTGGCTCTTGGTGTTACCTTTCGATGGCCAGTACAGAAACACCTACATCTCGGAAAACGCGTTGATGCCGTCACAGGTCAACTCGTATTTCAGAGAAAGTGAGTGGAATATCGTCAGAGGATACCGTGAAGAGGTCAAGAAGTTCGAACACCACAGTATCAGTGACAAGTCTGTCACGGTTGAAAAATGGCTCAATGGGTTTGGTTTCGTCACGTCCTACCACAAGAACGGCGGTGCCAACGACACGTTGTACGGAATCATGCATGCTCCCAGAGGTGACGACACAGAGGCCATGGTTTTGGCTGTTCCCTGGACCACTACAGATGGAGAACACAACGAAGGAGCCATCGCCATTGCTGCAGCCTTGGCCAGATACTTTTCCAAAATGTCGATCTGGTCGAAGAACATCATTTTCGTATTCCCCGAGACCGGCCATTTCCCATTGAGATCGTGGGTTGAGGCCTACCACACCTCGTTAGACCAGACTGCCGGTTCCATCGAGGCAGCGATCGTGTTGGAATACGGCAAGAACGGCGACCATTTTGACTACTACGAGATGTTCTACGAGGGGTTGAACGGCCAATTGCCCAACTTGGACTTGTTGAACACCGCCAACATGATTGGATACCACGAAAACATCCACAGTTCGATCCAAGGTACTCCTTCTCACGAGCTCACCAAAAATACCTACTCCACCAGATTGAGAACCTTACTGAGAGGAATCTTGAACTTGGCCTACGCTGGCTTGAGCAAGAGAAGTCCCGGCTGTGAGGCCTTTTCCGGATGGCAAATTCAGGCCTTCACCATCAAGGCCAAGGGCTCTAGCGGCCCTGCTGATGTCACTCAACTTGGTAGAATGGTCGACTCGACGTTCAGATCGGTCAACAACTTGCTCGAGAAATTCCACCAGTCTTTCTTCTTCTACTTGATGTTGTCTACCAGAAATTTCGTCTCCATTGGTACTTACTTACCCTCTGCCGTACTTGTTTCGGTTGCATTTGCCTTGAGTGCCTTGGGATGCTTGTTGAACAGTGGAGTTAAGTCTGAACAGTATGTCGCCAACATCACCAATGTTCTCACTATCTTTTTGGGTAGTGAATTTGTGGTGGTAATTTTGGGACTTGTATTGCCCATAATTACTGTGAACCAAGCCAAGAATGACCTTGCTGATGTCAGTGCTTATAACATATTGGTGTTGTTCATCATACTTGCATTGGCTGTGTCGATTCTCCCACTTTTCAATTTCAAGAAGTTGAGAATCAGCAAGGCTGAGAAGTACGGATTGATTTCTTTATCGTTGTTTTTCATTTCTTTGTTGATAATGACCTTGTTAATTGTGCACTTTGCCTTGGCCTTGCTCGTGGGTCTTTTATCTGTTCCGCTCACTTTCATTCAGCCATTGACAGAGACTGCCTTGGAAGAAAAGGTCAAAGCACAACTCAAGGAGGAAGTTCCTACAGGCAAGAAGAAAGATCCTTTGTCCAAATTAGTGGGCTACGTTCACGAAAACAAGGCTCAGGTCAAGATCAGCTTGTGTCTCTTGCTTTCAAATCCATTCTTCCTTTTGGTGATTGCCGGCCACTACTTGGACTACGAAAGCGGCGCTATCGGAGTCATGAGAGGCTTGCTCACTTCGTGGCATGAGCTTCAATGTTGGACCTGGTTCGTCATTTTCTTCGGATGGTTCCAGGCATGGCTTGTTATCGGCATTAGTGTGGTATTTGGAGATGACGACATCGATTACTCCAGAGCGATTAACAAGATCAAGAATAGCTAAATTCACATTCAATGAGTGCATCTAACGAGGGTATTGCAGTATTGAAGCGGCTGCTGCTTAGCATGTTGCGGAACTCTGCCTACTTTAGTTAATTTTTTCATAGCAGTGGGGCTCTGAAGTCCCAATAATATACCAAAATCTTTAGATTCCTGTAGCAAGTATTAATATCCAGAAGATGTAAGTGTATATGCTGAGACTACACGGTTCTATACGTTGGGTTGAAGTCACTGTAACTATAACCAAAGTCATATCTAGCCATTTTTACAATAATTTTAGATTTTCGAGATTGCAAAAATTATAAAAATATTCCTTATCAATTTCTCTTCTCAAAGAATCTTCACCACTTCAATACATTATAGGATGCATGCCACCATAACTACTACTACTGCCGTTTCAACGGACCTAGCTTCCACCCGAAGTGCCTATATTTGCGTTGTCTTGCTCTAAATTTGCAACAGTTGGTGTCTTTTCTTTCTATAGAATGTAGGGACAATCTAACCGAATACAATGCAGAATGGCTTATTAGCCATCGCTAGACAATTAGCAAGACGGCAGCCTATCACCAGGAGCCTACAAAACATTGCATTTACTCCAATTCATCCTGCAAATGCCCTTACTCCCTACCCCCTGTTTCAGTCGCAACCAAATATACCACCTCAAATCCCCAAATCTCAAAATCTCACTGGCCCAGATCTACCATAAGACCACCAATAACTCACATAGTAAAACTCACATAGCCGACGGGGCCGGCTGCTGCCAGACAGACTACTTCCCTGGCTATACCTAGGCGCCAAATCAGCCAATTGCAACTCCTGGCGACAGCAGGCTCCGTTTGCAGCACCAGAAGGCCCGGAAAGACTGAACTTTCCGGACCAGGAACATGGTACAGTTTACGGCGTATGCGAGGGCGTCCTTAAGCCCGCTTTGCCCTTGGGACTCGTGGTTCTGCCGCCGGTTAGTGCCCAAGACTCGGTTAACGACACGCAACCCGCAGTAATATGCACGCCAGACGAACACCGTCTACCATTTTACAGGTTACCCGCGAGACGTGTTTTGAAAAAATGGTGAGTATCAAAACACGAGTTCTTTACACCTTGCTGATAGATCCGAGTTATTTGCAAGCAGGTTCACCGTCCCAGAGCCCCATACTGCAACAGCCGTTACTGCAAAGCCGTGTCACCAAGCCTCGCTTCCGAATCCCGCTGTTATACCCCTGATTCCCACTCCCACTGCCGCCATGTCGTACAGTTACTCGATGGACAACAACGCTTCATCGGCAGCTTTGCGCAAGAGAAAGACGATGAAGAAGTCCATCAACTTCTCCATAATGATCATTGGAGAAAGTGGATCCGGCAGATCAACCTTGATAAATACTCTTTGTGGTGGTAACTCCATCGTCCCCACCTCGCTGACAGTCAATCAGGACCCATTCACAAAAAAGTTGACGTTGAGACACGAAAACGTCGAGTTGGAGGACAACGAGGGCCACAAGATCTCCTTGAACATCATCGATACCCCCAACTTCGCCAACCTGATCAATTGTGATGAGGACTTCAAGATTGTGGTTGATTTCATAAGACACCAATACGACGAGGTGTTGTTGGAAGAATCGAGAGTCAAGCGTAACCCCAGATTCAAGGATGGCAGAATCCACGTGTTGATCTACATGATTAACCCTACTGGACATGGGTTGTCGGAGATTGATGTGAAATTCATGTTGCATGTTAATAACTTGGTTAACATCATACCAGTTATTGCCAAGTCGGATTCCTTGACCCCCAAGGAATTGCAATTGAACAAGCAGTTGATATTGGAAGACCTTAACAACTACGGAATCAACTTCTACAAGTTCAACGAATACGAATACGAGCTGGACTACATTGACGACGAGATTATCGAGTACAACAAGTACTTGAACTCGTTGGTGCCATTTGCCATTATCGGTGCTAATGACTATCAGGAGAACCCCAACGAAGACGAGGACTTGTTGAAGTTGAGAGTGTTGAACCCAGTTAACTCCAAGCCCATCAACATCGAGAATCCAGAAGTCAACGATTTCACAATCTTGAAGAATGTGTTATTGATCACTCACTTGAACGAGTTCAAGGAATTGACGCATGATTTGATCTACGAAAACTACAGAACCGAGGCATTGTCGGGCAAGCAGTTCCAATACGTTGGAAGCAAGGAGGGAGACAAGTCTGAGACGACCAAGGGTGACAACCCCGAGGAGGAGTCAAACTACTTGATGAAGGAGGAGCAGATCAAGCTTGAGGAAGAAAGATTGAGAAAGTTCGAAGAGAGAGTGCACCAAGACTTGATAAACAAGAGAAAGGAGTTGTTGGATAGAGAGAACGAATTGAAGGAGATTGAGAAGAGATTGCTTGCTGAGGGCTTGAAGTTGAATGAGGATGGCGACGTCGTTAAGGTCGAAGAGTAGGTGTCAGTGAATTCAAGTTCGAAGGTGTCATCTCATCACAAATGTACAGGTAAGGCTCTTTGATAATTGTATAGCGTCAATTTTGTTTGTTCTATTTAAGCAGTAGGGTTGTACTTCAATACCACGTCGTCAAACTTGGCGTTGAAGTCTTTCAAGCCGGTCAACGTGGGGTTTTCGGGATCCACGCTCTTCAATTCCGTCAACAAGCGAGGCACGTTGGCGCCGTTGTTGACCAAGTAGTCGTAGGTGATCTGGTTGGCGATGAAGTCTCCGTTGGGCTTGGGGTTCAAAGCCTGGATCTGGGACAACAATTCCTGCGCCTCGGGGTAGTGCTTCAACTGGATGGTCAACACGAACAACACGTTCAAGATCTTGAACTTGCCCTGGGTGTCACCCTCGAAGTCGGTGGACAACAACTCGTCGTAGAAGTAGTAGGCGTTGCTAATGTTGTCGGACTCGCCCTTGATGGAGAGCAACCACGACTCCAACACTTGGTAGATGATGCTGTCTCTGGTGGACTCGGGGAACTTTTCGAACACGGCAAAGATCTTGTTGGCGGCAGCAAAGTTGCCTTGGCTCAAGTGTAATTGGATCAACACCAAATACACTTCCAACTCGTTGTATTTGCGGGACGCGTGGGTCTCGATGTAGGCAGTCACCAACTTGATGGCCTCGTCGACGTCCTTGAAGAATTTGACCAAGTAGATGGAGGTAAGCACGGCCTGGAGCTCGAAGGTTGCCTCCTTGATGTCGTCGAAGTAGGTGGAGTCATCGGTACCAAAAGACTTCAAGTCGTTCCAGGCACTCAACAACTGGAAGAGGGCCTCGTTGTCGGGAAATTGGGCTTTGCCGGAGTCGATCAAATGGGAGGCATCCTTTTCCAATGCTACTGAAGATCTGATCTGATATTCCAACACCTTGAGCTGGTGTTCGGCGGAAAACTGGTCCAACGAGTATGCCACGACCTTCTGGTGCTGGTTGGTGTAGAACTGGTTACGGATGTTGTATAACTCGCCTGAGTCGCTGAAGGCGTCCATGATGTGGTTAGTTAATGTTGATATTGTTTTTACGTGTTCGAATAGATAGAGGTGCGAATGTATGGAAAAGAGTTGAGAGTGCTCAAGAAAGAAAAGAGCAGTGAAAACTGAAACGAGAGACGGAAATTGGGACTTTGAAGGAACTGAGAAGTTAAAGGAACTGGGAAATGAGAAGGTATGAAGTGATTGTGGTAATAGGACAATCGGGATAATTGGGATAATTGGATAAATAGGTGGGTAGTAACAATTCATTTTGAGAATTGGAAGAATATATTTGAGACAGACTAGGACATTCGAAGTAACATCTGAAAAATTAGGAATTACTGGAGTGAGTGCTAGAAGTTAGGGCAATAGCATTAAAGAGATTATATTTAGACAATGATGGTAAATAGGGAATAAAACTGAGAAAATTGACTAAGGTTATTTAGCTAGGGGAAACTATAGTTAATGGATCTCTAATGATTAAGACTGATGAAATATAGCTAGAGAATGATTAAGGCCGTGAAACTTTCTTCTTATCCAGATCGCATATGCTCTTAATAATATAGAAAATGTCTTTCTACAGAACTTGTTGGTTTTGGAAAGAAACTTGCACCTGGACTCATTCAAATCTTAAAATCTTAATCAACTAGATGGCTCTAGCACGATTTTCTTCCGAGCTAAAAATAAGTTGATTGCAACCATTCATTCTATTAAATTGACCACTGAAGACTCTACAATTTGGAAAATGTTCCAATTCCAAGTTATTTCATTTTTTATTTCATTAATTAAAGAAACTCGATACTAGCATCATACTTCCTAACGCTTGTTTCTAATAGCATCCCATGCAGATTTGGGCTCGACGGACTTTTCTGGCTCTTGAGACTCACTAGAGTCCTCATTGTCGCCACCTTGAGCCAATTGGCTCAATATTCCACCACTGGACTTCTCTTCCTGAGGTGTTTCTGGAAGAGTAAATCCGTTGGCACGACGAATCTCATCCCAGCGGGGATTTTTGTCTGAATCGGGGACTGCCACGGGTTTCTTGGGTGGATGGAAACGCACTTCGTGCTGTGTTTGACTGGTATATGTTCTTGGATCTTTGAGAATGTAAGTGGCGTCTTCCGAAGACTTTTTGTAGTAGATGTAAAACATGCCCAACTGCTTATAGTCCATGGCTGTCCACACTGCCGCTTGACGGTGACTAGGACTGTCATTCAAACGAGCCACTTGCTGTGAAAATTGGTACTTTGCTGTCTGTTCATTAGCCACCATTAAAGATGCGAGGCCCAAGAAGTATGAGAGGAAGGGCTTGTGCAAACGAGAAGTCAAACCGACCAATTTGCCTGCCACAGGCTTGGGCCGAGGTCCATCTCTAAGTCTGGATATCATGGTAGGAGTCATGAGTCCCACAAATGCTGAACCAAGACCCACCATGGTCGAGGTGGTCATGACACTGAAAATGTCATTTGCAATCGCTTCTCTGTCGGCCTTCTCTAGCTTCTGATCTGCCTCGTAGAACTTGACACTAGCATCGAATTGAGAAGGCGTGAGCCTTTCAAGCAATGGGTTTTGTGGTTTTGGGGGTGCTGGTGGTGTGGTTTCTGACATAGCAAGTGATGTGATTTGGAAATTGGTGCAACAAATTGTCTCTGTATGTATACAGTATAGAAGCACGTTAACAGAAGGATGAGCGAAGAGGAGTTTGCTGAAGTTTAATGAGTAACTAGAGGTATTGAATCAGATGAGAGAAAGTTGCAGTAGCAGTTGTTCGGATCATTTGGAAGCAATTGGCATGGCCAATTGGCTAATAGGGCAAAATGTCAGGGTGAAAAGTTTCTAAGGTAAATGAAAAAGCTACATATAATTAATTCAAGAACAAAGATCTCAACTCTTCGTTGAAATCAATACTTAGTACATTGACAAGCACGGAAATGCTCTAATACAGGTAATAAACCATTATCTACATTGTTACTTGTTCATCTCGGTTGTATCATTAAGCCTAGCGCTCGATTACTCGATTGCTATCTAATTACAGGTACATGCATATCCATATGACCATAGTTCATGTTTAAACCTAGCTGTTTAAACCAATTTGTTGTCGCTTCTCTTCTCCTCTCTCAACTTGAGCAATTGTTGGACAACGTCGTCGAACTTGACCATGGCGTTCTTACCTTGGTCTTCTGGAATATCTCTGTTTCTAACATTGACACTGTTGGATTCCTCTTCCTCGGAACCGACAATGAAAATGAAGTTGTACTTGTAGAGTTGACCAGTTCTGACCTTCTTTGGCAAGGTGTTTCCAGAAACGTCCACATCGGCGTAGAAGAAGTGGTCGTCGTTCAACTTCTTTTGAAGAGATTGAGCGTAGTCGTAGTACTTAGGACCAACTGGAACAATCAAGATTTGTCTTGGCGACAACCAGAATGGCCACTTACCCTTGAAATGCTCGGTCAAAATGGCAGTCATTCTTTCAACAGATCCCAAGATGGCTCTGTGGATCATAACTGGTCTAGAAACAGCGTTACCCTTGTCGTTGGTGTCCGACTTATATTCTAATTCGAAACGGTTTGGCAATTGGAAATCCAATTGAATGGTGGCACATTGGAACCATCTGTTCAAAGCGTCACTGATCTTGATATCGATCTTTGGACCGTAGAATGCACCATCAGCTGGGTTCAAGTCCCAGTTGCCCTTACCCAAGAACGCGTTCAAAGCATTCTCCAACTTGGCTTCGGCCTTGTTCCAGGTTTCCAACTCACCAACGTACTTCTCTGGTCTGGTGGACAACTCCATCTTGAATTCGAAACCAAAAATACCGTAAACCTTTTGCAAGAAGTCGAAGACACCGGCAATTTCACTCTCAATTTGATCCACAGTACAGAAAATGTGTGCATCATCCTGTTGGAAACGACGGACTCTGGTCAAACCAGACAAAGCTCCAGAGAACTCGTTTCTGTGAATGACACCAAAGTCGGCAACACGCCATGGCAACTCACGGTAAGATCTTTCTCTGGACTTGAAAAGCAAACAGTGACCTGGACAGTTCATTGGCTTAAGACCAAAGGTTTCCTTTTCGACTTCAAAAGCAAACATGTTTTCTTTGTAGTTACCCCAGTGTCCGGAGGTCTCCCACAACTTGGAGTTGTACATGTTAGGAGTAATGACTTCGTCGTAACCTCTCACTCTGTATTCGGTTCTCAACATCTCACACAAAGTGTTGTAGATTCTGGTACCGTGGGGCAACCAGAAGGCAGAGCCTGGGGACAATTCGTTGAAAATGAACAATTCCTGTTCTCTACCGATCTTTCTGTGGTCTCTCTCGGCAGCTTCAGCCAAGAACTTCAAGTGGTCGGTCATCAACTTCTTGTCAGGGAAGGAAATACCGTAGACTCTTTGCAAGGAGTCGTTGTTGGAGTCACCCAAGAAGTACGAGGAGGAGTTCTTCAACACCTTGAAAGCCTTGATTTTTCCGGAGTGAGGAATGTGAGGACCAACACACAAGTCGATCAATGGACCACATCTGTAGACGGTAGTGGAAGTTCCATCAGGAATCTTGTCGCTAATGAACTTGACCTTGTACTTGTTGTAGTGGAACATCTTCAACAAGTTTTCCTTGGAAAGCTCCAATCTTTCGAACTTTTGCTTTTCCTTAATGGCCTTGGTTGCAACCTGTTCCAAGTTGGTGAAGTCACCCAGGGAAACGGCGGTTTCACCAGCATTGATGGACATGTCGTAGAAGAAACCGTCGTCGGTTGGAGGACCGTGGGACAAGTGACTTCCGTAGTGGCACTCACAGGCCTCACCCAAGATATGGGCAGAAGAGTGCCAGAAAACGGCCTTACCCTCAGGATGCTCGAAGTCAAGGAATTCCAACTTGACGTCGCCCTCCAAAGGTCTGACCAAGTCCCACAATTGGCCATCGATCTTGGAGATGACTTGTCTTTCGGCGAAGGACTTGCCGATCAGGTTCGCGATGTCCATAGGAGAAGTCTCGTACGCGGTACCCTCCTTGACAGTTCCGTCCTTCAAGGTGATGGAGATAGGCTTGCGCTCCTTGGCAGCAATTTCGGCGTCGTACTTGGCCTTGAACTCGTCGAACATCTTGATACGCTCTTCAATGAAGGCAGGTTGTGGGTCCAAGAACAATGGGTTTTTCGACTGGGCGGCGGCCTTCTTTTCCTTCTTAGGCTTGGCCTCGGCCTTCTTGGGGGCCTTCTGGGCCTGGTCCGCCACATTGAGGGCCTCCACCTTGTCTTTGATGTCTTCAACAGCAGCCATGATGAGTGTTGTGGTGAGTCTTGGGTTGAAAAAATTTGTTCCACGTAAGCTATCTTACTCACCGTGTAGGACCGAGATGTGCGCAGGATGCTGACAGTTACGCGCACTAGACGAGTATGGCCCAGGGCGATAGTGGGCAGAGCTTCCAACAGGAAGAACGCCAAAGAACTGCCACAGGCACCCCGGACCCGAGCCGCATGATTACTCCTCCAGAAAGCGGAAGCACGTCGGGCCAGTTCGACATGGACGGCGGCCTGCAGTTGGCCGTTCAGATCAAGGAATTGAGTCTGCTTCTTCACGAGCAGGACTCGCTCCTAGACAATCGCATTTCCCACTTGAATAGCATTGGCGCCACGTTGGGAGAATTGGCGGGCGAAATCTCCCACGACGCCTCCAGCCAGTTCAGCGTGGTCCATTACAAGTTGACCGACTTGTTGGTCAAGTTGGAACGGCGAATGGAATCGGGTCCAGCGCCCGCTGCTGCCGAAACTCCATATAATGCATCACCCTATAACATGAGAAAGCATCAACACATAGACAGGGGCCCCAATGAGAGTTTCAGGTACGATCTCTCTGTGGATTACGACCGAAACGAGCGGGACCAGACCCTTAACGAAACGTACGAGTCGTTGACGTCGGTGGACAGGGGAGCCAACTCGCCTGGAGAGGCGGTGGCCCAGCTCCAGGAATACTTGCATTCCATCTTGAACATCACCAAGCCCAATCTCAAGCAAAGCTTCATCGAGTTGTTGGAGTCCACCAGCGAGATGGTCAACAGCACGCCCATGAACACGGTGAATGCCAACAACATGAACGAGTTGATCTCACTGATGGAGAGCACCATCGGCGCATTTACAATATAGCATGACATGAATGATAGTGACGAATGTATGTACAGGAAGCTACCGTAGACACGGGCAGGAAGTCTCTCTCCGGGATACGGAGACGGAGACGTGGGTGCATACGCAAGCCGTGGCGTGGGAACGTGTTCGAGAAGGTTGAATCTTGGCTGGGGCAGCACGCACAATGTTGTTCTTGAACGTGCAAGATAGATGTGGGCCTCAAAACCGGCGATTCAGAAGGTCTTGGGAGCAAGGGAGACAATCTTGTTGAACTCCAACTCTCTTAATTCCTTGGCCACCACCGAAGACACTCTGGTACCCAATGGGTCTCCGCTCTTGTTCACCAACACACATGCATTGTCGTCGAAGCGGATGACCGAGCCATCTGGCCTCCTGAAAGGGGCCTTGGTCCGCACAACAATGGCACGACATATATCTCTTCTCTTCACACGGTTGTTGGAAGCCTGGCCGGTGATTTCAGCTTGCAAAGGTTTGGCCTTCTTGACGACGACGGTGATCTCATCACCCACCTTGGCGAAGTTGCGGGGTCCATGACGCAACACCTTGATACACTCCACCACTTGGGCTCCGGAGTTGTCTATCACGTTCAATAACGTCTTCAAGTAGATCATATTGGTATATAGGCCTGCTAGTCTAGATGGCTATCATGTACGGTAAATTTTTCGTTGGTTTTTCCAGATTGTGTGCAGGACGATTTTGGCTGCAATGGAGCACTCCAGAAAATTACAACTACGAGTCTACCTGTCTTTTTATAGTAGAATGATGCAGGTAATGGCTGCAAAGTTTAAAAGGGGTGTATTTGGGGTGTGCATTAATACGGTCATGCCGAAGTATCAAGAAAAGGTCATGCTTCTGGGATTTCTAAGGCGTAGGGGGTGCAATCCAAATGCGTGTATAAATGGACAACATGTTGCACAACTTCGACGCTACGGAACCCAAACACGGAAATGGAACGAGTCCGAAGTAGTGGTTGACCGTAAATCCCGCTTCCAGGGCCGGCACGTTCCATTGAACCTGGTAGATGAGATTCCTGGCATCCTCACGGAGTTTTTGGCGCTGCACAAGAATGCTGCTAAGGCAAGTCATCCACACATAATTGCATGGCGAATAGGCCAATGGAACGACAACAAGTATGTGAATGTTCAACAAGGATATCAGGACAACGGAGAAAAGGGTGCAGGCATCAAGATTTTGGACCAGATATTGGTCAAGCGGGATATCTGCAACGTTTTGGTAATTGTGACCCGATGGTACGGAGGAACACCCTTAGGGGGCCTGCGATTTCGACACATAGTCAATGTCAGTAGCAACAGTTTACGAGAGGGAGGTCTTCTCTGAGTTGTAAGTCTTCATTTTTACTGCTGCTTGTCAAACATGTTCTTTTGTCTCCAACTTAATTGGAAAATCAATTCCCACAACAAGCGCTAGCATGTCTATAATGAATTTGTGGTGAATCACAATGCAGGCATTCCAAAACCTTTCAACGGATACAATGTCAAGTCAATCCTCTTACTGTCTGGTTCGATAGGTGGTGTGGCTTACCCAATATGGATAACTTTTCTAATCGCACAAGAATATCGAAAATGTCCCACTAACCACCATGAACTTCTTTCTCAAAAGCATATTCTACATTGCCTCGACGGCATATTTGTCCATTGCGTGGTGGGAAACCATGAACCTCGGGTTGCCTCCTCACTTGGAATCCGGAGGAAACTTCCAATTTCTCACCAATGTTAGTTTGACTGTGACATTAGCATATGCATTTCTTGCAACAATAGACACCATTTTCAAATCCAACTGGAAATTCCTCAAGTATTGGCATACTTCGGCAGCAAATCTTGAATGCATGGTCACCGTGACTTACTGGACATTAGTTTTATTTTTCCCTCAATATTTGAATTTAGAAGCATACCCTTTCGACTTGCAATTTGAAATCAAGATCCATTTATACCCTTACGTTTTCCTTCTTTTTGATAGAAAGGCCTCAATCGGCTTCTGGGCTTCTACGCTACTTTCCACAACGTTATTCACAATTTATTTCCTGGCAATTGAATTACACATGTACATACACGACGATGGCATCACCCGTTACCCATACCCGTTCTTATATGGAACGAAATTTGTGGAAAGAGCAAAATGGATGGTGCTTTTCATGGGTATTGGTGCCTCCAATTACTTCGTAGAAAAATTTGTCAATTTCATCAATCATGATTCTCCAAGCAAAGTTCCCAGAGGAAAAAAGGTGGACTAAGAAGCACTCGAACAGGAGTGTGTATGTACAATAAATAAATATAGAGTCTATTGTATTTTCTTGGCCAACTCATCGATATCATCTTCCAAATCCTCGGTATTGCCAACAATCCACTCGTACAAGCGTCTGCAAAATAAGAATTGCAAAAATGCGATCGTGGCCACCACAGCGAAAACCAAGACCCGCTTTTCTTCACTGTCCACATCTAAGAAAGCATATGGATAGCCTGCACCGTTTTCCACATCGATGATTTTTTTCAAGTAATAATAGTACGACGAGGTCATCACTACCATCAATCCGAAGGCGGAAGTATTTGGGATAGTCCAACGAGGCATGAACACCAAATAGTCTATCAATAAAGCGACAACTGGCAACAAGTGAATGGCCAAATCAACGTCGAGCGGAAGACGAATCTTTGCGTCCTTGGCTAATAACTCCAAGAAGAAGAGTCTAAGCGGCCAGTATACCACGGCGACAATGCATTCAAGCGTCAAACCAACAGGATGAATTGCATTTTTCAACAGGAAGAGAAATGGACTCTGCAAAAGATGTGCAACGAATCCAACAGCAAATACCACGAGAGCATAGACAAGGGACAAATTGGTTAAAAATTGCCACATACCTGCTTGTGCAAGGTGTGGGGGCAAGACTATGGTGTTCACATTGGTGTAAAGTCCCCAGCCACCAATTGCAAGTGCCAAACCATTAACAAGCAAGGCGCCTTTGTTTCCTACTACTCTTCTGGACATTATGGGGGTTTAAGAAGAAAGTATGACGGTAACTTGCCTTGACTAGCTGGCTCATTCACATGGTTTGCTAAACTTTTATGCAGGAAATTCGACCTGATTCTGGATCAAATAGGGGTGGGGTAGTGTCAACCTGAAAAAGACGTCAATGGTTGACAATTTCAGATGGCCCATTGATGGTGGGTAATAGTAACAGACCATGTAAAATTACAAATGCCAAAAATTCGCGCAATGAAGTGTTTATTTATCGAGAATTGAATTTAGAAGATCAGTGGTGGTGAAAGAATTTGGAAAATCCTCTCAGTCTGGAGGTAGATCTCGAAGTTGACCGCGACGCCGATCTGGAACGAGAATCCGAGTCAGAGCGTCCTCTATCGTCTTCTAGCCCCTGGTGATGGCCACGTTCCTGTGCCAAGGCTGAGAGATTCGTGTATGAGTTCTGTCGAGAAGAGCTGGGGCTGAGAGGATTCAACTTCAGCATGCGTTTGGATTTGTCACGGCTCTGTGCTGTAGTACCAACGTTTTTGATCAAATTTTGGAAGTAGTTCTCCGAGTCAATGGGGTGATCCAAGAATTCCGTGTGGTGGTAGGTGGGTTTAACCACGATAACCGGCACCAATGCACACTCCAAAAAGTACTTCGAAAAAGAGGCTTTGGATAAAAATGACTTGTGGTAGTCCTTATTTGCATGGTGAGTTCCGATACACATCATCTGTGGATTGTACTCGGCGATAGCAGCCTTCAAGTACTTTTGCGGCTTGCCGATGACAATTTCAAATACGATCTGGATCTTTTTGAAGTGGGAGTTTAGAAGCTCGATTTTTTGTAATGCCTTGTTGGCTTGCTTCTTATCCACCAGATCGTGCATCTTGTCATCCAACACTTGTAATACGATGATGGTGTCTCCGTGGATCACCATTTCGTCCAAGAGCCATTCAATGGCCTTCAAAGACTCGGTATCGTTGTTGAAACCTGCGAGAAACGTCTTGTTATTTCTTCTAAACTTGAACTGAGGGTGCTTGACCTTGACGGTGTAGGACTTTCTATGGTCGTTAGTGGAGGTGTCGAAGGAAACGCCTCTTTCAAGCGACTTGAGACGCAGAAGCTCGGGTCTGGTCTGGTTGGAGGATGACGAGGTGCGCGAATGGGTGATGCTAGGAGTACTGGCTGTACTGAGTTGGTTCAACCGGGCCTGTAATAAATCGGATGAAGCAGAGCCTGAATGTTCCAAAGTGCTGAAGACTCCTCCACTGCCGACTGGGGACAAGAGAGGCGTGTGGGACATGGAAAGTATGGGCGAGGTGAGGGATTCCGAGTCGTAGTCGTCATAATAGAGACGGCCAAGGAGGTCAGACGAATTGTTCTCCTGCTTGTACAAGTCCACCGACTCGGAGGAGGTGTGGTACAACAACGCATTGAGTCGAGTGTTGTTCTCAGTTTCAGGGTCGTTGATATCGGACTTCATCTTCCTTGGCTTCTTGACCTTGGCCGAATCGAACTTCTTGGAGTCAGACACCTCTCCATCTTCCCCATTGGCGTCCTCCATTTCTTGTGACTTGTCCTTGTCCTTGTCTCTGTCGCTTTCCTGGCTCTTCTTTTTCCGGGAAAGCGAGTGGTGGTGGCTGTGTGACGAAATGGGGGCCATCATCTTGAGAATGGGCGAACTGATTACTCCCTTTTGATGTCCTGGTAGTAGAGTTGGATCGAATCACTAACTTTGATATCGGTCGTGGCCGACTCGGTGCGGCTGCATGTTGGGCAAAACTATATGCCTAGTTTAGCTGGAGAGAATGGCCACATTGGGTGAGCAAATAGTAGCGGCTGCATGAGGCGCAAGGGAGCTCAGGCCGACAGGGAGACTACAGGGTGGTTTTATGATCGGAGATGAGGCCAGAATCCCGGATCAAAGGGAATATGGAAATGGCGATCGCGTTTTAGTGGGTCTATTGTGCTCACAGCCGACATGTGCCACCTGCATGTATGAGGCATTCAGATAAGTGGAGAGTTTGTATTGGTGTGATGGGATAAGGATTGGAATATGCAGCGAAGGGGATATGTATCTGGTTTAATTATGGCTGGCTGTTGTTCTGGTCCAATGAGGAAATCTCGGGCTGCTTGGAAGCCGAGAACGGAACGGCTGGGCCAATACAAGTTATCGATTTTCGGTTTTCGGGAAAATCTGCGTTTTAATTCGCACTGGGGTACGTCAATGCACGTCATTACCTATCAAGTGTGAGGAAGCAGGAGAAGCAATGGGTAAAGAGTGGCGCATGTGAATGGTCAAATGGGAGTGGAAGAGGCTTATTTGGTACTATAATGTGAAGGTGCAATACGTGGCGTATTGAGTTAAAGTTGGGCTACGAGAACATTTCGCAGCCATTAATACAAGTACATTGTGATATGCTTGACAAGAAGGATTGTAATCGGCTCTACAGGCATTTAGGTTATTTGGCCAAACAGTGGGTGCTAGATGTATCTAAATGCGCTTTCTTTCTTGAGATACAGAGATTGCTTATCAAGGCAAGTGGGGCGAACTCTAATATCTGGAACCGAGATTCTGAATTACAAGTAGAATACAAGCGATGGAACTGAGGTTTTTCGAAAATTTGCGGACCAATGATTGCATTGGCCAAGCAGTGACGGGAAATTCCTCAAGCGCTGTCTGAATCAAAACCAGAATCAATTCTCTCGTGTGCAAGCTGCCAGGACTTTGCCCTGTAAATGTATTTGTTAAACGTTTAACTCCCGCTAGGCGTAATAGAAACATGCATCAAAGTATTTAAATTATTCATTTTGATTTAAATGAAGAAAAGCTTTCATTTATTTGTAATTTTCATTGATTCTGAATTTTCGGTGTGTTAATATTTCCCCTTTTCATTTGGAAGATTTCTAGTAGATTTTAGAAGCGACTGATTTCTCCAGTTTCTGTGCTAGTGATCGTAGCTTTTCAAGCCAATTGAAATATAGACTTTACCTTAGCAAATATTATAATTACCAAGAAATTTCCTAGACGGTTGAAGCCTAATCTTAATAGAAGCTCATAAGCTCTTTTGGTTGGTATGGATGCACACAATGTCAGTAAAAGGATAAATTTTGGCATGTGGTAGAAACAATTAGGTGTAGAATAAATACGGGGAATAGAATTATAGCTACTTTATGGTCTGTGTTGCTTTATCTATCACATACTCGAATCAACCATTTCCTTTTAAATTTTCTCGTATCGTCATCTATTGTTAACTATTGACACCAGATTCCCAAAATGCAAATGAAGTGGCAGGAACCCTTAGGTTGTTATATACATGCAATCAATTTTCCACGTCCTTGCCGGCATTTTCGAGGTATCTGCCGTTGTTGACTCCAGAATTATGTTCTATAATACCCCAAATTCTATCCATTCTCAAGCCTCCGATGTTATCCACTACGTAGTGTACTCTTGCTTTGTTGGACTCGGGATCCACCTCCTTCCAGGTGGCATATGGGGTCCAGAACGTTCCGGGCGGTGTCAACTGTAACAGCTTGTTGTTGGACACCTGCAACAAGGCGTTATAGGTCTTTCCGCCCGTAGCATTCAACTTCTCCAAAATAAGCTTCTCGTCCAGAACCAAGTTCTCCAACGTCTGGGGCTGCTCCTTGTCGTACAAGCGGAAGATTCTGGTGACGTAGTCCTTCGTCTTGTACTGGACGAAGGCGGCAGGCACTCCGCAGGACACCAAGGTGACAAGCGAGTAGATGTCGTCGAACTGCGCCGACTCGTAGAACAACTTGGCTCCGTAGACTCCCAACACGGCAAACGACAAGGTGATACGCTTCAACATGGCCACGTACTTGGCGCCGGGCGCTTCGTAGAGCGAGCTGTAGGAGAGTCTGTAGCGAGAAGGAAGCGCAGTAGCCCGAATGGCACCAGGATGTGTGACGTAGACGGTGTCGTCGTACAAAGTTGGCGACCACGGGTTGTTATCGGACACGATCTCGTCCGATTCCACCGTGGAATCCGACGAACGGTAGCTTCCCTTGTGATGGACGCGACAACGGGATGTGGTGGTGAGGAGACGAGAGGCGGCACTGACACCCCTCAAAGTGGGCCTGAACGCCGTGTGGTAGTGCAGAGCTATCGCCAGTATCATGTCGGTCGTGGATTACACGTGTACGGGCTCTTTCTTCGCGGTGGGTTGCTGAGTGGAGCTCGGTTCCTGGCCCAGTCGTGATTCACGGTGATGGTTGGCCTCACACGCCAGCGCGATGAAATAAAAATTTGAGGGCAATCAACATTCACATTCATCTGCACCATGGAGAACGAGGCCACCACTAGATTCATCCCCGAGTACCGTCGTACCAACTTTAAGAACAAGGGCAGATTCCAGAGCGATGAGTTGAGAAGAAGAAGAGAGAACCACCAGGTGGATCTCAGAAAGCAGAAGAGGGAGGAGGTGTTGTCCAAGAGACGTAACTTCACCGACAATGCCAACGACTCGGAGGACGAGGACGAAGACTTCAACCACCAGAACAACGACGAGAACCTGTTCTACAGCAAGTTGCAGCAGGACTTGCCCAAGATGATTGAGCAGATCCAGCAGAGCGACTTCGACTCCCAGTTGAGCGCCACGGTCAAGTTCAGACAGATCTTGAGTCGGGAACACAACCCTCCCATCGATTTGGTGATCCAGTCGGGCGTGATCCCCACGTTGGTGGAATTCATGAAGGACTCCCACCCCCAGATGTTGCAGTTGGAGGCTGCCTGGGCCTTGACCAACATTGCCTCCGGTAACAGTGAGCAGACCCGCGTGGTCGTGGAGGCCAATGCCGTTCCCTTGTTCGTTGAGTTGCTTTACTCCAACTCCTTCGAAGTCAAGGAACAAGCCATTTGGGCCTTGGGTAACGTTGCCGGTGATTCGCCCAACTACAGAGATTACGTCTTGGCCTGCGGTGCCATGGGTCCCGTGTTGAACTTGTTCAACGGCACCAAGATGTCTTTGACTAGAACTGCCACCTGGACCTTATCCAACTTGTGCAGAGGTAAGAACCCTCAGCCAGATTGGAACATTGTCCAACAGGCCATTCCCGTTCTCGCCAAGTTGATCTATTCTATTGACCCTGAGACCTTAGTGGACGCTTGTTGGGCCGTCTCGTACTTGTCTGACGGTACCACTGAGGCTATTCAAGCCGTGGTTGATGCTAGAATCCCAAGTCGTCTTGTTGAATTGTTGGGCCACGATTCCACCTTGGTCCAAACCCCAGCTTTGAGAGCTATTGGTAACATTGTCACTGGTAACGACTTGCAAACCCAACTTGTCATCAATGCAGGTGTCTTGCCAGCCTTGGCTCCATTGTTGCACTCCCCTAAGGAAACCATCCGCAAAGAAGCTTGTTGGACCATCTCCAACATCACTGCCGGTAACATCGAACAGATCCAGGCTGTTATTGACGCCAACTTGATTCCTATGATCATCAAATTGTTGGCAACTGGTGATTATAAGACTAAGAAAGAGGCCTGCTGGGCCATTTCCAATGCTTCGTCCGGTGGTTTGTCCAAGCCCGACCAGATCCGTTATTTGGTTTCTCAGGGCTGTATTAAGCCATTGTGTGACTTGTTGGCAGTTGCTGACGCCAAGATCATCGAGGTTACCTTAGACTCCTTGGAGAACATCTTAAAGATGGGTGAATTGGACAGAGAAGCGTCCGGCGCCTCCATCAACCAAAATGCATTATACATCGAAGAGGCCGGTGGCATGGACAAGATCTTCGAGTGCCAGAGCAACAGCAACGAGAAGATCTACCAAAAGGCCTATAGCATCATTGCTAAGTACTTTTCCGAAGATGACGAACAGCTCGACGATGACTTGCTTGCACCTCAAGCGTATGGTGATGCTTACGGTTTTGGAGTTGACCCCAACCAGCAACAAAACTTCAATTTCTGAATGCATTCTCTGTTACCCCCCTTCCCTCTCATCTCTCCCTCAATCTCTCATAAATCCATCTCTTCCTTATCTAATGGCCTACTCTAAACGTGTTTCGACACCCCATCCTGCATCTCTCCTCATCTCTAATTCTATATAGTTGAATCTCTCATAATACATATTTATTTCAAAATGGCCGAATATTTGTGTTTGGCCACACTCGAGACACTGGGCCGTATTTAATATATGGGGAGATGTCGAGGAGTGGATAATATCCTAACCAGCAGCACTCATGAATACGAGCTGGTCGAACGAGTGAGCGCAATTCGGATGAACCCCCACTTCCTACGCTGCTATTGTAGAGTGAGTAGTTCGGCTTGGACCACCTGCCTCTCTGCACTTGGGGATCTTCAGATTTGACGAGTTGCCAGCTATTACAGCGACTACTTCGGCCTGCACCACTAGTATTGTATTTGCACCAGAAGGTGCTGCGCCAGGTTGGATTTACGTCCTCGTAATGGGCAGTACTAATATGTTGGTTAAGGTTATCAGAATAGACCAATTATTTCTCTTGCGAAAAGAAAAAAAAAAGCCCCAAAAAGACTCCAGAAGCACGTACAGCTGGGCCCATGTCCTGGCCCTAAAAAAAGGCCCAACTCGGCCAATGAGGAGCTGCGTTCAGCTCAGAACACGTGCTCGAGGGTTTCTGACACGTTCTCTACCAAAGCCATCCGTGGCTCTACACTGTGGACTTGGAAGGGTCCAGTTGTGCTCAGTTGTTCTGGGCTTGACTCAGTATGTTCAGACAGCACCTAGCGACAGCCTACAGGAGAACTCGGCGTGCCCCTCGGCGTTTCCCAATGCAGAAAGGTGAGTGGCAGAACCGCTCGGTTATGGCGGGTTGTGTAAGGACCAGTGGTAGCGGCTGGCCCGGACTTCCCCATTGGGACGCCGCCACTCCCATTGCGGTTGGAGTCTCCAACCGCTTCCACTTCCGCCGATGTCGCGTGTCGCAAACGACACGCACTCCCCGGGGGGCTCGACCGAATGCGGTAGCGGTGCCTCAAAAAGTTGTCAACATTCCTGCACACACGCCGGCCCGGACGCTCATCTGTGAAAATCTCTCACTTTTCTCCCACACTTACCGAAAGTTCCTGCCAATAAAAACAAACACAGCAGGGGTAGTGCGCCGGCGCCGTTTTTACCAAGGAATTTCAATAAAATTGCTTCTGTTTCCTTACCAATTACCACTCCTCTAGAGAAAATGAAGTTCAACAGTGTTGTGTTTGGATTGGCCTCCGTGGCTGCTGTTGCTCATGCTGCTGATGACAACACCAGAGAGACTACCACTGTCACTGTGACCGGTGTTTCCGAGACCCACAAGTACGGTAGATTCGACAAGACCCAGGCTTCCCTGGAGTCCGTCTACACCGGAACCCACAAGTACGGAAGATTCGACAAGACCAAGGCCTCCAAGGAAGACAAGCCAAGTGGAACCCACAGATACGGAAGATTCGACAAGACCAAGGCTTCCGCCGAGCCCTCCTACACCGGAACCCACAAGTACGGAAGATTCGACAAGACCAAGGCCTCCAAGGAGGACGAGCCAAGTGGAACTCACAAGTACGGTAGATTCGACAAGACTAAGGCTTCCAAGGAAGACCAACCAAGCGGAACCCACAAGTACGGTAGATTCGACAAGACCAAGGGCCCAGTCACCGTGACCGTCCACGTTTCTGACACCCGTAACTTCAATGTTGTTGCCAAGGCCGCTAACACCTCCAATGGTTCCAACTCTTCCCACTCCCACTCCCAGTCCAAGAATGCTGCTTACATTAACGGCATGAACCTCGGTGCTGCCGGTGTCGTGGCTGTGGGCTTGGCTTTGCTCATCTAATTTCATTTCATATACCTATACGCAAAGTTTTCGTCTTCATCCGTTCTAATCTTATTTCAAAGTCAATGTTTATCAAGGAATAGAAGATAGACGCTACTCCCGGTAGTCGTGTTACAGTTACTATTCGTTCTAATAGTAGAAGCATAGTAATTGGTGACTTACATGGGAACCTTCTTTGGAAGGGTTTTTCTAATTATAATGTACATCATCAAATATTAATGTAGACAATCAATTCTCAGGGATGATTCATGGACAATACAGCCGTTACTTGACATGTTTGAAGAGAAAGTCCTATTGTGACCAGTCCATGTTTGTAAATATGCTGAAGGGCTTATCAGAAATTGAGCACTTCCTCGTCAAAAAAGGTTTTGAAACCTTCGAATCTGGATGGAGTACTACGGCACTACTTTACTAATGAGCTTCAATCTTGTAAGTTGTGAAATAAATTAAAAAAAATTGAAACAATTGAATTCCTATTCAATGGTGCTGAAATCACTTTAAAATTCTACTGGGTTCTAGTGACGTTAGATTTATTATGGTCATACTCATTATGTACAATTGCTGCTGTATCTACTTCTTGACGACTAAACTTGGGTCAAGCTTTCCTTTCTTCACCATGCTGGTAATTAATTCGTAAGCAATTTGGGCACCGTTGGTAGCGGTGATTTCAGCATTGTCATATGCGGGGGAAACTTCGACCACATCAGCACCAACGATAGTCAAGTTTTCAAGAGCTCTCAAAATGTAAATAAGTTCTCTTGGTAACCATCCTCCGGGTTCTTGGGTTCCAGTTCCACTGGTGAAGGCTGGGTCCAAGACATCCACATCCACAGAAATGTAAGTAGGTGTGTCTTCAGGAACTCTGTCCAAAATAGTCTTAGCGACATATTCGGCACCCTTCAACCAGATGTCATCGGCCTCAATACGGAGGAAATGTTGGCTGTCATCATCTTCGTAATCTTCCAAGCCAGAGAGCTTGGTTCTCAAGCCAGCATGGACATTGTTCTTGGTAGTCAAACCTTCTTGGTGGGCCTTCCACAACATAGATCCGTGGTTAATCTCTGACTGCTGGGAGCTCCAGAAAGATGGGTACTTATCAGGAGCCCAGCTGTCTAAGTGTGCATCGAAATGGATAATGTTGATGCGACCATAGGTGGCATGAAGAGCCCTCAAGTGGGGCAACAAGACGGAGTGGTCACCTCCCAAGGCAACGTATCTAGGTGGAACTTGAGTGGAGTCGACCGATTCTCTTCTCCAAACCAACTCGTTGAAAGCTTCAGTCATTTGGAGGAAAGCAACGGAATTGTCCACTGGAGTCACAGGTATGTCTCCACAGTCGATGACCTTAGCCCATGATTGGTATGGGTTGAAGTTGGCCCTTTGATTGTAGCCTCTCAAAGTGGTTTGTCTTTGTGAAGCGGCTCTGATGGCACGAGGTCCAAATCTGGCGCCTGGGCGGTAAGTGACGGCGGTGTCAAAAGGAACACCAATTAAGGCCACATCGTATGTTGATTCAGAGTCAAGAAGACACTTGTGGTGGTCCAAATGGGCAAATGTATTAATGCCCTGAAATGGCCATAAACTGTCCCATTTTTCTTCGAGCGAGGCTTCAGGCTTCTCTTCGAATTTGACATCATTGGGGCCCATTTGATAGAAATGGGCCAAAGCCCCGGTGGCGAGAAGTGGTAAAGCCAAAGAATACTTCATAATTGCTTGAGGTAAGTCAAACTTTGGCGTAAATCGAAATCTCTTTATACATCTTCTCCAGATTTCGCTGCGGAATTATGACCTAATTGGGATATCCGCCAGAACAACTACGTTTTCCGCTAGCTTAGCGGTTTACATGAACAAAGACAGAATCACAAAAGACCCTAGCACGGCCCTGGTGGTAATATAACTCTGGTTCAATGATGTTCCATGATCACTCAAGTATGGAGTCGCTGTCTTGCTCTCTTTCGGATGTGTATGTAATTTCCGATAATTTTCAATTAACGTAAATTTTACGAGATTATGCTTATTGGATGCGGGGATCACGAAAAAGCTTGGTTCAATATATGAGCAAGAATTATCAGATTGAATCCCAAAAGATCACGTAAACCTCAAATGTGGTCTCTGACCGTATATCTCCATCAAATACGATATTGAACTGGTGATCTACCTGGCTGAGTGTGACCTGGTTAGGTCAAACTGTCTTCGAATAGCTTCTTGGCAAATTAACACATTTCTGAAATTTCTGGAGTATAAATGGATGCAAATTTACAGAGGCAATATAATATAGAAATCGGCAATCTCCTGATACAGAATCTATATTATTGCCCAGTGAAGAATCCATAATTCAGGGTCTTCTTGAAACTGATCACGTGATAATATTTCATTCTCCTACAAACTAAAAGTACCCATCTAGTAGGTAACCTTTCAATCATGTACGGTACAGGTTGCACACCAAACGTCCCTGGAGGCACAAGTGGTTCAAGTGGAACTGTCGACCCAAATGTCAATGGCACTCCAAAAGTTGATGGTGACATTTTTGATGCCCCAATTGCTCAAGGGCAACCTCCATCGATGTTTAACCGCATTAACCACCGCACCCCACCCAAAGGTACCCCATCTGGTCAAAATGATGCCCCAGTTCAAACCAATAATTTTTACAACAACTTAACTTTGGAAGATCAAACCCAGCCTATTTGGACCCAGCCATATTCCCTCTGGTTAAGTAAGCAGCCTGGTCAGGATTATGGAATTGCTTTCAACCATACGGAAACTTCTCAGCTTGTTTTCGGACCTGATCCAAATGCCAATCCGGTTCAATTCTTTTTTAATCCTCCCCGAATTCAATCCTTTATTATATCTGCAGAGGGAATGAATGAGGCTAACACCAAGCTTGTTCTAGCTGATCATGCCAAATTTTCAGTTACCTCGAAATTATTCATGGACAATGAGCGGAACGTTACATTACCTCTCGCTCAAGGAATGGGGTATGTCACTTCGATCTACAAGAATTTAAAGCCAATCATCGCTTCCCAAGTGGGTTTTCAGGAATTTTCACAGGTTCAATCTGTTGGGCCTATTTCAAAGTACCAGGTTAAACTTTTTAATCAGGTAGTCTGGAGTATTTATGTTACAGGAAATGTGACTTTGCAATTGAGAGATCCCAACCACATTGTCGGAACTAGTGCTGGAAACGTGACTATACAGTGTGCTAAAGGAGTATCTCGGTTCTATGACGAGTCGGCAGGTTCTTACCCAGTTGGTGTAAGCTTGCAAGGGACAGTCGAAGGAGACAAAGGTAAATACCAATTGAACTATAAAACTACTGGAAACTCAATTGCTGGATCAAGTATTATTTGGTGCTTTCCACACCATCAGGAGTCTCTTAGTAATCTGATCAAGTCGAAGGAAATTGATATTAAACTTAACTCGACCACCAAAGGAATTATGAAAGGTTATGTGACTAAAGAATTAGCCATGGAAGAAAAATTGCCTGTTGATATTCATTGGGAGCCTTGGGCGTCTTTCCGTACTAAATCTTCTTACCCAGCTCACGCTCTTGACTTGATTCGTTCGGCAGCAAAAGAAGATGTTAAGCAAGATGTTGTCGGTTTGGCAAATATTGATTCGATGTATTTCTCTGGAAAAATTTTGGATAAATTTGCTTATATTGCATATGTTTGCAAATTCATTTTGAAAGATGACAACCTTACTGGTCAAATTCTTCCTAAATTGAAGCAAGCAATTGAAATATTTGCAGGTAACAAGCAGAAGTTTCCCTTGGTTTATGATAATAGTTGGAAGGGGATAATCTCATCTGCGGATCCTAATGCAGATTATGGTAATGCAAATTACAATGACCACCACTTTCACTATGGTTATCACATACATGCGGCAGCATTGGTAGCCAAAATAGACCCAAATTGGCTCAAGGCGAATAATAATTTGGTTCTTGATTTCATTAAAACTTTACTTCGCGATGTTGCTAGTCCGAAAGCTGATGCATTTTTCCCCCAATCGAGAAGCTTTGATTGGTTTCATGGCCATTCCTTTGCCAAGGGTATTTTCCCCTCTGGTGATGGTAAAGATGAAGAATCTTCTTCCGAAGACTATCATTTTGCATACGGAATGAAGCTTTTTGCCGAAATTATTGGGGATATCAAAATGGTAGCCCGGGCTAATTTAATGTTGGCTATTATGAGAAGATCAATGGGTATGTATATGTTGTTCAAAGATGATAACACTACCTTACCTCGCCAATTTATCAAAAATAAAGTTGCTGGTATCACATTCGAGAATAAATTGGACTTTGCGACATACTTTGGAAGAGGAACAATTGGAAATGAATGGGTTCATGGTATCCACATGATTCCCATCACTCCAGCATCGTCTTTTGTGAGAACAGATAAATTCGTCAAAGAAGAATGGGATCAAAAGTTGGCTGGTATAGTTGACAGAATTCCTGATGGATGGAAAGGATTGTTGAAATTGAACCTTGCGTTATTTGATCCCAAAGCTTCTTGGAACTGGTTTTCAAGACCTGATTGGGATGACAGACTCATCGATAATGGCATGTCAAGAACCTGGTCTTTGGCTTTTGTGAGTGGAATTGGTGGCGCTGACTGAGCCTGAACTTGATAACTTTTAAATTAGGTAAGACCAGTCACGGGCTCCTGAAGAGTAAGTGTCTACTGAGTTTGATTTTAGTATATTTTCAACCAGCCAGCAGAAACTTTGGACTATGAATGCAGCTGCAGGTAAATTTTCTTAACTTTGTTAGTGGCCGGACATTATTTCAAAAGTATTTTTTTGAAGTATGGCTATATTTGTTCGTCTAATAAATGTTGTATCATTTTCAGATTCTTTAAGGGTTCAAAAGTTCTGCAAGTTGAACGAGCTTGTCCCAATTGAGACTTTTTGAATTCTTTGTAAAGTATAATTCCCGATGAAAAAATTTCGATAACATGATAAATGGTTTGCTTGAAAATTGTAAGTATTGAAGGTAGTTGATCTTCAAGGCTTGCACCACGAGTTGGAACATCGGATTGCAAACTTGTGTGTTTTTTTATTCAGCCAGATGCGAAATACAAAAAACGAAAACATATGTAAGTAGATTCGAGTTGTTGTTGGGGTAGTAATCCAGCGACGGTGTCTAACAATTTTTAAAACCAATATTCCCAGATATACCATGGCTTTAACTCCAAAGGTCGAAAATGTCATATCAAAAAGAGTATGTTCCGTGGGTAAGACTCAAATTTTGACTCACCTCTATTTGCGTTCACTTGCGATGTTTTGAAGAAATAATGAAGAACTTTAAAGAGGTCACCAGAAGTTGGAGAAGCATCATTCACTTTCTTCAAAGAATATTAGAACTTAAAATTGAGCCATCATGTAGCCTCATAGAACAGAAGATAGTACCACTATGAAAATGAATTATCGATAATGATGATCAACAGGGCTCGAAAATGATCTCAAGAGGGTTGCGGTCTTTCCTGTCATTCTATGTAATCTTATTCAATAATTAAATTTAGAATTGGTTTTGTACGTATTGAATTTCGAGGCCTTCTGACAACTACGACTGTCGAATTAGTTATTGGAAATTGTCTCAACCAGATATGAAATTCAGATTTGGATTATATGTTTCACGAAAGATTTGATTTTGTATCTAGTTGGGTCATTTTAGTAAATGGATTGGGCCATTTTAGTAAAATTAGTTATCCTAAAAGAATTGGCGTCTATAGGCGACTCTAGCCACATTTTAGATTAATTTCATCACAGAAAATTTACTAGATATTTTTTTGCCTAATTGTACAATTCTCATTGATACGAAATCATGCAATTGGATGTATGGTGTTCTTAAATAAAACGAAATAGGCAGCATCCACTTGCAGTATAACAGCTAGAAAATCTTATCCCCCGCTAGCTATTAAATTGCTTATGTATGCATGAACCACTGCCTACTCGACTCATCTTATGGAAGATATTTTTTGAGAGATATCTTCATTTTTAGTAAATTCGAGCTTTTTTTCATATAATCTATTTTTTTCTGCACTAGAATAGTTTTTAGTGAGGTTTGATGCGCATCATTAGGCGGATTGCAACAATAATAAGTAAGACAATAAAATTAGATCATCATAGTATTGAGAATCAGAATTATTACATTTTGGCTTTGGATATCCTTATATAAAAGGAAGCAGATTTGATAACTATTATTCTCTACTTTGTAAACAATGAAACTCAATTTTTTTCAACTAATAGGGACATCTTATCTATTGAGTAATTGTAATGCTCAAGTAGTAGATAAGAATATTTTGCAGAAAAAGGGTCTCGATTTCAATGTGATTGCTCTCACAACCACCAAAGAAGCAAAGGATTCGATTCTGCTGACTGCACCACTACCAACTTATGTTACTGTATCTGCTTGGCTGAAGTCCTTTTCATCTACATCTCACGTAACTGCAGATGGAATGGTTACTGCTATTGTTAATGTTCCTCAACCAAAGGAAACCGAAACTTGGTATTGGCCCTATTCTAATAATGTCACTGAAATTGTCACTGGACAACAAGGAGCTCAACCAACCATGAGAGTTATGTGCTTTCCTCCATACATTCCTGATGATATTCAGCCATGGTGGCCTGAAATTGTTATTCCTAAGATTCCCGAAATTCATCTTCCAACAATTACTCGTTTATCTCCAATTACTCTCACTCACACTTGGACCCAATCCTACACAACTACCAAGCATTACTGGGGACTTTTGAGAGATTATTACGTTATTGAATACCCCAAGCCACAAGTTACCGTGACTGAATCCTGGACAGGAACATATACTACAACATTTACCGATTCAGGGCCTAAGGGAGGAACAGACACTGTGGTAATTGACATTCCAAAGTCTAGAACGACAGTTACTTCAACTTGGTCAGGAAGTTATGTTACGACTACTACCCATACAGCACCACCAGGTGGAACAGACACAATTGTTATTGAAGTTCCTACACCAACTGTGACTGTCACCGAAACATGGACCAATTCATATATGACTACTATTATTGAGACTGCAACACCCGGAGGAACTAATACCAAGAAAATTGAACTTACTATTCCAACAGTTACAGTCACCGAAACTTGGGCCAATGATTATTCTACTACCACTACCAACTCTGCAAAACCCGGTAAAACAGCAACCGTGGTTATTGATGTACCCACCCCAACAATCACAGTTACCGAAACTTGGGAAGAAAGGATGACAAGCACGCATACAATTCCTGCAACCAAGGGTGGAACTGGAACAGTTATAATTGATGTACCAAAACCTTGGGTAACTACTACAGTGACTTGGGGTCAACTGTACACAGCAACAAGTACCCAAACAGGTCCCGCAGGTGGAACTGATACAATCTTTATTGAAGTTCCCACACCAACTACAACTATAACAATAACTTGGACCGGAAGTATTACATCGACAACTACAGAGCCTGCTGTATTTGGAGGAACTGCTACTGTAATTGTAGAGGTTCCCCTGAAAATAACAACATCCACCAAGACTACAAAGACCAAGAGTACCAAAACTAAGACGACTATGGTTAATGCTGTACCCGTAGCAGAGGCTACTCAATTGAATGGTGAAATAGTAACGATTACTGAAACTTGGGAAAATAAAAACACCGGAACATATACAGATTTCGTGAACGGAGTTCCAGCTACTGTTATCATTAAAGTTCCAGCCACTCAAACTCACAAGACTGTAACCTGGGGTAACCATTATACAAGTACTCTCAGCCAAACAGGTCCAGACGGAAAGCCTACTATTGTAATAGAGGTACCTACGCCAACAACTACACTTACTTCGATCTGGTCTGGAGCTTATACAACTACGGTAACAAACTATGCTGTTTTGGGACAGACAGCGAGTGTGGTTATTCATGTTCCATCTAATATGAATAAGCCGAAAGTACCTCAACTGAGCTCGACCAGTACAGAAGTACATGTGACTACAAATGCCGCTAAGAAAGTTACTTCACCAACGGTTACAGTAACTGAGACATGGAACGAAGCAGTAACGAGCACTCATACTATTCCAGCAGACGAAAATGGAACAGTGACAGTGGTCATTGATGTCCCTGCAGCGGCAAAACCTGCGGAAACAGAAGTTCCCAAGACAATTACTTGGGGAAGGGACTTTACCAGCACTATTACCCAAATTGGAGCAGACGGAAAGTCAACTATTGTTATCCAAGCACCAACTCCTACAACTACTGTTACGTCCACTTGGTCTGGAGAGTACACAACCACTCGTACTAATTTCGCTCTCTTCGGAGGCACAGCTAGCGTAATTGTTCAGGTTCCAAAGGGATTACCTACTGCAATGAAAGAAGACAAACACACCATCACATCTAGTGCTAAAGTTAACTCAACGGCTAGTACTAGAGCTACTTCTACAGCAATTTCTAAGATTGTTACATCAGTCGCACCTGAGGACAGTGAAGTTCACAAGACAAGTACTTGGGGAAGGGACTTCACTAGCACCATCACCCAAATTGGAGCAGACGGAAAGTCAACTATCATTATCCAAGCACCAACTCCTACAACTACTGTTACTTCCACATGGACAGGAGAGTACGTAACTACTCGTACTAATTTTGCTCTCTACGGAGGTACAGCTAGCGTAATTGTTCAGGTTCCAAAGGGATTACCTACTGCAATGGAAGAAGACAGACGCACCATCACATCTAGTGCTAAGGTTACCTCAACAGTTAGTACTAAAGCTACTTCTACAACAATTTTTTAAGATTGTTGCACCAGTCACACCTGAGGACGGCGAAGTTCACAAGACAATTACTTGGGGTAAGGGCTTTACTAGTACTATCACCCAAATTGGGGCAGATGGAAAGCCTAGTATTGTTATCCAAGCACCAACTCCTACAACTACTGTTACTTCCACTTGGTCTGGAGAATACATAACCACTCGTACTAATTTTGCTCTCTACGGAGGTACAGCTAGTGTGGTTGTTCAAGTTCCTGCTTCATCTAAGTCTACTTTGAACGGATCTTCAACAACATTGGCAACTCTGAGAAGAGCTCTATACGTGTTTTAGTAGTATAGGATTTTTTTTTGGGGATTGTAGTATTGCAGTATAGGTTTTCTTGAGTATTGCAGTATAGGTTTTCTTGAGTATTG